>OY757266.1:3240707-3776207 GCA_963584085.1 Pyrausta aurata | reverse complement strand
GGGAGAGAATGCTTTTAGCATTAATTACACCTTTATTTGTGCAATAGTTTCCATAATAAATAAAATATCTACCTACAAAAACCTCATTTGCTCAATTTATGATGTACTTTTGTATAAGGTGGTATGACTAAACTAGTGAACCCTACCACGTGGGCTTGATGTCAGATTTTATAAACCGCGCGCCTCTAGTCTCTAACATACAAGCGATCTTAGGTGGAGCCGGGAACTTAATGTCTTCATGGTGAATAGATTTATTGTGGCTTGTGAAACATGTGCAGATGTGCACACTCATATTTCTAGTAATTTTTGCCTGCTCAGGAACATAATTATAATTCATGAATATTTCTCACTTTTCCAGGTTGAAATGCCCGTACTGCCCCATGGAACAAGCACCGGCCGAGGCCAGGCAAATCTACTTCTCTTAAGAGACAAATGACAACTCAACCAATGTATTTTAGACTTTATAACATAAACGTTAACGATCATTACTGCTATAGAGCCGACCAGCGGCATCATACTATTTAGATATTCTATAGATGTTAAACTCACTGTATTGTAAGATAAATATTATCACTGTATATTTACGAGGGCTGTAGCGCCGACATTTCTGTTCTTTTGCAATAAAATGAAAACAGTATTCAGTTGTTTATATTTAAGATCCCAGTAGTACTACGAAAAACGAAATCCGTCAATTACGATAATCGTCATTCATTTTTAGTATGTAATTACTACGAAATGCTTCGGATCCGTAAAGAATTATCATATTCACGGATTTCGTTTTTTGTAATAGGCCTTCAGGTAATCACAAATGGCTACTTTTCAATAAAACAGGCAGGTTGATCCTCGGTACATAATTTATTTAATGGATATGTACAAAGACAAAAGATTTTTAGGACAAATAAAAATTTGGCAATAACTTTCAACAATAGCAATAAAGAGTCGTGTCGTTTAAAAAGCCGGCAAAAATATCAACAACAACAATAATTTTTATACTTAAATATAGTTCGGGACATACCAATTACAGCTAAGGTTTAGCAAGCAATGACTCTACCGCTGAACAATAGCGTGTAACAGAAATAAAGGCACAGTAAACTTAGGGCACAAACAGTAATTCTAATTATATTAGCTGAACGTCAAAACAAGTTAAGTCCTTTGGTTTCACTTAATGCTGTGCGAATGAAATGTAATTTTAATTGATACCCTTTAAAGTCTCACCGGTATATAGTAATAGGACGCGTCCTTTAACAAAATAATGTTGATAAATCCGTGAGGGTACTCGCTTAAATCAGACTCTTCTATTAGTTTTGAAGTTAAGATACTGCTGTGTAAGTGTTATGTTTACTGTGACCAAAACTGTACAAATTATTCGTCTGCCATAAAATTGCTTTCGTTCATAGCAGTAAAGTCACTCCGCTTACAAAACGATTATTCCAAACATAAATCAAATCACACATTTCTTTCTTCCTGTTTGAAGGTTCGTTTTGTAAGACAATATTAAAATAACAACAGCATTAACCTAAAAATAAATTAATTCATAAAAATATTATCCCGATATTATAAGTGAGCCGTACAATAATTTTAATATCATAATGATATAACTTTTAAAAGCGTTTTGTATTCACAACAAAACATTTTGGATTAAAATTTACTGATCTGATCGCGCTATTATTTCAATGTTTACAAAATTCAGTTAAACGTAATTAATTATATAAATATCATATAGCATCTACCAGCGAAGTACTACATTAGGTACTAATTATTGCTGTAAATTTTTATCTACATTATACCACCGAAAGAAAGGCTAGTAGTGTGAACAGCCCCAAGAAAAATATCCTCCTGGGGTGCAAATATTATGATACCTGTTTTGAAATCAATGCCTACAAAATTGATCTTTTGGATACAAGCGAAAAGCGATTCTTTTACAGCAGTATTAAAAATTTGTGAGAGGAACACGAACATACACTGACTAAACTTTTTGCATGTACTTCTAAAGTCATAACAGTGGATATTTTTCTACGGCCGTATATACCTAAGAGAAAACAATATGAGTAAGATGGAAGACGCTCCTAAATACAGCAAAAATGTATGTATTTCATAATTTACCATTATATTTATCATAATATCACTTACACCCTAATCTACCTATGCGTTACACAATATATTTTATTTATCATCATATAAATACATCCATATTACTGGTATTTGAATCTGTAAGCTACACGGTAATATGTATCTTTGTATCGTTTGGCACACATCTACCTTTCCTTATTTGCCTACAGCAACACCACATAAAGAAAAGTTAAATACCAACCGCGTAATATAAGGTACTCTGTACCCACATTTTGGAAGATAATCTGGCAATATTATACATACGTAAAATATAAGTGCCCATTCATATTTAGCTCAACAAAATAAGCAATTGATAATATAATTATAAAGACGCAATATTTTCATGAAAGTCTGCTCCATTTCACGACTATTGTATTCCGACAATAGAAAACATAACTAAATCAAGTTTTATTTGGTTTTAAAATGCATCACACTTAAAAGCTGTTTACGATTAATTCCATAAATAGACACATTATAGAAGGTCACAATCTTGCCTTCAGATTTTAGAAAATAAAAATATAAATTTTACTAGTAAATAATATTGCTTCATCACAAATCAGTCGTCATAATATTCAGTCTAGTTAACATTACTATGCATTATTTTGTTACCCATATCTCTAAACACTTTGGATGTGTCGAAAAATGAGGGGCTCTTTGAAATAAGCACTGTTTAGACCACAGAATCGGTTATCATTACAAACATCGTTTCTGTGATTTGGGAAGTGCAAGTGTTGAAAAGCAGAAGTTAAGTGTCAGATGTATTACCGTTAGGCTAGACTCAAATCTTATCACATAGACACTACTTGGTGTATTCTTTCAAGGCTCTCATGAATAACCGGGAATGAACGCTACACATACATTTATTTATTGCACATGCCTTTAAAAAAGCATGCATACATTATTAACGTTCTTAGAAATATGTTGTAGACATAGCCCCGGCCATCAACCATCATAATAACTTTTCGATCGATCCCTTCTTACTTTGCTAACACATTTTATTGATAGAATAGAAGCTTATAGTAGGCACTTGAGAGAAAACCACCTCGTACTGTTACACACAACATTCACATTTTAAACATTCACAATATTTTACAATTTCTGAGTATCGATTGCTCTTTATGTTTGATATCGAGATGGTAAAATAATTCAGTTATCTCTATGTAAGTGTAATATATTCCTATTTCTGTTGACAGCAAAAGGGGGTAACTTTCTATAAGGAAAATACCTACCCATTTAAAATCGGAAATTCATAACTTAAAACTATTTTAAATCAAGAGAAATTTTGCTATATTTGCGGGCGAGTGCCCTCACTTACAAGACCCAAATTGGCAACAGCTTCTGGGAAATATGATTTATTTTTAATCTATATCTTATAATAATGATCGAAAGTCACCATAATTTCTCATTGACTGTCACGAATTTGTGGTACTGGTTATTACTAATTAATTGAACTGTACATAAATAAACTTTGATTATTTGTTGGCGACTGTATGAAGATCACTCGATTTGAACACAAAATACGGTTTCCTTACGGCTATGCAACTATTGACTAAATATATTATGTATTTATATAAATTTTGTAACATTTGAATGAAGGAGTACAAATAGAATACATACATTTGATCGCCCTGTGTACAGCATTTGTATATTTATTTATGTTCAGATCATACATAATTATGAAGAATTATAATTATTTTAATACATATTTAACCCTATATTGCTCAGTTTAGAACCCAGAATAAATCTTTAGATAATAAATAATACATAAATTTATTAGTACAGTAGGCGAAGCGAAATAAATAAGTTTTATTGAAACTTATAACTAACACCATACTTCCATCGAATTATTTGAATATTTAGCGTTTTTTTGAACGAGGCATTCTTTTCCGAATATAACATTTGCAATAGCAGCGATGGGAGTATGGTGGCAAATATATTACTCTTAGTAATATTATATGATTTCTCTTATTATGAAAGTCTGACTAATCGTAACGGGGAACCTAAATGCAAGTAGGAGTACTATCCAACTATTTTCATTGCTTTAAATAATATTCCGTACTATATAGTATCACATCTATCACTATGTAGTCACTACTATTAAATATTATCATAATTTAATCCGTAATTATACTAGGCGACCCGAATCCAGACTATTATAATATGTGATGATATTGCACGGGTGTTATTCGTTAGTTAGACAAGGTCATACCAAGGTATTCTTTAGAGAACCTTCTCCTAATACAGCTTGAACTATCTAAATATAAGTAAACATATGTGTAAGTCACCGAAATTGATTATGGATTGTCTTTATTGGACTAGAGTATGGTAAACATTTTTTTGTCCTCATAATGAGACAGTAGACATAATAGAAATACTTTAGCAACAAATTTCGAATTGAAAACGTTTAGTCGTTCTTTGAACTTATATGTCAACAAGTAATCACGGACATTCGCAGGGCTTTGCCCCGGAAACAACACAGGTTTTCTTCGAGAAACGTCGATTAAATCCACAAGGTAACTTAATAATTAATTTTCGTACTCTTAAAAGCAACAGTTTGAGCAGAAAACGCAAGAATGCCAGCGGAGGCGAAATACGTATAACATCATATCATCTCATCCCGCAACCCATTCCATATACTAATTAGTATTAATTAAATAATACAAACATTTACACTTCAATAAGAATCGACACACAAAAACACTTAAGACAACTAAATAATTAGACTAACGTCTTTGTCACTAATATAAGGATTCAAAGTTTTTAGTGTTGGAAAACCGTAGTACATTGGCAATAGTGACATACGTTTAGTATCGACAGAAGACCAGGGACTAAGTAGAGTTTCATAAGTAGTCACTCAATCAAAGTGTGAAAATACGCGCCATCACCGAGATATTTTGAAGAGATAGTAATCCCAGGGTCATAAAACCGAGGAATATAGCAAATTAACTAACGACACTGGTACGTCTCCGTGACGACACGAGCTCGACCGCTACGAGGTCGAACGTGACGTCACCGTATCTTCTCATCATACGTTCGGCTCGGAGTATTTAGGTGAAGTCCGACTTTGACTTTGAGGTGAGCGATCCTCAGTCGGGTTTGCCACTATGACGTTCCGAGGCGCGTAAGTGAGCCGTTTAGTCGCCGTGATGATGACGCACCCGTCGCGCGGGGCATACGCGACCTGAGTCGCCGCACCCTCACTCACATACGTTCTAGTCGGCGCGATGACGTCACGGTCCTCGAACACACGCCTAGGAGACGCCACACTGCAGACGACGTTCGAATCGTAACCTATATGTCTCACTGGAGTGAAGTTATTATTAGACCGGGTGGAGTACGTCAGCCGATTCACCGGGGTAGGTACATTACCATCGGTGGCGGTCGCCACTCGTTTACTCGAAACGAGGTCATAGCTCTCTCGGGATGAATAAAACATCGGTTCCGTCTGAGTGACAACCTCACGCGTTGCGGGCGTACGCGTCAGCTGTTTAGGAGGGGAGGTGATGCTGGAGATACTCGGTAGATAACCGTGACTCGCGGTAGTGGCGTCGATCTGTCGCTTCGTTGGAGTAATAATACAGGCCGCGTTCGATACGTACGTGACTATTTGGGAACCGGGGGTGGAGCTGCCGTGTTTCAACACGGTGCCACACGGCGCGACCGAGATCGTCTCCGCGTTGATGTCAAAGTTTTTGGGGGATAACCGCCTCGTCGGGGCGTCTCGGGAGTCTAAAGTTATCCGAACCATCGGGGGAACGTCACTAGTCGAGAACGAGGGTCGGTCGATCGGGGAGACGCTCCGGTCGCGTCGAGGGGTGAAAGCGATAGTGGACCGTCGTTTCTCGTCGAACTTTAGATTCGACGTCTCATTATCCGGGGAGTACGCCGATTGAGTATCTTGATATTTTTGTGTCTCAGGTACACTGTCGAATTCCAAATCGTTATTTACGGAGTACACAATTTTTTTGGCTTGATACATATTTTCATTTTCCGATTTGTACGTCGTCTCGGTATGATCGTTGTCTGCGGAGTCCGCCAATATACTGTCATACTTATTTCCATTATCCGACGAGTAGGTGTTCTCGGCGTCGTGTAGCGAGGCGGGCGCGGTCCGCGTGGTGTCGCGCTAGCTGTGCGGCGCGAGGCCGGCGAGGTTGAGCAGCGCCTCGGCGGTGCGGCGCTCCTCGCCGCCGCTGTACGAGTGCTCGTCGCGCGCGCAGCGGGAGATCACCAGGTGCGCGGCCGGCGGGAGCTGCGTAGAGAACAAGAATCGGTTCACAAATGGAACAAAGCAGCGAAGCGGTGGGCGAAAAGTGGGGGCGATCTGATATCGTCTTCGCCTGCAACGGCGATACGTTTCGATATGGCTTATTAATAATTTATTTATGGTCACTGAGTACAGTTGCACAAGCAAAAGCTAGTTCATTGGTAACGAAATTCTAAGCAGCGCTTAGTAAGCATTATCAACATCATGTCTTATCATTTTTTTTTAATTTTCCATTCATTGAAAATTTTGAAATTTCCCTCATGTTGCCATTAGGTATGGATATGGTCAGGCCTAGGCCGACATAAACAGTACTAATGTTGTGCTGTAATCATCTGGTCCAGCGCAACAGGCCCGCACTTCATAGCGAGCACGATAGCAGTAGCACGCTTCGTCAGATGGAAGCGAGGCCTATTAGCTTTTGACAAGAAATAGAAACAGCGCGAGTCGGGCGCGTTCCAGCCGGGAGGGAGCCGGCTAGCCAGGGGTACACACGGCTAGTATATAGTCACCTGGTCCAGCACGGCAGGCCCGTACTTCATGGCGAGCACGGTGGCAGCGGCGCGGTACTCGTCGGCGCCGGGCGGGGGCTGCGGCGGGAGCGGGGCGGGCTGCAGGCGGCGCGCCAGGAAGGGGAACAGCTGCGGGTCGGGCGCGTTCTTGCAGGGGGGCGGCGAGTCGGGGGGCGCCGGGGGGATCGGCTGGCGGCCCAGCGTCTGGAAAAAGGAGCACAAACATTATGCGGTGTTCCAAGGCCGGTTCCACAGGGACGCCATCGAGTCGAAGTGCGCCGCTGACCAGCGCGCGCTTGTTCAGCCGGTCGCTGTTAATTGAGGTCAGTATCGAGCGTTTCGTAGCGGAGTGTGTAGTCTTAACGAAAAAGTCGAGCAGGCAAGTCACAAGCAAATTAAGCCATTAGTACGCACGTTCAGCGGTCACTGAAGACATCGCATAGTAATTTTGTAAAGCATGACAAAATTGGGTTTGAAAAAATATGTAACTAAGTTTTAACATCTTTAACACCGTTATTATATCAATGCGTGGTGTCAAAGTCACCTATTTCACGAAACCAGAAAATAAATAAATCTTACCTGTAAAAACGTCGCTCGATGCTGCGGATCTACGGTCCATAGAGAACCTTTGCCAAGGCCTGGAGCAGCAGCAACCTAAAAATACCAAACATTTGTTACGCCACCTTCTGCAGAGTTCTATAACTAACCCTAAACTATATTTGGGGCATTCAGGAATAAGGGATTCTATAGGTGAACCGCTTCATTGAGACTTCACCTGCGGGGTGCAGGAGGCGTTATATCCGCCTGTGCCCCACAGGCGAAGTCTCAATAAAGCGCTCTACCTATATGTTAATTATAGATATATTTTTTTACTATAAGATTTGACTAGTGAGCCCAAGAAAGCAATAAGTCTTTGAAACCTAATTTACTACATTGATCTGCTGTGTTAAATTATTTAACCATCAAAAAAATATGAAAATCTTACCTTATGGAAGCACTTATTCAGCGATAGATTATGCCGCACACTATTCTTCCAACCCTGCGGCGCGTGTTTGAAGTACGGGAAATGCTTGATTATCCAGGCGTATATCTCTTTGACTGGCAGCGCGCGCGCAGGGGCGGCTTCAATCGCCATGAAGATGAGGCACGAGAACGAGTAGGGGGGCTTGGTGTGCGCCGGCGCAGGCGGGGAGGGGGGCGCCTTGCAAGGCGTGCGCGGGGGGGAGGGCAGCCGCGCCACCGGCGGAGGCGTCTTTGATGTCTCTGACTGGAAGATATAATGGCAGAGTTTAATTTAATGTAATTTATAAACATATACATGTACATGGTAGCAATCCCGTATCTAACTATTCTAATGTTAGTGACCATGAAAGTTTAAAACAATATATTATTTTTAGGTGTATAGTAATTCAGGCTAAGGCGAAGTACTTTTACAAATACTATCTACATATATGTCTATAGTTATCTGTTACTTTTTGTTCTTGATGAATGGTGACAAATAAAAAGAGCTAAAAAGTACTATAATTTAAATACATAATTTACATTGATTGAATAATAATTTCCTTTTCTAGCTGTAGTGCCACATAATAAAAGATAATAAATCCATTTAATCAGAATATAAATGCCATAGTTCTGCCGATCTAGCCATGGTTAGTATAGGAGAAATTAAAATAGTGTCTACAACTTTAAACATGGATTTAGATTACATTGGATCAAGCATCACGTAATAATAACATTGAGACATAGTAAATTGTAGTTTCATTTTCGGATTATCGTAAGCAGAGTAACGCGTACAACCGCTTTGCACTTGAATAAATAGGTTTGTTGGCCAGTGGTACAGTTTAGCACAAAAAATCGCATAAAATGTATAAAAATTTACATTTTGTAATTTCACTGTACTGAAAATCATTCAATTTAAAAACATTTTAATTTAATTTTGTCAAAACACATTACTTACATGGATAATTAGAAGATTTATTTTAGGGAGACTTACAGCTAGAACTAAAATGTTAGAAATTATAATCTTATTTACTTAAACTTATTTATGACAATGTTTTCTTCTAACATCCTGCCAGAATATATAAAAGTTATTTTCTTAGTTTCAAGTCAAATGTCAACATGTACAAGTATGTGCTAAATGCACACATTTGTTATTCATTATTTGGTAATTGGTTAGGAAACTGAACGATGGAACAAGTAGGTGTAATATTAAGTTTGACTTACCTTTGTTATAACTTGACTGGCAATCATTTTTGAGTCCTCCATGTCGCTTTTTGTTAAGTTGATACCTGAAAGAAGAGTGTTTCATAAAATATTTTGATTTTAGACTTGATTGTTATGTTACATTTGAGACTCGGAAAGGAAAACTAGAGTGTGATTGTTCTTACTGGCAGATATCTGAACGAATAGGTGTCACTGATATGAGTGGTATATATGTATCAGCCAGCACAGAAGATATGATAGATAAATATGAGTTAAAAGAAAAAAAGCTGTTCTTAGTTTTGTCAAATACAAAACATTAAGGTATCCTTTTCTCCTCCTTGCATCGTGCTTCTCATTGCTGAGGGTCATGACACCCCTTTATTAGTTTGCTTCTGCTGATGGTGAATGGTCATCCATCTGTTCCTGTCCTTGGCGTCATGGAGAGCGGCGTGGAGATTTGCATCCACCGCAGTGCGAATCTAGTCGGACCATCTAATCAGGCTGCGTTGTTTCGGTCTTTTGCCATCTATCTAGCCGGTAACCATAAGCTGTTCGAGGTTGTGTTAAGCTTCCTCTCTCTGCAGAACTTATTTTGCAGCGCCCGAAAGGGTCCATAATGATCGTCTGCACATTGCCTAAACTGTAACACCTATAAATGTACATTGTGGAAAGCAATAACGTATTGAGTAAGGTGTCCATATACTCCAGAATCCTTCGAAGGCAGGTGGTAGAGTATGATATTTATAACGAGCTCTTGAATGATGGGATCGTTTGGAACGAAACTATTTAGCGGAGGAAATATCTCTTAGCAGCTGAAAACGTATCTGGTGTAAAATCAACCTTATCGTACTAACCTCTAAGTAGATTTCTGTCTTGCAACCAGCTGAGGCTGGTCAGGTCGTCGTCGTGGTCTGCCGGGGGTAGGTTGCCTGCGTTGCCGCCACACGCAACTCTGTGGGAAGACAACAATATTATTGTGGATGTCAATAATACAGCTACTGCTATGCAACGAATAGAGTAAATACTGTCGGATTTTACAGGATATCATTTATGGGAGTGTGCACAGGAACTCCATGAGATCATTTCTATTATCGCTCATCTAGACGCAAAGCGTTCCCACTATTCAGTGGGCAAGGTAAAGCGTATAGTGATGCTTTTCGTGGATGACACGTTACTAGCACGGTCATGGTATGGTACGGTGCACTGGGGAAACAAAACTTTATCTAAAAAAAATACACTTAAGAATGACGTACAATTGTACTCGTATTTAACAGACGTAATAAATGAGACACAATCTTACAAGAGCGTTGCGTACACTGCCTACTCAAGGGGCGTGGATATACTATTGGATTACATTTGAGATGAGAGATACGTTATCTATCAGGGTAACACGGCACGGACTTCCTCAGTGTATAAGACCTCGTGGCAAAGTCACATTGTATCGTCTCGGTTAAGTAACGAACATTGAGAAAAGCATACAATCCTCTTACGTAACATTGCGATAGTAAACAGCCAAAAAATTCAGTGGATATTAAGCTCGTTGTCTTGAGCATTTTCAGTCATTTATTTGTCTTTTTAGATAATATTTATTTATTTAAAAACTTTATTGCACAAATAAAAGTGTACAAAAGGTGGACTTAATGCTAAAAGCATTCTCTCCCAGTCATACCTTTAGGTCATGCAGAGAGATTGTGATGGGTGCAGGAGAGTAACATATTATACATATTAAAGTATAGTTGTATATCATTATGATTTAGCCGCTTAAAGAATGCAATTTTGATAGACATTGTATAGAAAAATTGACAAAATCAGGAAGTTTGAAATTCTTTCCATACATTTTATGTCAAAATTGAAAACGTTAAAATATAATTCATAAGCAAGTATCATAATTTTTTATCTCTTTTATGTATCTAAATATAATCCTATCCACCTTTTTAACCTGATACATCTTACCATATTTTGCAAATTCCTATTCCGTTTTTATTCCTTTCCAAACGGAACCCTACCTTTATTATATTGTTTTAAACTTTCATGGTCACTAACATTAGAATAGTTAGATACGGGATTGCTACCATGTACTCCTACTCCGTGATCATGGCGCTTGCAACAGTGCCGAAATATCGGAAGCTCATAAATAATAAGGTACATGGTAGCAATCCCGTATCTAACTATCCTACCTTTATTACTCCGTTCGTGGCTATCAAACCGCGGGTGCCAAAAAAAAAAAGTTAGTCTGTATTCTAATTTGACATACTGCGTATCCACATTACTAGATGACTCGTACTTGATATCTGTTTACAAACAAACCCTTCTTATTCCAGTGACTAATTAAAGTAATACTAGACTGTACTGTGTTGTGCAACCAAAGTTAGTAAATTGTAAACAAGCGGTAGGCGAACATAAATCATTGCTCGCACATATGCATATCCTTTACATGTATTTAGTGGCATGAGTTAATTACACACGTTTGAGGGTTGATATTTCTTAGCTTTATTGTCTTTGTTCTTTAAGAAAAATGAAGATAAACAATATTTTTTGCAGTCGGGTGAATATAGCGTTCATTGGATACGAAATATTTTTATCGTCACAAATTTACATAATCAACGTTATCTCTTAAAAACGTTTTTGGACGCTTATTTTTTATCAAATGAGCTTTAAATGTACATAATACATTATTTATTTAGTTGTTATAATATCACGAGTGGCGCCAAACAATTCAAGTGGTTTGTAAAATCAACAGTTTATCGCGTCGCGTTGACGGGCGTTTTATTATATCGCGGTGTTACCTACTAACCTAGCGAAATGATAACAATGTTCAATGTGGCATAGTTTTTGGAAAACGTGGCATTGATTGATGGTAGAGCAGCGAGATTATTTAAGATAAGTTGGCACGATAATGGTGTTAAGGAATGTGAAATTATTGCATTCAGTCGCGAAAGTAATAATGAGGTGTTCTACTGATATAAAAAAAAAAAACTATTCAATACATTTTACAATCTGGTACGATAAGATTAAAAAGTTATAGTATACGTGTTCAACGTTTTAACCTGTATTCATATTAAAAATGTCAAACGTTTTGAAATATCATTTCAATACCGATTCGCCCGTGGCCTTTGTGCAACAAAAGAACATACTGGTTTGCTGTAAGTCTAACAAAGATTTGAAGATTGTTTGATTTAATCAGAGGTAAAATCACCTGAGCCAACGCAAAGTTTATGACTTAAGAGTGATATGACAGTCTGGAGATTCTCAGATTTTACCGAATTTATCAATGTGTGTGTGCGATTTTATATGTCCGGGAGGCAAAAAAATGTTTACTGTAATCAAACAATTTTGATACTTTATCTCTAGGTAGTAGGCTATGCGTATGATGAACATAGAAAATGATGGTCATGTAAAAGTCGATATGATAAATTAATGTTATACCAGTTTTTTTTTGTATTTAAAATACCTACGCGAATACAGTTCGGAATCAGGGCTCGCGTCAATTCCGTTCGCGAACATTTTCCTTTTGGTAATTCAATAACTAAATTCACAGATTTAAGCACAAACGTACAGCTATAATAACGTAAAAATTTATAGCATGGAAAGAAACAAAATGCATCCAAAGGGTGAAGACATAATATAGAGGCGGGTAACACGTACCGACCTGCACCGACTAACCAGTGATGTGCCGTGTTGGCTATTTCATGGAATTGAAATGCTTTATTTATAGAGATTCTTCCGACTCAAGTCCTGATTTGAATCGTGTTTTAAAAAACATTCTAGTGTCAGTCGATCCATATTTGGATTTTTGTAACGAATTTCTAAAATATTTCGAGATCAAAAAGAGATGACTTGGCACATCACTAGTCAGTCGGTATCGGTTATCTGCCTCTTTATGTCTTCACCCAAATCGTGACTCTGAGAATAGGTATTTTTTTACTAATATGACTACATGAGAAACGGGGACTAAGGTTTATTGGTGGATGCTGCCGTTGGTTCTGCGCTTGATCTACCACGTGTCATACCAACTGGGTGCTATGAAAATTTATTGACACATAAATACTTTTTAGTGTGGCGCTGTTCTTTGATATGATTTGTATTTTGATATATGAAAAATGTGACAAGTTACTATAGCTGTCATTCAGAAAATGTAGTTAAGAAGGTTTCGATCAAGATTTCAAGTATTTAATGTATAACAGATGATAAATAACATCATTTTTATTTAATTATTTGGTTTACACCGGTATCATATCATTTTATCCATAGAAATTTTTCAATAATGAAATATTATATGAATGTGGACTTGAATAGAACCATAGAACTTCATGGCATTTGCGTACAATTTGAATACAGGTTCATATTAACTACATACACATCCCATGAAACGCATCTACTAAAACAAGCGTATAACTATACAAGTTTATAGTTAGGTGATGATCCATATAAAGAAAGACTGTCCTTTTACTTTTTGGCGTCCACTTATTCTTATTCAAAATCCAAAGCACGAATGATGTTAGAAAATTTATAAACACAACATGTTTACTACTCAAAGTCAAATACTAAAAACAAAAGCCCTTATTTGTCTTTAATTTTGATGGGTTAATGATCACTTCACCGCCATACTATTTCAACAAAACCGACTTCAAAAACAAAAGACACCAAAAATTCTTAAATAAACTCTTGAAAGGACTCCATTTTAGGCAAACCTTGTCCTTGGAATGGAGTCCTTTCAAGAGTTTATTAAGGACTTTTTAGTGTATTTTGTTTTTGAAGTCGGTTTTTACTTTATTATAAAAGTTATTTTATTTGCAAATTGTTAGTGATAAAAATCAAGGGGAGGGGGTTTCACCTTTTGACTCTGCTCTTTAATAAGCTACAAAGTACCTTACATAAGTTCCGGCGTCATAATCACTGAACTCCTAACCATTAAGGAGTTCCACTATCAGCTCAGTTCTACAAAATAGTGACTATCAGACGTAAAGACACGTCAACATTGAAATACTAGTACAAAAACACTATACAGTTAAAAGTTAAACTCTATAAGAAAATGAAAAAAAAAATCTAATCTGTCAACAAATGACTGAGATATGAGGACTATATACATACAATTTAATTGATAACTTCCTCCTTTTGAAATCGGTTAAAAAATAACTATTCGGCAGCAGACACACAATATCATAAAATCTACATTCATTATTACTTAGTTATCCCGTACGGAACGTGAGTCCATTTTACCCGTTGCCAGTTTTTATGGATGTAAGTACTAGTGGCCCCAGTGAACTTTGTTTCGTATCCAGCCTCAGCGCGCCCCAGCTCCGTTTCATAATAACTTAAGGGGTAAGAGGTAAATACCAATTCAACAAAGTAAATATCATAAAAATCGGTCTACCGTTGTTGAACTATAAAGTAGTGTTACTGATACTACTTTATTTTATATAAATAAAGTTATTATTTGCAACCCCATACATAATATGCAATAGAATTGGTACTATTACTTATTCTTGGCCTAATTAATTTAGTATTTGTCTAAAATTGTCATTAACTGTTTGGTGATAGAAACAGTTTGCTCATCATGTACCACAATTTTATTTCATGGACAATTTATTATTATAATTATATTTGTCGATAATTTTGGTCCTAGTATCTGCACATTTTGTTTGATCAAGTTTCGAAAATACAAATTGTATATGATAAAAGATCTTCGTTATAACTCATGAACCTCTTGAAATAGTCGCCATACATACAAATCTTTCTTGTTTATAGTATTAATAAGGATTACATTATATGCAAGTTTACATAATATTTATTAATCATTTAAATACAACTACAAATCTTTATAAAAGAACGAATACTTTTTGTTATAATTAGAGACCATCGACGATCCAAATGCACTATGTGGCCTTATGCCTGTTGCATAAAGCCTCTAAGCGAATTGGTTGCCGTATAAAATTTGTGCAAAGCGTGATATTTTCAAATTTGGAATGAGTATCATACAGGAAATCAAAGACTAGCAGCGAAGACAACGAGCGACACACCCTTCCCCTTCGAGCGCTCGGCGCTGTCTGTCAAATTTCGATCGAAGATGAACGTCCGTGACAGCTCCAAATCTCAAATTTATAGGTTACTTTAGAAAGATATTTTGAATATATTGTACACGATAAAATCAAGAATTTAGATGCTAGGACAAAGATAGGAACCTCTATAACATTGTTTTATCAAATAACACAGAATAAGTGCAATGTATCTCAGAGATAATCGCCTGTCTTTAGGTGCGTATTTTATGCCAAAAGATGGTTTCAATTTTGTCTTCATTTGGAATAACCAGAGCAATAAATAAAAAAAACAGAGTCAACACCTTGTAGACGAACGTTATTCCCTTCAAGTTTATGTTATTTCGATAGCTGATGTCAACAACTGATCTAGAAAAGTGCACCAGAAAAACCGTCAATTTGGCTTCTATGATTGCAAATTACAGGCATTTTAAAGATTGAATCAAAAATTCAGAGCTTACATCTTATGTAGATAGCTTATTTCTACACAAATCAGTCAAAAAAAGTTGTCAGTTAAGTCATTTTTGGGAAGAAAACTGCACTTGAACTTTGTTAGAAGGTAGGTGACAGCAGCCTTAAGTAATTGACGTAGACTGTTATTGTAGATCAGATAACTCAACTGCGATAGACATTCGATACGGTGTTTAGAACATGCATCAGCGTAATTAATCACACGTTCAACATACATTTCAAATCACAGGAATCCAATGGTATCCTTTTGTTTTCTATCTCTTACTTAATGTAAGTCAGACTCGTTATAAGACCAAAGAGTATAAGCCAAGTCTGTTGAAGAACTCACGAGAGGTGTGGCGCTTCATTCCAGAGTCTATTAATCGCCCGAAGATTTCGATGCGGCGGCGACCAACCACGAACTACAGACTATTAGCTAGGTATGTAGGGAAGTCACTCACGCGGGCTGTGGCACTTCAAGATCAGACTCGTCCGACGCGTCCTCGATGTCGTCGAAGTTGTCTATGACTCGACCCGAGACTTCAAGGCGTCGGAGCGAGCGGCCACTCGAAGCGACGTGTCTCGCAATCTGTCGGATCAGCCTCCGAGGTAACGGCAGCGAGGGCCGGGCGCCACGCGCTGGTGATCCACCGCGTTCGCCGCGCATTGGCGCCATCTGAAAGCAAAGATTAAACATTAAGAACTAAGGTAACGGACATAACTCTACGAATCTGTACGAATCAGTAAGCTCAAGTGGCAGTGGGCAAGGCACATGGCGCGAAGAACTGATGGCCGTTGGGGCATAAAAGTTCTATATTGGAGCCCTTCGACCAAAAGCGCAGCGTAGGTCATCCACCGACAAGATCAACAGAGGACCTTGTAAAGATCGCAGAATCATACTGGATGCAGACCCCTCACAACCGGTCGCTGTGAAAAACCATGGGGGAGGCCTATGTTTAGCAGTGGACGTCCTTTGGCTGATAATAATGACGATGATTTCAAATCCTCGAAAGTAAACGTAGCTGTGTCAACTGGCATAGCTGGGATAATATAGTTCCTGTCGCGAAAAATATGCAGAAGTTGAGATGCTTACTACAAGCTCTTTTTTATAGCTACTCGTCATGAACATCCCCTGCTTAGCATCATAAGTCGTGAACGTGATTAGGAATATATCAGAAATTCGGAACTAGGGAATCAGACATGCAACAAAGTAACCGAAATCAGCGTGACGCCGTTTTGCATTTGAAAAGTGTCATCTATTCAAAAAGTTGCTAAAATATAAAAATAGGCACCAAGGAGTAATGATTGTACAGGTATAATTGAAGAAAACAATAACATTGATGATCACATACACATAATATGTAAGAATGTATCCTGTGACCTACAGTGCTAAGTAATGTAACCAGGCAACGTCTACCAAGCATATAGCAACAGTCAGATGGAAGCACCTCAATCGATACATCTAGGCACATGCACTAGCGTGGGCCGGCACACATCGCTACACTTTAAAAATACATCTCAAACGCTAACACATTTTTACGAACGGATTTTATGGCTCAGTTCAAGCAACAAATATACAGAATGCATCTATTGCTTATCGATCGATAGGCCGCCGGCGGTCACGTATACAAAAGAATGACAAAAAAATATATATTGATAAACACAGTGAGAGTAGACGAATATTGTGGTTTAGAGAGGATAGGACGTGGATAATATCCGATTACAAAAAGGTCCGTCAACAACCATACCTATAGCACCATCTCGAATTGAAATTATACCGTAATATTATCGATATATGCAACCACCATGTATTAGTTATAATAAATAAATATGTAAATAAACTACGCATGAATCGGAAAACGATCTTCGGAATCAATTATATAATTCCAATGACTAAGTTATCTGTTACAGAGCGTGTTTTATTTAGGGCAATTAGAATCGATAGTGTCAGTAAGGTTCAAAAGTTCTTAGACAAAGAAACATCTAATTGGATGACTGAATTTTTAAACACTAACATGTACAATGTACACACTAATCATGTTAGCTTAAGCCATTAAGTATTGTTTCAAGAGGTTTTATATACAAATAAACAACTCGGTGTCAAAACTTTTAGGATCCTGTTTGTTTGGGAAGCCTTAGTATGATGATATTATGTCATCAGTACAAACGGATGGGTGTTTATTGCGATCTAACGACTATTTGTACAATGTGGATGAAGTTTTCAGTATCAGAAATGAACTAGATTTTACAAATTACTGTGAATAAATAACAGACTACATTAGTTGGTGACGCCATTAAGTCTTACGCAACGGCACATTCAGTCGATATACTGAATTTACATGAAAAACTCGCTCAGCATCGATATAATTTATCGCGTTACCTAGTGGTACAATCACCTAACGTTTCGCGACCTTGGCATAGTAGCGGACCGCTAAATGGTTCTAAAACCATGTCCACATTGCATGTTTAAAATTATCGTCTAGAAAATGCGTCGCGCGAGACGACACGCAAAATTAAACACGGACCGATGTGGCGCTCGGTTATTTAGTTCGCTTAAATATTCAGGGCTAGCACAATAAAAAATGGGACATCAATTTATTCCTAATTATTTTTTGTGATTCAAGGTACGATTGCTTACAACAAGCAACGAGTTTGGTTTGTACGTTGAACACTAGCTTGCACTATAGATACGCCTTATCAATTACGTATTCTTTGCTTTTCGCGGCGCACACGATTAACTGAGAAAAAATGTGTAAACATGTTCCGCGTTGCGTCGTTATGAGCTGAAAATGTGAAACGTAATACATTGACGCCAAAGTTATCAATCACGGATTTAGCGTTAGAAAAACAGTCTACCAGCATTTAAAAAGGCTAGCACGAAGTCAATTCCTTGACAACATTTACAAATTTTTAATTTCGGTGCTTATCTTAGTGGAGAACTGTGTTATCAGAAGTTTACATAATAAATATCAGTTATGTTTTAGCTCATGCGCGGTGTGACTTTCATTAGTAAATTTTATCACGTGCGTGATTTGGTTAGAGGTGGTAGGTGCAAGCTGGACTAAAAAAAAAATAAGCAGCTTGTATGTACATTTAAATTAATCAAAGATATTTGATATATCTAAGGGTTATGAGTATGGCTGTAATAATAGCAAGATAATTATGGAAGATTCTATTAGACAACATTGAACTTGTTTTTGTTATGTATGATTACTGTCTACTTACTGTCTGTATAATACACCAAGGATAATAAACAGCAACAACTTAATCAGTAATTAATTATGCATTTTTGACCTAATAACAAGATAAAATCATGGAAAAAAGATCTACAGTGGGAAGTGTCTCATTGTAGTAGTAAGGCAAACCGCAATATTATTACCATACACATTTTAGAGGATAAAATAATTTAATGTTATGGTTGTCTTGGTTGTTATATCCAACCTAAGGAGGAAAATAACATTGTAAATCCCAAGCCATTTATAATTTTAACATTCAATGTAAAATAAACAAATTCTAATTTACTTTATCCCATCATCATCATCATCATCACACAATCATCTAAAAAACATCATCATCATCATCTAAAAAAAAATTAAAATTTGATGATTATTACTATATTAGGTCACAGAAAAGTGAAATATGTATAATAGGCTAGCATGCTGTAGTAACACAACTTATCATTTAGGTGAAGATTACATGGCCTTCATATCTGAGATATGATATTTCAGACTGCTACTGCTAGTTATAAAGATTAGAAATTATTGTAACTACTACTAAATGACAAACAGAACTAGCATGGGGAGCCAAATAAGAATACAACCACTAGAAATAAATACTAATTAAGCTCAAACTAGAGCAGTGTCTCTGGGAGATAATTAAATTTAGAAAACTAACAGGAAGTGTCAACCGTAACTAGGTCACACAAAGGTCTATCACTATTTTTACAACTCTATGCATGCTATACAGGAAGTGTTGTATGAACTGCACTACATGTGTGCATACAAATCAAGGACATCACTTCAGAAATAACACAGTAATACAAAAAGCAAAGTTCTTATTAGATAAGTACTCCTTAAAACAAGTGGAATTCTAATACAAAACAAGCACAAGCACCTTTATAATTGGATAACTAGTTGTGTTATGGGTCTGACTCCCTAGCAACGTAAGCAGAAAAAAATCCACCGCAAGTTGTTTCAGGGGTGATGTAACAACTATTTACCATGAGTATGTTTTTGTGTTCATTGGGTCAGCAGTGGCGTCAACAACGTGTTGCTAGGAAACTAAGGTACCGTCCAGGCATCGCCAGCGCGACGACCGCGTGCGCGATTGCGTCGTACGCTGCGCGTCGTGCTACGACGTGGAAGTCGCCGCGTGCAACCCCATATGCACGTGCCCAACTAATGGCCCACGCGAAGGGCCATTACATAACTGCAGGGATACAGCACGCTTCCCGACAAGACGCGGAGGACGCCACAAACGTTGACTAACACCCGTTCCATATTTAGAAGGAGCGCCACTGAATGCGTCTCGACGTCCCTCATGCGCGTCTTGTCACATTTTTAGAACCACATGTAAACGATACTTCACGCACTGATCCAGGGGCACTAAACGGACGCAACATGATACCTCGTCACGTTATTTCAGGGTGCAAAATCCAAAATGCGTAATAAAAACCAAGTCTATTTGCATGGACACTGAGCTACTTTGCGACTATAAACAAGAGTATTATTATTGTTAAAGCAGCAGCTTTAGGGACTTACCTTTCTTATGAAGCTTGTATTGGTGAACACTTATGAATTAATAACAATAAACAGCAATAGCATTCCGCGACCTCCGTACTTGAAATCAAAATCAACACGCAACAAACATCTCCTCAACACCCAATCAAATCATAGACTAAAGAGAAACCTACATAAATAAACATATGATTTGATAACCGGATATGGCTCCACTTGTCTATACTTCCAGTGGTCATCAACATTTTTTGGGGTTCTTGAATAAAAATAGCAGCTACTTCTGCATTTCATCTGATTAATAACAGCGTACTGCGTAATTTTCATATTGTTTTACGTTATTTATTTACCTATTACCTACAAGCTAAAAAAAATTTTTCACGTGTGTGCTTTACTGCTTTTAGAAATGATTATAATCTTTGTGTGGTAGTAATAATGTAAACTGGTCACTGACTGACTGATAGGAAGTTCTTGGCCTGGAGTCCATTGGCCGCACGCATTGAAAGTACCTACCATACCATAAATTTATGTGTGACTTGACTTGACAGTTATTCAATACAATGGCAACAACGTCATTGACCAAAAAGAAGAAAACACGTTAACTTGACGTGGACTAAAGTAGCTGGCCCACTTTGAAGAGAAATACTTAAACATTTCTTAAATTTTTCTGCATTATAAGTCAATAAACTGATTTGTTAACAGACTAGATGTGTAATTCTTGAAAGAAGATGGCCCTAAATATCGTAAGTGCATACTTTTTCATAGAACATGGATCGATGTGACTAACTAAATTTTATATCATCAAAGTGTTTTACAGTTCTAATGCGGCCCCGGTTTTTATTTTGCAGAAAATGTACGGGGCATTGTGTGCAGTTCTATTACCTTTGCTGTTAGTTCAGCGTTCCGATGCTGCGGCAGTGATATCTATCGATTTGGGGTCCGAATGGATGAAGATCGGCATCGTGTCACCTGGTGTCCCCATGGAGATTGTGCTCAATAAGGAGTCGAAGAGAAAGACTCCGGCTGTCGTCGCTTTCAGAGACGACGTGCGAACATTTGGGGAAGATGCAGTAACAGTTGGTGTCAGATTCCCCAAAAATTCATACAAGTATCTTCTGGATTTGCTTGGGAAACCTTATGATCATCCTTTTGTTCAAGCATACAGGTTAGTAAACATGGTTATCTATGAAACCAGTCAAACATAACAAATTAAATGTGGTTGCAATAGTTTGCATGGTCAATTAAATATTCTGGTGGGTTGATGAAATCGCTAACACTAGCATACTTCAATAGCTCTTTTTTGCATCCTTTCTTTTTACACACAAGTTGAGTAATATAATAGTTGATGATTTGCATTGTTGCTAATGAGGTACTTGTCTATGGCTATACATATTTGATATTGTTTACCTATCTAACGCACTTTTAACCAAATACATCCATATCACAACCTAGTCTCATTTCCCTGGCTTCCTAAGTAAAACTCACAAAGCGTGGTGGGAAAAATAATTAACACCATTTGATCTTGCAGGGAAAAGTACCCATACTATGAGATTGTGGCCTCATCCCGTGGCACTCCAGAGTTTGTGCATGATGAGAAGACCCGGTTCAGCCCAGAAGAGCTGGTAGCCCAGTTGTTGGCCAAAGCTAAGGACTTCGCTGAAATAAGCCATGGTAAGTAAACATAGAATCTTTATATGATATTCTCGTTTATATAGGTATCTATTCCTGAATAAAATATCACTTTGAGTTCAATTTACATAATTAAAATATCAAGTATGTTGACAGTTTTATGATCGTGCATTAACTAGGATTATAAATTATCATCAAAAAAATTATCATAAATAAATGCATGGTTTTTACTGAGTTAAGATAACACTTTAAAAAACCAGTCAGCCAGCACCAGGTGTAAGCACTGTCCTGATTTTGAAGGCTCCACATCCACATCATTTAATTTTTAATTCCATAAACAAATTTTGCAAGTGCAATTCTCAATCACTTGGTTTTTTCAAGTGTAATAATGCTGAATCACACAACATTTAAAATGTTTAATATCTTTTTGCTGTATTGAAAGTATAATGCAAATATCTTTTACATATTTAAATATTATCTGCCCTAGGTCAACCAATAACTGAATGTGTGATCACGGTACCCGGTTACTTCAACCAGGCAGAGCGTCGAGCTATGAAGGAGGCTGCGGCTTTGGCTGGGCTCAACGTCCTGCACTTGATTAACGATTACACAGCTATTGCTATCAACTATGGAATATTTAGGAGAAAGGTTTGTTTGATTGAAATTTTCTTATTTGGTAAATGACTCAAACTAAAATGTACAGTTGCTATTAGGACTTACTTCATTATTTTTTGGTCTTATTGGACTTTTTTTTTTCGGTTTTTGAATTATTGGACTTACATTGGGCTATTTTCATTTGGATGTGTTTGAAAATAATAATGTACCTGTAAATTTTTTTTTGTTTATTCAATTAATTTGCACTTACCATGTTATTAAAGTAAGTACATACAATAGCTTGAAACCACATTAAGGAGATACTTTTACCTGAATATTATAAAAGGTAAATAACTTTTTTATACTTTATCATGTAGGAAATCAATGAGACAGCATGGCATGCATTGTTCTTCGACATGGGCGCTGCATCCACCAAGGCGGCGCTGGTGGAGTACAAGACTGTCAAGATAAAGGAGAAGGGCTACGTTGAGACTGTTCCACAGCTGCAGGTCTTGGGAGTTGGTTTTGACAGGTAGAGAAAGACTTATTATGTTTTATACTTTATCTATGAAAACTGATTTAAAAAATAACTAATAGTTTTCAACTATGAGAGTAATATTTGGCTGCAATTAGTAGTTTTACTAAGTTTGTCATGTCAAGGATTTTCAAGTGGTTAGAATAAAAAGTAGTGCATACGCACAATGGCCCAATCTTGCAGCTAAGTGCGGAAAACACTCCAGCTAAAGTAGTAAATTAGTTAATACAATGTTTGAATACTTTTTTAACACTCACAGAATCACTTTTTTAGTCCATAATAAGATTCAATACGAAACCAAAAATTTTGCATGAGTGGGATTTGAAACCAACAAACCCACCCACTCTCTTACCATCCCAGCCACTGTGAAACTAATCCACTCGCGCGAAAGTTTTGGTTGCTAATTTTATATTATGTAAATACATAACCAGTCAGGTATCAAACGACAGCCGGGCGCCGCATAACAATGGAATTTTTATTGTGTCTCGTTTACACATACTTGACGAGTTAAAATATAATAAAACCATTGGTAATTTAAACTCCAGGACCCTCGGCGGGCACGAGATGACCCTCCGTCTCCGCGAGCACCTCATCAAAGCGTGGGAGAAGAACGGCGGAGGCGACGTCAGGGCTTCGCCCCGCGCCATGGAGAAGCTGCTTCGGGAGGCCGAGAGGCTGAAAGTGGTGCTGTCGGCGAACACCGAGCATTACGCCCAGATTGAAAGCCTGTTGGATGACAAAGATTTTAAGCAGCTGGTGAGTTTGACAGAATATTTTTTTAACTTCATCATCATCAACATCATCATCATCATCATTATCATCATCAGCCAAACTCTGAACATAGACCTCCCCCACGGTTTTCCACAGCGACCCGTTGTAAGCGGTCTGCATCCAGTGTGATCCTGCGATCTTTACAAGGTCGTCTGTCCATCCTAACGGTGGATGTCCTACGTTGCACTTTTGGTCGAAGGGTCTACCATCTAGGTCTTTTCTGCCCCAATGGCAATCAGCTCTTTGCTCTATGTGCGTGCTTATTTAACTTTAAAATGGAAATCCACATAGACCTTTCAAAAAAACTTGTTACTGACATTTTTAATAGTGTATTGATATTTTGTATTTATTACCAGCATCAGTAATATCATTTTTGTATCATATTTCTTGAGTGATTTATTTGTCAAGTGTGTAATGCATCAAATAAATGTTATTAATTGAATTCCATTCAAGCGTGAATTTACTGATAAGTCTCTCACAATTTCTTGTTGTTATTGGCTAGCTTTAAAGTGTACAACATGTTATATGATATTATTATGAATAAATTTTATAAATAAATAAAAAATCCTATAGCCTTAATAATAAATAATCTTGCAGCATTTTAAGCTGGGTCGTAATAAGTGCGATTTTGCAATTAAAATTATGATGTCAAATCTTACTAGATTTTAGACCTAATTAGTGTAAGATTTCATTGGTTACGCTCGGTAGCCATCAGCGTGTTTTGATCACCAATTAGATTTAACCAAAACACATGTCTCCTCTCTGCTTTGGTGTATATCGGGCCTTAGAAGAAACCGAGTCAGGCTGTGATAAATAATATTATCCAATCAATTATTTGAATGCCGCGTCGTAGCGGTTAGTTCGCTGGTTGGTTGGTTGGTTCACTACCCTAGAGGACCCGGGTTCGAAGCCCGGGTCGAGCCGAAATTTGTTTCTGGGCTTTACTGTTTTGGAAATACTCTGGATCAGCTCGGAGCCAGGAAGTTGGTAAAGATGACACCCCCGTGCCTCGGAAAGAAGAACGTTAAGCCGTTTGTCCTGCGCCGAATCATCGGTCATGTTGGAGCCGTCTCCCCGAATTAATGAGAGTATTGCGCACACATGTGGGCACTATAATATCTCCTGCGCACCTTGCCTATCTCTGTTAAGAGGGGCCGCCATTATATATTACTTACTAACCTATTATCCAACCCCATCTTCAGGTAACCCGTGTAGAATTCGAAGAGTTATGCGCGGACCTCTGGCCCCGCGTATCTGGGGTTGTTCAGCGAGCGGTCAGCGCGGCGGGCGGCGCGGGCGCAGGCGCTAAGCTGATACTAGCCGGGGGAGCAGCCCGGGCCCCCGCAGTACACGCCGCCTTGAAGGAGGCCGTGGGACATGAGCCAGCGAGGTCGATAAACGCCGATGAGGCCGCTACTATGGGCGCTGTTTATAGGTAAGCTTCACGAACGGCAAGGTGTGCTCTAAGACAAGTACATGTGGATCTTGCTAGGAGCAGATATGTTGATATAAGGAGCTGCGAAGCTGAGCAGAGTATGTAGCTCTTAGAGGGAGGATATGTTGATTTGAAAATGAATAAAAAAATGTTTTCAGGGGTACATTTAGATGCAATTTATGTAAAATATATTATGTATGTTACATTATTAAAAATATTTTTTATGGTAACAAAATAATTAATAGTTTATAAAACTAAAAAACACACTTTTTTGACAGCAATCCCTTTCATCATGGGCGGTGCATTTCAAATAGCCAATCGGCTATCTTGAATGTCCGCCATGTTGGATTTAAGCCACTTATCAATTTTTTTTCGTATACCTGACCGGAATCCCTTCTATTTGATACCCATATCATGGGGGTGCATATCAAATAGCCCGTCCGCCATCTTGGGGAGGCCGCCATATTGTATTTGTAATGACGATTCTTAGCTAGTCATGTATTGTCATCAGAACTCAGAGCGTGTGCAAAATTTCATCCTAATCGAAGACTGGGAAGTGGGTCAAATTAAGATTTTCTTACATACATAGTTAGTTACAAGGGAAGCTAATAAAAGCGTTTTAAAAACATGCTAATTAGAGAACCATATTAGTGATCCATAGCCTGCGTTTGTTCAAATATAATTTGCTGTGTTTCTTCAGGGCGGCGTCGCAAGCCACGGGCTACAAGGTGGCCCCACTGAACGTGCGTGACGCAGTGCTGCTGCCGATCCAGGTCACCTTCACCAGGAATGTCGACGGCACTGAAAAACTGGTCAGTAACACAATGTACTTTGAAAGAATATCTTTTGATATACATAAAAAAGTGTGTGAAAAGATTTTTATTGATTTTTACTTTGTTGGAGATGTTTTGCCCCGCATAGGATAAAAACCATAAAATGGGACCGGGGCGTGACGGGGTCGGGGCGAAACAAATTACACAGGGACTGCTAGTTTATGTATAATTATTAGTCTTTTATTAATTTGGATTATTCATTCTATTAAAATTATATTAGTCTTTTATTAATTTGGATTATTCATTCTATTAAAATTATACAGAAGTGCTATTTCGTTTTCAGGAAACGGTAATTTATTTAACATTTATTTTATTGACTTTATAATAAAGACTTCTACTACACTCCTCATAGATTATTAGGCTTTGTTTCAAAAATATAATCTAGCATTGTTCAAACAAAACATATTCTGTACACAAGAAATGACTTTGAATCCAAATAACTATTGTTACAGATCAAGAGAACCCTATTCGGCCCGATGAACCCATACCCGCAAAAGAAGGTTATCACTTTCAACAAACACACCGGCGACTTCAGCTTCCACGTGAACTATGCCGAACTGGACCACATTCCTTCCAACGAACTCGTGTACATCGGCTCACCCAACCTCACTCAAGTAGTCCTAACCGGGGTAGGTGCGGCCCTAGCTAAGCATACAGGAGAAAACATCGAACACAAAGGAATCAAAGCCCACTTCGTCATGGATGACTCCGGCATACTCAATCTCGTCAACGTAGAATTCGTTGCTGAGAAAACCGTCACGGAAGACGAAGACAAAGATAGCACCTTCTCTAAAATAGGCAGCACTATTAGCAAACTGTTCAGTGCAGATCCAGAAGCGAAAGAGGAAGAGAAATCAGAAGAGAAACCGCAGGAAGCGGGACCAGAAAAAAATGACACTGTTAAAGCTAATGAAACGACGACAGACAAACAAAACGCTACTGAGACTACAGATAAACCCAAACCAAAGATAGTCGTGCTCAAACAACCTATCACGACAGACCAGGAGATCTTAACTCTGCAACCGTTGTCCGCAGACCAATTCAAGGCTTCGAAAGCCAAAATCAACGAACTAAACGCCATCGATAGGAAACGCGTAGAAAGAGAGACGGCCCTGAACAATTTGGAAGCGTTCGTAGTAGACGCTCAGATGAAAATTGATATGGAGGAATTTGCCGAATGTGGTACCCCTGAACAGATTGAGGAGATCAAAAAACTGTGCAGCGAAACATCCGAATGGCTCTACGACGATGGTTACGATGCGGCCACTGAACTGTTCGAGGAGAAACTAGCTCTAATCAAAGATAAAACCAATCCGATATTCTATAAGAACTGGGAGCATCGCGAAAGGCCCGATGCAGTCAACGCGATGAGAAGCATGATAAACAGCTCCCAGGAGTTCCTCAAACTGGCCAAGAATTTCACCAAAGAGGTTAACACGGAGAAGGATATATTCACAGATGTTGAAATCGACGTTCTTGAGAAGAAAATTGTAGAGACTGAGACGTGGTTAACTAAATCAGTAGAAGAACAAGAAGCGCTCAAAAAGAACGAGGAAATAAAACTGACGGTGGACAGTATAAGAGAGAAGATGGCCAACTTAGATAGAGAGGTGAAGTATCTGTTAAACAAGATGAAGATTTGGCGACCGAAGAAGCCAGCGAAGAAGGAATCGGAGGATAAGACAGAGACGGTGATAGAGGAAGAGAAAGGGAAGGTAGAGACGCAAGAAGAGAGTCCGGAGATGCCTGAAGCCCAGGTAGAGGCGGAGGAAGAAGGAGAAACGACGACCACGGCACCGCCACTGCAACTAGGAGACGGACAGGACGAACATTCCGAATTATAATATTTGAGTGGAGTAATTTATATTAGTCTAATTTATTTCTTAATATGAAGTCGTTCTGACTTGTTCGCATTTCGTGCTGGTGTAACTTGGCTGGTGTTTGGTTTGGTAAAAGTTTGACACATCCACTGTCAAGTTAAATCAATAATTCACATTGATTTATTATTATTGGTCAATTCTAGTATCCGATACTCTATCGATATCTATCTTGGCATCACCAAGGTATTCGAATGTCATATTTCGACAATCAAAACGCTACCTAATGTTGATCTCATAGAGTTCAACATAATTTGGAACATTTTGATAGATTTGAGTAGCTTGATGGGCCGCTATAGCTAAACGAAAAGGCTTATATTAATACACTTTTAGTGGCTATGTCAAACTTTTAGGCAAAAAAAAATGACAGACTGTATACGAATGGATATTGCGTGTTTTAGAATCTAGTAGTTAAAAATATGCACTCAGAGTGGTTACAGGGTTATGGGAAGCAAGAACTGAGGTGTAAGTATTCAAAATACTGTTCATTCTATTTATTATATCACATTTCATCTGAAAACTCTGTACTTACAGAATCACAAGTCGATAGGACTCACTAGATGTCATAGAATGTAAAACGAGTGACAAATAGGTTGATTTGTAAATATTTTATCTGTTTACGGTACTGAATCTAATTATGTATACATATGAACTTTAGCACAAATTGTCTTTTCATTTATTTAGTGAGATTCCTTGCAGTCATTTATAATTTTAGGGCCACACGTTTACCTAACAAATAATTCATGGTCAACTAATCAAGATTGAGAACTCTGTACATTAAGTACTTTGCATTTATTTGTAGTAATTTACCTAATACTTTACCTAACATTTGAATTGTTCCCGGACAATGTGTGACTGATTTTTATATATTTTAACATCTCTTTTAAGGTAGACTTTTTCATTCCTTGTTAAAGGGGACAAAAAGTCAAACCACATGAGTGTTGAGTGCAGGGAATCCCATTTATCATGTTACCCGATTACGATATAAGGGAGGGTAATGTTTTACAGGAGAAGTGCGAAAAGCGAACACGTCCATACAACTAATCTCATCCAGCAATGGCCGCCTCTCTTGATTCCATCTGAAATTTTATATTCTTTGTTACTTTTTTCTAATTGTTTTTATCAGGCGGTCCCTCTATGTTTTAGCAGTGGCCCCAGGACGCGAGAATGTTATATTTATTGTAGTTAAACTTAACTATTATGTGATATATAAATGGCTATAAGTTGTGAGAGTATTATCGTTGTAGCTACAGACATTCATGGGAAATCTAAAAGATATAACACAGAAAGCAATGCAATTCAAAATCTTTGGGTAAAGAGTAAGTGTATTTTAAGTCGCCAAATAGCCAATATTGTATGTGCCAGGTGTCTGTAGCGACAGAACTCATAAATAAATGTAACTCCATATGTGAGATTTGTTCAATACCCAGTCGCAAAAGAAAATAAATTATACAATGAATAAAATTATCGTTGTTTTATTTTCGATCGCTTGTCAATACTTAAGGCAATAGCGGATCAGCTTTCCTATTTTACCATTAATTTTATACACAAAAGTTCAAATAAAATTCTTAAAAAGTAGGATAGTAGGAATTAGTACACAGGCAGTCACGACAAACTAGAATACAAGTGATGTCTGTTTTTCAATTCTCGAAAGCAGACCAAAATACAATTTTAATTAATCGTCTCTTCAATCAATACCTTGCGATCATCAGTCAAAATGCGTGATCAATCAGTTCGTTCCCAGAATCATAAGCTATGCTTGGCTCGCACCAAATCGGTACATCCGTATTGAAATTGGTCGCCTATACGTGCTGAGCTTAGGCTGAGCGGCGCGGTAATCCGATGGCTCGTATTCAGATTGACTGACAGAATTTTCTGAGTTATTAATTATATTAATAGAATATAGTGCTATTAATAAACGTATTTGATAAAAAAAATGGCACAAAAGTCTTAGAAAGTTTTGTTTCCTCTTTTCGGATTCGTTGAATGCAAGCCGTGGATGTTTGTCTTGATCATTGAACTACTATTACTAGCGTTTGGAACTGACACCATGAACAAATATGGTGCAACATGAATTGACGCCACTTGTCATCGACTCATACAAACAGATAAGTATTTGAAATTAAACTTTCAAGGAAAACGTCACAATCTTGTCGTATTTGCGACACATTTTTGCTTGGCATGGCAAAGCTTCTCTTATCTGTGTAGTAACAACTCACTGGTCGACACGAGTATTTCAAGCTGTTTCACGAGCAATTCTTACAAGCCCAACAAAGGAGTTCCTAGATGAGCTTTTCGAAAAATTGCTTTGATGTTTTCATTTTTGATGTTACGTTCTCACAGTAAAAGTTGTTATTTAGAGTAGTAAAATTATATCTTTAGCAAAAGGATCGTAACTAAGAGGCTATTAGACTTTTATGGCAATATAATGTTAGGTATGCTACGTCTGTAGGATTAAAGATTCCACAGGGTTTTTTCGTTTGCCTCATCTGCACTATTCATCTCCTCATAATTGGAGATCGCAATTAAGAAGTAATCGGCAATCCCTCATGTTAATTGTGGATGTGAACAAAAAATTAAGTCGTAGAAACCCGGATGCTGCGCAGTCAGGAATGCAGTTTGCGATCCGCAGTTATCACCTAACTTGATCGCTTTCGTCCTTTCGTATTGCAATCGTCAATGAAGCCTGATTTATAGTATTTTAAGAGCTCCGAAGTAAAAGTTACTAGCGTTTGGCAGCGCTGACAAATACTTAGTAAAATATTCGACACGTTTCATACGCCTACCATTTTACCAGCAAGAGCTTTATACCTTAAGGGAACTCCAGCAGTGGGGCAATTCACTAACGGCAACATCACCGCTGTGTTTGACGTCGAGCTTGAATTTCAGAATTGCTTGACGATTCTAAATGCGCTGCTCAATGTAGAAGTAAAAGAAAATCGTCAAACTATCTTATCGTTCTCGATGACAGCATTGTCATTGCTTAGTGAATCGACATGCAGATCATACAAACTTATTGCAGTCGCATAGCGATCGCTCGCAAACAATACTTACGTTACTTATTAACCGCGCCGTTTAACCGTGCGTCTTCAGACAAAAGTTTTTGCTACGCTTGAATACGAGCTTATCAATTGACTATACAGGGTGACTTTGAAAACATTGGCAATATTTTAAACTAAGAAATTACTCATGATTCATAGTCCCTTCTTCCACATATCAAAATGAAAATAAATTGTTATAAACTATCGTTTGATGAAACCGAGAAACATCATATTAAACACTTTAGATTGATAATTGCTTCAAATAAATCATGAGTAGGTTCTGAGTTTAAAATATTGCCCATGTTTACAAAGTCACCCTGTAGTGGGTACGGTACGTTTTATGTTTTTCATCACTAAAGTGCAAACTAAAAATATCTTAACTTAAAATGATAGAAATATCTTTTATTTTAACGTGTGAATTAAATATTATGTCCTCCAGACAACTTATTAACTTATTTTTTGATCCTTTGTCCCAAAGTTAGAGTTTAGACAGACATATAAGCCATCTGTCGATTCCAATCAAATGAAGGAGTCACATTGATATTATTATTATTATGTATGAATGGTACGTACAATTCATTTGCGTTAGACAGCCTTTATACTAAGAGATAAGCTGATTTATTTCTCTTTGAAATTAATAATCCTGAATTGAATTTCATTGTCACATACTGACTTTGGTTTTGACTTGACTGGGTAATTGCTAATTAATAACTTAAGCTCTTCTATTCGGCACGGGGTGTACCGCAAGGGTGTATTGTGGGTCCTTTAGCATAAGTCCTCGTAATCTGAAAAGTAGTTTTAAAAAACTGGTTTTACTTTCATTAGGATTCGAACTGCGGGCTCCTCGGCATCTCATTCAGAACATTGCGCGTTTTTATCACTTCCTCTGGAAGTAGAGATGCTAGTTATTTCCAGTATATCGTTTATTATCGATCAACGCCCTGTAACGTCGTACCTACTGCAATGCTGTCGAATATTTTCAGAGTTGTGTGGAATTGATTAAAAACACCATCGTTTTTTTTAAGAAAGTGGAACTTTCATTACTAGTAGTAGACAATTTAAAAAAAAAAATATATAGCCCGAGAATCGAATTTATGTATAACATATTTTTTATTTTATTTTCGATACTTTAAATATCTGATATTATCGATACTATATTTTTTACCGATACTATCAGCCCTACACAAGGGGAAGATGTTACATATTTGATGTGGCTCTTTAAGGCTTGCTGTTGAGTAATAAAGTGCCCATCAACCCACCAAGGTTACTGATTCATACTCTTTTTACTGCCTTTTATGGTGAAATCCAGGTAGCATTCTCCTTATGACGATTATTGATGTACTCCCGCCTGAAAAACAGAAAGCTTTCGTCTTGAATAAAATAATATAAAATGACTGTTGTGGTATTTTTATACAAACCAGATGTCTCAATAAAATAAAACGATTGCGCAAAGCGTATAAATATTTGCAAAGGTCTATAAGGGTTTATTCCCGGATAGGTTAATCAAGGAAACGAAGTTGCTATGTGAGAATCTGGGCGTCTACTCCCTAAGCCCGCAATAACGGCCGTATTTACGGGCGAAGGTGTTTTCTTTGACTATCATACTTATTTCTCAAATCTGATTAGTATCCAAAACTAAAAATAAGATTTTGGGACCAAATGGGTGTTGATTGTTTGTCTAATAATAGATTACAATTAGAATTGGCAAAGCATGGCTAAAGAAAATACCTTCAATCGTAAATACGGCCGTAACTACGGGCTTAGGGAGTAGACGCCCTGCTTCGGTTATGAAGATCAAATAAGAGTGATCAGATATTAAACCTAACGTTAAGGAACAGTCCTTTAAAGTTGTTACAATTGCCAAAGATTATCAAGGGCAATTGAAAAATCAGCTCGAATTAAGTCCTCATAATGCTGCGTAAAACACGAAACAAAAAGAAAAGGCTTTGTTTACCCGGAAAATGCAAAGCAGGAACGTACGATTATTAAGTTACGCCTCGTGTGTGTTTCGATTCCGATGATCGATTACACAAACACAAGACAAGAGAATATTGCCGGCTTTTATCGTGATGTTTGCCTTACCAATAAGTTTGTTATGCCCAATCTTTCACCAGATTTTCCGAATTGTTATTGGGTTCCGTCGATCCAGTTATTAACTCAAGCGACTATCTTTGGAAAGTGAAAATGTTAACGGTCCTCGATGAAATAATTTCTAGTTGAGTTTTATTTTTAGAAATTTGTATCATTTCATTGCGTACATTACGTAGGTTGTATTTGAAACTTGAAATTGAAATGTTAAGGCCTAATTTATGAAACAGTACGTCGGAAATCTACTAAAGTCATGCTGACATATTTGGATTCCTAGCTTGGTCATCGTTATAATCCGTATAAGTCCAATTTAACTTGGACCTGCCTCGGAGATTTCCTAACCTACAATACAAATCCAAATCCAAAACTTGTTCAAGATTAATACTTCAAGAACTTAACTTGTTGGGACGTCAATTATATTGTTAATTACTCTAGTATGTTTAAATAGGTAACATACATAGTTATATAGGTACTATACAAGTCCTCTAGGTTAAAAAAAACTTAAATATACTTGACGCAATAGCCAAACGCACCCTTCCTTACCTTTTTCACAATTTTATCCATCGGATAAAATAATAACATTGGTCCTTTCTATGAGCTGACATGTGAAGGATTACCTTGAGTTACGTAATAGTAGAAACATATTAAATTTTCCTCGACTTTCTCAGAAAATTGTACAGCTATCTGATAATACTTGTCAGTAACGCGAGACGTTATAGATTTTCGTATTTCTTAAGGGACTTTAAGACTTTTGGGAGAGCCAGTGTAGCCATGGAAAGTACTTATTTATTGTTGTTTATTAAGAGTTGTGAGTTTAGAGACAGGCCATTATTGTTAATTCTTAAAATAGTTATATTGATTTGAGCTGATTGTTATCACAAAGATAAATGTAACCTTAGATTACTTTATCATAAATATCATTTATTACGTATCTTTTATTTTTCCTAATTCGACCTAAGAATTCATGGAGCTTTTTCGCGAAAGGTACAGAAGTAGATGCGTAGAGACGCTTTGATGGCTTTTGTTTGTAGGCTGTGAAACTTTTTTGATGAATAGGCATTCCTAGATTATGCTCTAGATAGCTCTTATTATCTACTAAGAATACCGCACATAAAAAAATCACTCTCTATCTAATGTAATGAATTATGAATGACATAAGAATTGAATGTTGAATTGTGTGAATGAGATGATGAAGAGAGTGAGTCTAATCTATAGGTATACTAAGCATTTTTAGGGTTCCGTAGCCGAATGGCAAAAAACGGAACCCTTATAGTTTCATCAAGTCTGTCTGTCTGTCCGTCCGTATGTCACAGGCACTTTTTTCTGAAACTATTTGCATCACACCGCTGAAACTTGGTAGGTAGGTGTATCTTCTTTACCGCTTTCCGATTCAGGTTCAAAAAATTTGAAAAATATATATTATAGGGGGGGCTCTCATACATGAAACTAAAACAAAAAATATTTTTTATACTCAAACCTATACGTGTGGGTTGTCTATGGATAGGTCTTTTAATATGACACTGAAGTTCCCAAAATCATTTTTTCTAACAGTCTAACGTTTGAAATATAGACGCTTCCAAAGTGGTAAAATGGGCGTCTCTCCCCATCTAACTTTTGAACTAAGGAAGTGAAAATTTTGAAAAAAAATATGTAATGTAGATCTTAACATAAACTTTCAACGAAAATTGGTTTGAGCGAAATCGAACTAGCAGTTTTTGAGATATAGCACATTTTTATCAACCGCAAATATAACTTTGTCTTTCATACAAACACTATGAAAAACAAAGTTATATTTGTGGTCAACAAAATATTGTGGTATTTTGGCTAAGTGGAAGTAAGAATCCCTAATTCAGTTAAAGTTGGCACGGAACCCTCAGTGCGCGAGTCCGACTCGCACTTGCCTGGTTCTTTTTTTTTATTATGTTTTTTTCATTTTCTTTTACAGTAGGTACTTAGATGTCTTGTGAATTTCTATCGGCAGATGTTTCTTACGATTGTTTTACTAGCCTTATGTTGACAAGTGATATGTATGTTAATTTCGATCTATTTAGAAGCTCTTTGTTATGTTCTATGTCTTATTTGTTTTCAATCAGTAACAGTACGTACTTATACGCCTACAGTGATACTTGCTATATACGCAACTCCTAATAAGGGTATTAGAAAATATTCATTTCCGTTTTTATTCGTGCTTATACGGAATAGAAAACAAACTTGTTTTAAACGCAAAAGACAGTAGGTTCTTACTGCGCACTGATGCTTGAATGTTGAAAACCTTATAAATATTATAATTAAAGTCCAACTAGACCACCATTTGTATTTTCTTTTTGTTTGTGGAATTAATAATAAACAATGTACGAATTAAAAACAAAAGAGTTAAGATTGGCTTTCCAAAATTATTCCCATATATTTATAGTTGAGAAATGCCCCTAGCATTTAATTTTGGGGTAATCTTAGAATGGGTATTATTCACCAAATACAGAGCTTAGGTATTCTACAGTGTCATCAGAAGCTCAAACGCAATCTTAGGAACTTACGTCTAACATATTTTGTATCTATTTTAAAACTACTTGTAATACAACCTACGCAGAAAAATACTCAGCAAATATCACGTCTTTTCAAGTTGCATAGTGAATAAGTGCACTTGTAACTTCCATTTGCAATAGATTTGTGCACGTAGATGTTAGAGAGGGCCATTTATCGAGGAATGTGCCTGGACCAGAATGCTCCCCCTACCTCCCCACCTCTCACTTGCTGATGTTTGTTACTTAAGTAGGTTTTGCTTTATTCAAAAGACGTTTGCATATTGATAGAGTATTTGTTTTGTTTTTTGCGAAATTAAACAAAATAATTGGTCCTTCGGGCTGGATTAAAGTAAACTGTAAAAATTTTGGCCCTTAAAAATCACATTTCTAGAGATTGTAATGTAAAGCAATGGAAGAGCTTTTGACTACATGAAACCAGTTACGGATTGGTTTATTAAAGTAGGTGCTTATTAACAGAAGATACGTTGATCAATAAGCGGTAAGCGACGGTAAATGAGCTAGTTTTATGAATTAAACCTGCTTTTTTCATATAAAATTACCAAGTCAATGTGCAATAACAAGAAGCCGATCTCGAGAGCTTTCAACTTTGTTATTGAACGTCCGCGGCAAAAACATAACCAGTTTGAAATTCCCAGAGCTTCGTCCGCTCCTCACAGGTTCATCTCAAATAAATGTTAAATCATACAATATCTTGACAGGCACCTAAAGCCCCATTACAGTAACTTGTTTCGAAAGAGCTTTTGTTTTTTTCAAGTCCCGAAGGAAGAAGTCGGCGCCCGCGCCGCGTCCATGGCGCCTTTCTCCGAACGTTGGAGCGAGACGCACTGATAATCATGACCAGCGGAACAAAGACAGGGCATAGCATTCCGCGTCAAGACAGACAGGGCAAATGGATCCAGTTTGCTTGTTATAGGCCGGCTCGTCGGTCGTGCGGAGTCATGTGAACAGTTCAGACAAAGATGTAAACAAAATAACTGATATTTGTGTTCTAATACGTTTGTTCGATAAAGTGGTGTTTGATGTGTGTGCTGAGGGTGTTTAATTAGCAGGTTCCGTGTGGATTTTCGTGGGGTTTCTCGAGTGATCGGTAAGAATAACTAAGAATGCAACCCATTCCCTCCCGTCCCTCTTGGAAGAATGCAGTGCACCTCGGCTTTCGACTCGGGCGCACCTTGCGGGTTCGGTTTATCGAAAAAGTTGCTCTCATTTTATTACATGCGAGTACACAGCTATATGAACTCAAAGATAATGTAGTCTCATTATAATGCGAGACGGTAGATATGCGCTCGGGTTGTTTTGCCGGCGTTTTGGGAAACAAACAGAGAAAATAAATATTGGCCTTCCGTGTGTACTTTTAGATAGGATTGTTCACAGTCCAGTAGCATAGCGTATGAGGGGCTTTTGACTAGTCGATTGGTGCATGTTGACTGTTGAGCAAATAGAAAGACGATCGCTCTTTGTTTAAACAGGGACCATTTCGTTATCGTGGGGTTTTGACTTTAGATTTTACTCGTACATTGCTGCTTTTATTTACTTATTTAGGTATTCACAATATTTAATTCATTAAAGCAGTGCTTTCTGTTATAAAAAAAAACTTTTAGCAAAAACTGTCCGGGCTGAAACACAAAAAATAAGTATTGTGAACTTTTAGTCCTTGGATTTCTTTGAAAGAAAAGGAATATTACTTTATACGCACGTACCTAGATACATCTCAATTTCTCGCCATTAAGTATTAGAATACATACACTGGTCTTCTAATTTACCCTCAAAACACTAAAAAACATTAGTTATGTAATATTTTTTCCGCGAGTTATTCCTGTTACCAAGAACGGACTTAATAATTCTCAGTTAGCCTTACCTTACCACGTGTGCTACTTAGCTGTAAACTTCCACACAACATACAAAATATCAACATAATAACAAATCCCGCCAGTCAGGAGGACACTTTTCGTGTATGTATTTTGTTTGATCCTGTATTCATATTGCGTCTGTGTATGTCTTCAATGACACGCTACAAGTGTCGCTACATGCGCTTAGGGTGACCAACTCTTGCATACAGATAGCGGGATAAGCCTGGAGGTCTACTACGAAAAAACAAAATCCGTCAATACGATTATCGTTTATCGGATCCGAAAGGTTTTTAGTATGGAATCCTTACTACGAAATGCTTCGAATCCGCATAACGATTATCGTATTGACGGATTTCGTTTTTTGTAGTAGGCCTTCTGACATCATGCTCATCATGCATGACGTAGGTTTTTGAAGTAAGTAATTGTAATTATTACCAAGGTTTTTTAAAAATATGAAATGGGTTCGCTCTTGTCTCCAGACTAGACCAGACGTGGCTTAGACTTGTGACGACATTTTAAAAAACTAAATAAATTAAATAAACATTTAAATCCACTTTTAATTATTTTTTACAAATTAATATTCATTTAAATAAATTTATTGTAATACACTGATGAACATTTAGTGTAACATTCAAAATCATCTGGATTCTGGTTTTATAGAAGATACATTCAATTTTTTTTAAACCTAATTTTAAAAAACAGTTCACCCTGCTCTTTGGAGGATCTCATGTATGCTAGCGACAAAGATGCGCGTTACCAATTACTGGGCACATTATGATATTATTTAAGTCGCATTAACCATCAAAACGCTAAGAAGAATAGGGACCCTATTTTTGAATCGATCGCGTCAAAATGGCATTTGATTTTCGTTTATTAATGTCCGATTTCCGAATGAAAATATAGTTTAACAACACGCGGCGGTGATAAAAAAAAGATAACTCAATTTGTACGTAGTCACGTACTCGTACTTACATACATATTTTGCGTGATTTTCGTTGATTTTTTATTCGTTTTCTAACGAAAATCATTCGCCGTGTACACTCGCTTATGTTTCAAAAATAGGGACTCAGGTCATTTGACTTTTCAAAACAAAATCTGCTTTGTACTGGTTGTCTCTACTTTGCCGGAAACCTGCTTTTATGCGATCCATCAATAAAACGTGTTACAATAAAGAACAAAGTGTTGTCTCTCAGTATTCGATCGCGTGGAAAACCTACACGCGTCCGCGCAAATAAATTAAAATACAATGATAACGAAGATGCATACGTGATTTGCCAGACGTACGTATATTCTCTACCGATTTGTGCTGTTTTGTAGGTCAGAAACAAGTGTGAGTCGGCCGTGAAAAAAACGTTAATTAGGTGAGTTCAATTACCTTCCAGTTATATTTCGTAATTAAATGCTGTCGTTTTGGAAACTAAATGTAGAGTTCAGGGTGATACTGTATAGTCAAGGAACTGTGACGTCTTGATTCCATATACGAGTACGTTACGTTATGTACGGTACGATTTATTTTACTTCATATAGATAAAGTAAAATGAATCGTACTAGGTACCATAAGTATTGAAGGGCTCATCCTATGTCAAATATCTGTTTGGTAGAATGTAAATCATATACATATTAATTTATCATCAAAAAATATCGATATTGTCTAGGTCTCGGCTTTAGACGAGGGTCTTATCTCGGGTCCTTCCTTGAATTAAACATCTACTCGTACCCTTATAAAACCCATTTGTTCCGATATTCGCTACATGCTACTCCAATACATAAGCACATTTTTTTCCTGTACTTTAGCAGTATAGGTAACCAGGCAATCCGAATCAGGGACCCTATTTTTGAATCACTCGCGTGAATAAGGCGTGTGATTTTCTTTCATTAATGTTTGATTTTCGAATGGATAGCAGTTGAACTTGAAATCTACACAGCAGAGATTTTAAAAATGATAACTCAATTTTTGTACCTTACGTGAATATAGGTATATCTATTTTCGTTAACTCTTCGTTGGTTTCCAACGAAAATCACTCGGAATATTAACGCAAGTAATTCAAAAATAGAGCTCCAGGATTGGGATGATCCAATTTTGATATGCTATATTAAAAGAAAGAAAGCTAAACCAGCTAAACCATATTATTCATCATAGTAAGATTTATAACTAGCCAGTACGAGTATATGTACGATGATGGAAGTGTAAAATACTCGTATAAAGAATGTAGGTAGTTGAAAATGTACTGTAGGTTCTGTGTTTATAGCGGTTACAGCAAAGAAGGGCTGCACCCGAGTGTTGTTCGCTATTGCCCATTGTGTTCATTGGATAATACGAAATTCCACAATTTCACCAGCCTTCCGCAAGCGTCGGCAATAATATCAACAGTAAAGTTTTATAGCCGCGGCGATGCTGAACAAATAACTCAGAACGACAAATGAATCTATAGAAATATTACAGATTCAAGACAATTTATTTAAATTTTTCAGTTAAAATAAATCTAAGCGTATTTTATAAGGTGTTATTTCATTTGATATTAAAAAAAATATGAATGTTAAGTAATCAGAAGCACGTGTTCAAATCCCAATGTATTTTGACCATAGATTTATATTACCTCTGAGGATGAGAGACATATTTTTTATCTGTGGCAATAATTTATAATTCGATGCTTTATGCCTGTTTGTCGGTAAATAGACTTCCGGTTATGGCGCTATTGGCCTAACACCATTTTTATTTAGTTTCAAGCTATTCTTGTGTAAAACTATAATTTTCCTATGGAAATACAGTTACTCTATGTTTCTTGAAGGTATCGTTTCAATACTTCCAATACCAGACCAGCAGACTCCTTCAGCACGTAGGGACGCTTGAAAATCGAATTGAATCTGGCGGTTCAAATAAGCCATCAGTGGATTTTTGACATTATAGTGGCTGCAATGCTACATAAATACATAAATTAACAACCCCCAGAGTGATATACGAGTATCATAATGAAAAATAAATACCACCTACAATTATTTACAGATATTATCTACAGTCCAATCAGGCCCTGTGATTCTCCAATAAGCTCTTTCTCGCGAACTCCTTGGAGCATCAGCTATCAATAATTATTTAGGAGCTCGCGATCATAAGGGAAATATACCAGCTGAAATTTGATTCGGCGTTTGTTTACCGCTTTACTTTGTTATGATTATTAACTGTATTTTATCTGATGCGGATACGATCTCGAGAAATGCCTCTCGTTTCTTTCTTTCATAATTGGCTGAGGAACTTATTGCGATCGAGTGTTGTGATTCGGGGAATGGAATATTTATGACTTGGCTACTTATGTTAAGAATTTATTTACAAACACCAATAATATAATGCACACATAACCGTGCTTATATAAACTAAATAAAAATATAGTAAGTGGCGAGTCTGTGCATTGAACTACTAAGTATTACTAGCGTATGGAACTGACATCACGAACAAATTTTGTGCTCCATGCATTGATGACACGGTCATCAACTCTTAGTACAAATCATAAATCGAAATTCAAATTTTCAAAGAAAACGTCACAATCTTGTCGTCGTATTTGCGACACATTTTTTGCTTGGCATATTAATATTCATTTATTCACTTCATAATATAACAGCAGACAATACATTTAGGCAAAAGATGGTTAATAAGCTTAGCATAGCTTCTCTCTATGTAGTAGTAACAACTCACTGTGTCTGTGCCTCAAAAATTCATACAAATTGTGTTTATAAAATGAATAAATATACTACCACCACCACTACCACGACTCGAACCAGCATCTTTCTGGCTAACCGGTTAGCCAGAAAGATGCTGGTTTGAGTCCCACCCGTGCGCAATTTTTGGTTTCTTATTTCATCTTTTCAGTATAAAATAAACACTGTGAGTGTTAAAAAATATATTCTAAACCGTTGAATGAATATACTTATTGTTAATTGACAAAATTACCATGAAACTTAAAAAATGCCTGGTAATTATGCTAAATCCGTCTAGTTCCGCGATCACGGTGGTCCGAGAAGCAGGTCATTTAAATAGTGCAGAGACGCAATGTCTCCGTTTTACACAACACCAATCGAGTTCGTTGTTTATTACAAGATTAGGTTGAAGATGATCAAAATGTTTTAATAAATGATTCTACAGAGCATACTTAGTTACCTTGACTCAGCCATATTGTTCTAAAATGCTTTAACTCAGAGATATAGTAATCCAAAGTTATAATCCCTAATCAATGTATATCAAAATCGCGAACTCGTTGAAGAAATGACAATGTCAAGTTCTATGACTAGACACATTTGTTTGCAAATTGCAATATTATTTAATTATATTTAATAATATTTTTAAATTTATTTTTCATTATAATATATTAGAACTATTTAGAAACAAAGGGACATATACCCTGTATGTATAATATTATGTCTGGGCGTAAAGCAAGCAAAGTTTGCTTGCTTTTGTTCAAAAACACTGTGGAGAGGTAGAGTGTAACTATCATTAGGTCTACAGTTAGCTAAAGAAGAACGGTTATGCACAAGATATAAATAAAGATAGTAAACATATAGGTGATATCCATTATCCGAACCCCTTTCGCATTTAACTTCCGCATTCATGGGTGGTCCACAAACCACAAATTATGAGGGGAAGCAATTTTTAGCACGTGCATCATGCCACTCTTAAGTGTGCTGTCCCGTTTTTTAGGGTGCATAATATGGTCATGATATGTATTTTTTATAGAATTACTTTGAATTAAACTTACTTTTATATGTGTCATTATATGTAGTTACATATTGAAAAAGAAATCTTTTTACTACATAAAGCAGTGACAAAACCATAGGTTAGAGGTAAGAATGGATTGTCCTTTCATATTTCTTCAAATTCATAGTTTATTGAACTTCAAACGGCGGTGATTGGCTCCATATAATCACAGGTTGAACTCTCTTTCATGTAGCACCTTACAAAGTAGCATTCATGGTTTATATATAAGGTTCTATTCATTCGCGAGCCTCGAAAGATCGTAAGATGCAAATGGAATCGCGGACATAAGCTATATTTACTGCGTAGGTCCATATTATTGGAAATTATGTTGCCTTTTATACGGACAAAATCACTGAAAAGTCTTAAAGATCGTGGCGATTCTCGCGTTAATCGAACTAGGTCCGTGTGTTAATTCGATTACGAGTTTGACCGCTTGACAGAAATCAAGTAGTAAGTATATCTACACGTAAAAAAACTACCGCACGAAACAAATCAAAACGCATATAAATCGTGACCAAAACAAATCAGAAACATTTTTTTCTTTGAGGAAGAAAATTTGATCGGTGAATTTTTTTCGTATACGAACTGCACGAGAATTGACCCCCGAAAATCGGATATGTATCTTCATAGGATTTTCACGTGAATTCATGAGATTTATATAATTGGTTGAGGTTTTCTATTTAATTGGTTTAAATACTAAAAATTATTATAACCTTCTTCTTTCTTGTGGAGTCTTTAGTGTGGAGTATTTTTTAAGTAAGTTAAAAAAGTAAACATTATATTTTTTGGAAAAAGCGGAACTAATCATCCTGGTAATGATCATGAATGAAACTTGAAAAATCTGTCAACGATCTCTCTTCCGCATTCATGGTGGTCGAAAACAAGCAGGTGGTCTACAAAGGGTGTTCTCAGAATAACGAGATTGCTCTTAATGTGAATATATATAAATAATATAAATATAAATAACATAAAAATTACTGGCGATCAAAATATGCAAGCCTGATATTTTTTTTGCATAGTAATTCGGTGCCTCACATAATTATTACTGAGAAGGTCAGTCTCCATTTCCAACAGCCAACATTTCACTTGTGGACTCTTTTGCACACATGTGGATCCGATTCGCTTATATTTTTTTTCCATTTGTGAAAACTTTAGTACCGGATACGTTATAAGCAAAGTGCCCTTACTGGACCCCAATTCACAATACACGCATCGTACACGAATAACTAAACACTTTGATTAGGCAATTTAAAGAAAAGAGTAAATAGGCTTTAACTAATCAGACATGAGCCATTCTTGACCACATCATCTCTTCAGTTAGTGATATCGTTGCCAAATGCCTGGCTGTTCATAAAAAAAACTAAAACAAAAGACTGTCATTTCGCATCTTTCACCGTGCAGGGTGGTCTGATAACCCGACGGAAGCATAGCACGAGGATTAAGGGCCACTCAGCTCAGGGATGATTCACGGAGAACAACTCCATTTTGATCTAATCTAAACTACCCCTAGGGACAGGCTTAGCCCTTGAGTTCACATTTTGCACGGGATTTTTTATATTCCCGGAACGTGTTCGTTTTTATTCTCATCATACATAAGTTAACAATTGTGAATTATCAAAATTATTTTTTACCTTTTGGTAAATTAACTACTCGAAAAGGTATGAGCATTATGAATTGTAAAGGATAATTGAGTTCAAGTGATTCTCCTAAATATCTTGCTTGGTAACATCATAAATTGTGATAAAAACATTGTAAGTAGATCGAAAAGTAATCAATCAAGCAGAGATTGCAAGTAAAAATGTTTGCTCTATTTAATTAAAATCAGAGATATATTGACACATGTTAAAGAGTCTTACCATCATATTCAGTCTTTCAAATTGACTGAATCATAGCCGAACAAGTAAAAACACTTTCATGCAAATTTTATACTGGACTGACCTGAAAAATGGGCGATACTATTTCAGTATCAATGGAATTGAATTTGTATTGTTTCTATTCGGGGCTTGTTGAATGTCGAACTGTGGTTTCATCGAATTAAGTCAGAGGCTGGATGTATTTCGTCCAAAATCTGCACTACTCTGCAGATTTGTACGAGTCTATTTATCACATACTATGCCATATGTGCAGATAAAACTCATTCATAGTTAAACTTTAATATATCAATAATTATAAAAGAAAATCCTTTTTATAAAAAACAAACAAGAAAAAATTGCAACTATGACATGCATCATAAAAACCGGTTAAGTGCGTGTCGGACCCGCGCACTGAGGGTTTCGTGCCACCCTTAACTGAATTCAGGGTCCACTTACTTTCACTTAACGAAAACATCACAATATATTGCGACTGTAAAAATAACTTTGTTTTTCATAGTGTTTGTATGAAAGACAAAGTTATATTTGCGGTTGATAAAAATGTGCAATATCTCAAAAACTACTGGTTTGATCTCATTTAAACCAATTTTCGTTGCAAGTTTTTGTTGAGATCTACATCATATATTTTTTTCAAAATTTTCACTTTCTTAGTTCAAAAGTTAGATGGGGGGGGGGGGACGCCCATTTTACCACTTTTGAAGCGTCTATATCTCAAACCTTACACTTTTAGAAAAAATGGTTTTAGAAACCTCAACATTATTTTAAAAGACCTATCCATAGACACCCCACACGCATAGGTCTGAGTAAAAAAAAAATTTTAGGTTTTAGTTTCATGTATCATATGGGAGCCCCCCCTTAAATATTATTTTTTCTTACTTTTTGTATCTGAATCGGAAAGCGGTGAACAAAATACACCTACCTACCAAGTTTCAGCTATGTGATGCTTATAGTTTCAGAATAAAGTGGCTGTGACATACGGACGGACAGACAGACAGACAGACTTGACGAAACTATAAGGGTTCCATTTTTTGCCATTCGGCTACGGAACCCTAAAAAGCTGGCCGGTTCTTAGCTAGCTTAAAGGATTAGCATAGCTATCCAAAGCGGCATCGCAGCCAGCATCTAGCCTTCTTGCCACAAGGAAATGGTTTTGTTTTTGAATAGGTAGGTTTTAAGGTTTTTTTACTTTCATATTGAATTTGAAAAAAAATAAATAATTCACCACCTTGTTACAATATTTTTATTTTTGTGTGTGTTAACGGGATGAAACAACCTTGATGTTATACGCACGAAAAAGATCTTTTATTATGCCCGTAGTAATTTTGACTCCGGAAAACGCCGAGAAAAGAAGTTGTTTGAGAGTACATAGTAAATAATATATGACTATGATACTTACGTCGGTCGTATCGTAAAAGGTAGAGTGTTCACGGAATGCTCCTGTAGGCGTATCACAATGTTATTGTTAGGTAACTGCCGCCGAAGTACTCTAATGATACAATATAATTTTTGAGGTATTTTTGCTGGTTGCTAGCATTTTTCTTCAGCTTCTTGAAAACATTGTGTCATTATTTTCTACGATACCGAACTCTACAATTTTGATGTTTGGTAACTGTTGAAGTAGCTAGATGTAACATTTATAAATGAGTTAGGATTTTGATGTTTTCTAACTGTTGAAGTAGCTAGATAGATACATTTATAATTGAGTGTGTTTTCGACAGCAGCTGCTGAAACTGTAGGGCTCTGGAAATTCTGAATTACAAGCACAACACTCAGACCCGAGATACATAATATGATAAATTTAAGTATATAAACACCAAAATGGACATACGACCTTGTAAAGATCGCAGGATCACACTGGATGCAGACGCTTGCAATTGGTCGCTGTGGAAACTGTCGAGGAGGAAAGGGGGAAGTCTTTGTTCAGCAGTGGACGTCCATTAGCGTAATGATGATGATGATGATAATGATAAGTATTTAAATGCAGTTTTGTTTTGAAGTATTAGAATGTGGATGAAATCCAGGAAGAAATCCAGACATGAAAGCATGAAAAGCATGCCATTTGTCTCGACCTCGGAGGTCGTCAAACAACATTACAACTGGCCATTTCATTACTCTCTTAAACCATTCGCTAGCCTTTTCCAATTATCCCCCAACGCATAACAGGTTAGGAATCCGAGAGCAAACAGGATTGGCCCAATCAACTCTAGATTTAGTCTTAAAACAGCCAAAGACTGTTTGTATGGAGGCCAATCAACAAAGTGCCACTCAACCTCTGTCTAATGGATTAGCTCAACAAGTGCTTATACTCGAACAAAGTAGACTTTGTGATGGTCACGAGATGAAAACAACTGACTGCGCCGTCGATAACTAACGTTTATTGATAAAGGTAACATTGAAAGACCTTTTTGTGTACCTAGTCTTTTTTCGGGCTTTGCCAAAGTGGATAATTAATAGGTATGGTCAAACGATTTAAAAAGTAAAGGTTCGATGAAACAAAACACAGCACCAACACGTTTAGTTACACTTTGATTTGGTGGCGACCTATGTGTACCTATGTGAACGCGCTTGTCGATTGATAGTCCCGTGATTTTTAAACGCCTCCTTATTGCATTAAAATCGTTTTATTGATTTGACTTAAAAATTTAATAAATCTACTTTATTAGCTTACTGACAATACAGTAAATCTAATTTCACTCAGACATTCTCAGAAGAAAGATTGTTTGTTACCCAAAAGTTTTCCAAAGCACCGAACACTCTACCTCCAACCTAATTATTCTTGCTCTTACACCGCAATTTGTGAATCTGCATACTACAGGGCTCTTTAACATTTCGTAAACGTTCCCTGATGCATAATCAAAACATATTTACATAACCGTTTCGCTTCAAAGGATGTTGGTAACGAGTGGCGGTGCTGTGACAAATCAATAATTAGTGTTTATTTTGAAACCAGATACATATTGATCAGGACCACCTAGTGGGGCAAGCGGGTCGCGTTACTGATGCATCATCGATTTCATTAGTGGGCATGCTCGTATTCATGTCCTGCGAAAGAGTTTCTGCACATTTGTTTTTGTGTACTTGATAAGTCAAGGTGAAATCCAAAGCTGGCAAAGCTGGCTGCAACGGCTCCACAGAACAATAAAACAGGTTAGAACGGCCATGATACTCCATTTAGAAGGAAATACATGTAAATTCGGCCAGTTCAAAATTAAAAAAAAAACAAAAATCAATATCTTTATTGTCATTTTAGGTCAAGAAATGACACTTATGAACGTCAAATATACAGTAAAAAAAATAAAAAAAAATGTGCCCTGAAACCACTGCCTGAAACATTCAATTTTGCAAGGGTAAGTTCGGGACAAGACCATAACATGTCCAATTTATTCTAACTAAAATGTTACCGCGACAAATGACAGTGACAGATTGACAGCCTATTTTCACGTAAATATTTTATGTCCTCATAAGTTCTGGTTAGCGTTGTCTGTCAAATACTTCATACGAAATGACTGAATTATTGGTTGGTTAGTGCTTGTTTGTCGATTGTGAAACAATGCATCACCACAAACACTGAACTGAACCACTTCAAAAGTGCTGTAATTGGTGGTTTAATTCGCGCTTAATGAGCTTAGTTATGAGATTTTAATCATAGCATTAACGCATCTGTCGCAACGACATTACTTCATACTAGTATTCTGTTTCGTGAGCAGCTCTATTCAAAACTGTGATCGCATTTAAACTGACCTAAGGTTTAATAAAACACAATTTCCGGATAATTTCGCGATAGTTTATACCAAGCCAGACCACTCACTGCAAGATCTCAAGACACGGTTAGCTCTTTCTGCGTGGATAGGAACGTAAATTAATTATGAGTATGATGGTAGTTTAATAATTTTCAAAACTATGTAAATGACAAATAACATCTTAGTCTACCCCGTGACCACGAACGCTGTAAAGTGTTCGAAACGTCGGGATGAAAAATCAAATAAATTATCGCGAAATTATCCATAAATTGTGTTTTATTAAATGTGTAATATTCGCGTAAACTTCAGAAATATGTATGACCTAAGGTTTATAGATCGAATTCCATTCCACAGATGTTATATTATCACATTTAACGGATCATATTAGTTGAGATTCTACCTATCTCATTAGAGTTTGGTTGTGAAATGGATCCTGTGCTTTTACTGGTTTCAGTCTTGTAGAATTGATACTATCTCTGCATATATCGGGGTTTTAAAATGTTTAAGAATAAGCTACTATAGAAATGTATTAAGGCCGAAGTAAGGCGAAATTGACAAGTCTTTATGTTAGCTTTTTTTTAATTGATCATATGCTTGTGGTGTTACTTTCTACATTTCTGAGCAAGAAGTGAAAAAAATTATCTAATTCATCTAAACTTAATAAAATAATTACTTGACACCACCCAGATTGGACGCGGTGTTGGTACATAAAAATGATAATGAATCCTAATGGGAGGCACTTAAATATAATAATAAAATAAAATAAAAAATAAAATAAAATAAAATAAAAAGCCTTTTATTTCTCGCAGTTTACAGGTAGATATTTGAGTTTTAAAATATTTAAGAAGTTTTTAAGAGTTAATTGCTATACTATGTATAAATCTATTATTGGTCTGCAAGAACCCCTCTGTAGGTGAAGGCCTCCTCCAAAGACAGCCAATCTTCTCTTGATTGGGCTACTTGAACCCAGTCGTCGCCAGCGATTTTTTTTATTTCATCTTCCCAACTTAAATATAATGGCTGTGATTAATTAGCAGCCTGCTATAATAGAAGAAACACAAAAGCTTTGGAAGTGTCGATAAAAAGCGAGCTTGTAATGAAAGGAATGAAAAACTGGCCAAGCGTGAGTGGTTTTACTATAAGTGTTCCGTGACAATACTTTGTCATTTTTTTATTTCAATCCTACTTACACATTCACGCTCTTTACTCATTTGGTTGGATGGAATCATGTATTGTTATTACGGTTGCTACTGATAGTTTATTAAAATGTAATATATTTTTTCAATCAAATGTGAATGATGCATGGATTGTAGCTATCTTATAACTCTATATGTCATTTTATTTTTTCTGAACATCAAATCACTTGAACTACTATTATTAACGTATGGAACAAATTTCTTGCGCCATGATTTGACGCCTCAAATTCGACATTAATATTTCAAGGAATACCTCACAATCTTATCATCGAGTTGCGATACTTTTTTTTGCTTGGCATAGCTTCTTCTGTACGTAGTAATAACGATGGACTGGTTTCACAAGCCTTTTTAGATAAAAAATATCGTCGCATTGTTTCTTTGTTTAACTTTTTGTAATATAATGGCTACAGAACCCTAAAATCGTAATTTTTATAAGACTATAGAAGTATGCGGGTCCTCACAATTATTGGTGGTGGTGGTGCTATATCCAGTTTTATAAGGTCTATGAAACAAAGATCCCATTACAGCTGCTTTGTTTAACTTTGATTGGACAAGACTAAGTGTGCGGTGCGATGTGGGAGTTATTTTTTATGTTTAACTCTGTTCTATGCTCAGAATAGAGTTAGCCATACATAGCCTAAATAATAACAAAGAAATATCTAGGCGCTTTGTGGGTTGAAGAAATATAGATGCTTAGTAGAGAAGGCTTAGGCGTGAAGGCTCACACAGCGTTATCGAGCTCGCAACCCGTCATGCACATGCACGTCTCTTCAGCGTTTATCGCGTCGATGAAATAATCTCATTTACGAAACGAAATGGTTTCCCACATTTTTTTGAACTAGTAAGGTAATTCTTATTACTTTTAAATACATGTGTATTAAGTATGTATATATGTATAATTATTAATTATATAAGTACATTAAAGTTAGCAAAAACAATTTTTAATGATAAAAAATACGTTCGAAATTTATCGATTGCCGTGATAGAGCCGAGCATCTTAGGCCCGCTGAAAACTTAGAATAGTTCAACAACAATTTAATTCTTAATCTTATAATCATCTTTATCACTTATGAATGTACCGCAAAAGTCAATACATAGTTAATATCATTGTGTTACGTACACAGCCAGCAGCTAATCTCGGAACACCCGTTTTATCAAAATCGATCAAGTAATTCACGAGATACGGAGGTGAAAGGCCACCGGGACACAATAACTTAAGTCATTGCCTTTTCGATATCATAAACTACAACGCTTTTATAAATAAGTGTGATATTACTCGTATTATTATAAGATATTGCACGAATGATCTTGTGTCAAAGTAGGATTACAAAAGCTTTCAGGGAATATTTTAATATACATATGATAGTTACAAAGTCAATCGAAGGATAAAATCAGTCGTTTTAAATGTAATAGTGTTTGCCTATAGGTGCGGTAGAACAAAATATACAATAATATTATTTTGACATACAATTTAGTGACTATAGCGGTCCGCGCTTTTTGAGTTAGCTCCCTCCCTTCCCGTCGCAGCGTGATGTTTTACATTCTAAAGACCCCCCCCCCCCCCCCCCCCCCGATAAAAAAGCTATCTAAATCATTTTTTTTTAAATAAGTCGTGTAGTTCTTGAGATTAGCAAACAAACAAAGCTACACCTTTAAAATACAGTATGTAATATACTAAAGTTGCCAGCTATTAATAAACAAAATCGCGAATAAGTGACGAGAGTTTCCATTGCAGTAAAGCTTATGTATGATTTACTAAGCTCAATGTTCTTTTAATGTTTCAAAACCATTATCCATCTAATACATAATTCTGTTGAGCCGATATTAACCCATTAGTGTCACAGACCGCATTATTATTTTTCCAAGAAACAGCGCGATTCGCTGAACCGCGTGCAATCACAGAGTTCTTTGTGGCTTAATCAAAACTATATTAGCTTTCTTGAAACGTATTCTGATTATAGATCGTGGTCTACCAATACTGCCAATGTGTCGACCCTTGGGGCTCGCCGGCCCGGCAGACTCGTGTTCATTCTAGGCATTATGTTTTATACGCCTTGGGCTAGCCCGTTGTAATTATTGAGCTATAAAACGAACACGTCGATAATGAAACACTTGGTTGGGAATGAAATTCCTACAATATGATGCTAACATTAATACAATGCTTTTTTGCACCGCATTCGAGCGGGAAGCGTTAAAAAGTACATAAAAAAAAGATTTAACAAAAAAACTGTTCTTGATAAAAAAAAAGCAAAGACGACCAAAAACGTGGTTGCGATTTATAATCCAAGCCACCTGGTAACAATAATCTGACATCTAGTTAACAAGTCCTTGCCATAAATTAGTTGGCCTGTCAATTTCTTTCATTGCACTGTCAATGTATTAAATGGATAAAAATTTGCATCGGCCTTCCTCGTCACCCGTCAATTTGTATTTTATGGGTTAATATTAGCATCTTCACACTGTCAAGGAAGCAGTAACGCAGGGCTAAAAAGAATGGATTTTGCAAGGATATGTCACTTACTCCCGCCATAAAACTGTGGATGAATGTGCTTTGAATTAATAATCGGAGGGGTCACGTAGAGCCTAGAGCTGTATGACGCGTAACGACGAGCCGTGCCCATTGTACAGTCGCCAGCACATCAGGTTACCCACTTTTGTTGCAAACTAGCCCTTATTACAACTGCATAAGATACCGCAGTGTTTACCTTGACGTGCTGTCGTCCGTACAGTATTTGTTTGTTTGGAGTTCCAGCACCATTCAGCGAAACGCAAATAAGCAACAATGAAATAATTAATTTCGGTAATTGCATTCTGCATGGGTCTAGAGAGGTTAACGTGTTAACGTAAGGTTAGGATTTTGTAATGCAACAAAAATTGTTAAACTTGTACCTAATTCTTTGCCATTCCGCAACAAAAAAAAAATAATAAGCCTCGTAGACATCTACTTACTTAGTTGCTTAGCATGATTGTAATCAAAAATACGAGTAGTAGGTAACAAAAAAAAAAGTAACTTGTTCAAATCTTAGTTTAATAAAAAGCTATACTCTTGAACAACTTTTCCCAGCGCACGCAACCGTTTTCTAACAAAATTCAAAATCGAATTCCCTCCATTGATTGACGTTGACTACTATCATAAATCATTACTGTTATTATCTCAGACTGTAATGAAGAAATGGCTATCAGTATCTATGTAACGTGCGGTTAGCGGCGCTAATCGATGTCTATGAGACCGGTTAAACGTAACATTATTTATATTCAAATAGGCGCCGTAAATTTTAGACGAGTTGTTTAATTTGAAATTCTTAACACGTTAAGCGTGCCAGTGCGTAGCGTCATTCCTCTGTGTATGTTGTTGTGATGGGTATCAATTGATTGGACGCTGTCGGGTCAGCAAAAAGTAAAGCTAAAATGTACTGTCTTTTTCCCGGGTATCCGGGCAGCCCCGAGAATGGGTTTTAAAATATAAAGAAGGCCCGTAATGAAAACCAACTTTACTGGGAACGCAACTCAATCTTACGATACGATATTATTTCAAGTCTGCGTCCGTATTGTAAAAGATATTTAAAAATATCAATTACAGAAATGTAATACACTAATTTGAGTACCGGTCACTAAAATTTAATTTACAATTTTGTATTAAATAGTAGGTTCTCTTACCTAAGTCTTTGTGTGGCATAATGCCAGTCCAAACAGGATTAATTTCGTTGGATTTGCCATCTATTTAGCATTTTACGTTCGTCGTTAACAAAATAACATTTTGCTACGGTCGCAATAAAATATCAGAGTTGAAATTCACGATGACACGTTTACTACTGACCGTTTTTTTATATATTTATTTATAAAATATATATATAAATATCAAGGAAACAAGAATGTTGGCGACCAATTTTACATCTTCTACATTTTGTGCTTTGTTCTAATTTACTTTTAGTCGCTTGTTGAATTCTATGAATTTGACTTAAACCCAATTTCTTCATCAATAGTCATGGTCAAGTTATGTTACCAGCGGTTAAATATTTTCGATTGTGTTCTAAAGAAAAAATACCATACCCAACTGTTACTAAAATAGCCATTCTGACATTTCGTTAAGGTAGTTTTTCTTCAAAACATACACGTAAATATTCAACCGCTGGTAACGTAACTTTACCATTTTACTATCGATGAAGAAATTGGGCTTTAGACTCAAGGTTGATTATTTTATTTCAGAGCAAGTAATATTTAATACCCTTAACTTTGATATCAACGTTTTATTAAAACTCTATCGCAAAAAAAAGATGTAGGTTATTTTATTATAAGGTTTTCACTTTTGTTTTACTATTTTTATTTTATTTTCTGTAAAAAAAAACAGCCAGCACTTTTCAAATAAAGTAGCCTACTTACTACCTTCTAATAGGTGTAAGCGCAGTTAGCTAACCGTGCTGGCTACTGACACATTTTTTTACTGCACGTAAAAAAAGTTGTGTTTCAAAAATAGAACGTTTTGAAACTGAAAAACAGCGCGTGCCGTACTTGTAAAATAAATTCGATATAGAGCGCTAACTGCTTAACCGTTATTTACAAACAAGGTGCGATACATTGTTGTTAAGGAATTTTCTGTTTGCGAAATTCTTTACGCTTGATTGTGAACTTACCTTTCGCTAAATTGTCACAACAGATATAGGTAAGATAAGTTTATAAAAGAAATACGCAAATTATAAAAGACGTAAAAAGGGTTGGTTGTTTTAAGGGTTCCGTAGCCGAATGGCAAAAAACGGAACCCTTATAGTTTCGTCAAGTCTGTCTGTCTGTCTGTCTGTCTGTCCGTCCGTATGTCACAGCCACTTTATTCTGAAACTATAAGCATCACATAGCTGAAACTTGGTAGGTAGGTGTATCTTGTTCACCGCTTTCCGATTCAGATACAAAAAGAAAAAAATAATATTTAAGGGGGGGCTCCCATACATGAAACTAAAACCTAAAAATTTTTTTTTACTCAAATCTATGCGTGTGGGGTGTCTATGTATAGGTTTTTGAAAATGATGTTGAGGTTTCTAAAACCATTTTTTCTAAAAGTAAAAAAGGTTTGAGATATAGACGCTTCCAAAGTGGTAAAATGGGCGTCCCCCCCCCTCTAACTTTTGAACTAAGAAAGTGAAAATTTTGAAGAAAAATAATGATGTAGATCTCAACAAAAACTTGCAACGAAAATTGGTTTGAAGGAGATCGAACCAGTAGTTTTGAGATATTGCACATTTTTATCAACCGCAAATATAACTTTGTTTTTCATACAAACACTATGAAAAACAAAGTTATTTTTGCTGTCACAATATATTGGGAAATTTTTTTGTTAAGTGAAAGTAAGTGGACCCTGAATTCAGTTAAGGGTGGCACGGAACCCTCAGTGCGCGGGTCCGACACGCACTTAACCGGTTTTTTTATTATTGTTAACCTATTAACCTACATACTTTGTTTTCTTTTCAGAACTGTCACCATGGTGTCGACACATTTGTTGCTGCTGACCATGGTATCTACCGCCTTAGCAGGTAAGCAAGTATAATTTATATTTAATTAATATATAAGTGTATCGATATCCATTACTATGTCATAATAACTCATAAATCCTTCTCCTTTTCTAACCCGTTAATAACAAAGTCGTCCACCTTGTCTGTCTGCATATATCTGTTTGTTTGCGATTGGTGATTCATTAGGATAGTGTAGAAATATAATAAGTCACAAAATATCTCAATAGCCCCATGCAAAGCTGGGTCTGACCGCTAGTATAAAACAAAACCACTGTTTATACCCACTGGGAATACCGGTAACCAAACCACTATTTACTCTTGTAATGGTATGTACACTGCCTAGCGTAAATACTAAGGTGTCGGCATAAACACAATTACTTAAACTATGTACATACGCCAAACATCATCATTCAGTTTGTTTTGATTTATGAGTTAGGGATTAAGAGGTCATTGAACTTTATTTTAAATTATGGTAAAAGGACAAGAAATGGTCTAACTGACATTACCCGAAGTAAAGGATGTGCCTGGAAGGGTTTTGTAGTAGGTAGATCCTACCACATAGAATAGCAATGTACCAATGGGGTTATAATGATAAAGTTTATAATGATAAATCAGCCATTTTTTTCAGATTTAGATTCAGATTCATTTATTTTGGAGCTTATAATCTTTTTATAGATACACATGAGCCTTAAATTACAACATTAAGTTGGTATAAGTATGTATCTTAGAAATGAATTAGAATAATAATTATTATCTTCTTTTCAATATGGTCGACATGGCTTTCGTTCGAATTACCAGTCACTCTGTTTATTTTTTGGACATTTAAAAAACTGTTCAGGCCATTCCATTCCTACTTAATTTCAAAACCGACTAATCCGCTCACAACGGCATGTAAAACCAGATTTGTTTACTCATTAAAAATAATCGTCTACGCAATTATCCACTTTTTCACTCTGACAAATTGATGGCACCGGCCCTTTCATTTGACATGGTCCGTCCCACAGCCGAGATACGATTTATTCCCTTTTATGGGAGTTTGTGTTCTATTGCCGCGTGGGCAGTGCCACTTTACTATTCGCCCGAACCCGACGACTTATGAATAAGGTGTTAAGCGTTAAATGTGAGGTTTTTTCTTTATTTTGGAATAGTAACAGCCGTGACGGGTAGCTCCCGGATACGGCAGGTAGTCACACACACAAACGCGGGATCGTGTTGGTAAACAAAAAATAACTTGTGCCCAACTCGGTTCCTTGAACTGACAACTTTCGACATTGTCCAATGATTTGGTGCAGCATGCGACATTTGTGTGCTTAAATAAACACTCGAAACTATTCAATCAGAACGTTTGTAGGACACGCTTTAGATAGAATTCTACGAAGTCATAATTTTTGAGACCATGATTATTATAATGTGATTCGATGACAGCTAAATAAGATAACATATGTACAGTCGAAGATGACGCAGTCGTGATTTCCTTTATTTTTATTTATCAAATAATACAAATAATAAAGACTCATTACAAAGAACTCATTTCAAAACACTTAATTAGTCGTTATTGTATAAGAAGAATGACCAACTTAAATCACGCCGTATCTTAAAAAAATAACAAATTGTGAATCAAACAAATGAAATCTATAGATCAGAAATCCAATTAAAAGACGTAGGCTTTAATTATAACTTACAATCGTTTACTGATCATCTTGAAAATAGAATTTTCATTTGCCGAATGAATCGTTCAGAAAATCAGAACGCACGAATTATATTGAAAGTACTTGTATTGTCTGCCTTAAATGAAATTGCAACCGTCTATTAATAATATTGGTTTTTATAAATTATATGTTATCAATTTACTGAACAAAAAAAGATAAAAATTATTAACTATGAACTTACCTGCTCAATCTATACTATTTAGTAAGTTTATTCCAAATACATGAATGCATATATTTTAGTATCATTTTTAGAACCGTTACGCATGTTCGATGTTAATAAATGCCCATATTCTTCAACTACTGCTCCTCGAGAAATCGATAAAACTTGCGAACCTTCCTATTGTTACACTTGGAATGCGCACGGTAGATTCACTTTTAATCATCATGCTTTAATTTACTATATCGTTATCATAATTATGTAGTAGAAAGTATAAGAACGTTCGTGTTCGAATATGAAACCGTTTGTTGAGTAGATGACAAGTGGCGTCATTTTATATGGAACGATATTTGTTCGTGGTTCAGTTCCAATACTAATGTCAAATCGTTTTAAGTGATAATATTTTAACAATGTATGCATCATAGAAACAGGACACTATCATTTTTTTTTGGAAAATCGAGATTTGAATTTTTATTATTTTCCTTAACATAGTTCAATGGTCTGACGCTATCCTGGCGCATGCCTATACCACTCGGCCACCGACACATTGGCAAGCCTGTTGAATTTTGCAAGTGCTTTCTTGCAAAATTTGTGTTTGTGTGATGAGCACGAACATTTGTACCTAAGTCATGGATGTTATATGTACTTAAGTATCTAAAAGAGACGCCCCCGTTATAATTGATTTCTGGTACTTCGTAACACAAGGATGATAATTCCATACTACGAAACCAGACAATTGGTGTGTTGTCTGGCGCACATTTATTATTTATTATTATTTCAGGCGCAGGCTGCGTCACCTCAAAAATGTTGCGAGATTGCTATCACAATATTTTGATACAAGAAAACATAGAAACGAATACGGATATAGATGAGTTCGAAAGCACCCTAGACCAAAACCATACATTCCATCCTTTCTAGATTCAAATGTTCTGTGCAAAACAAAAGCTCACATTTGGTTTGCTATTGATATAAAACAGAACTTACTTGATCATACTATTGTGTGTAGAGTTCATGCAAATTTCACACATTTAACAGGCTCATAAAACATACGATTAACGATTTAAGACGCTCGGCTTTTGTAATGTTATCTGTATGGGAAGTGCCTTGTTGAGCCCGGCCGTTGCGTCGAGGGCAATTAAATTTCGAGAAAGCGTTCCTATTGTTTACAATCCTATATATGTAAAATCGAGTTTTATTGTGATTCTCGTATACAAGTATTGTGTAGTATTGCTCAAGTCGATTGTAAGCGACTCGAACGGATTAGCTCCGTATTGTAATTTTCGAATAATTTTATCAATGTATTTTATTGACATGAGATCGAAGCAATGCGATATCTCTTAGTGAGTCAGAACCGTGTGTATATTTTTTTGAAATGTAAAGCATTGTACATATAAACTAAACGTTTTGCAACTTTGATGTGCATAGAGAAGTAAATTACACGGTTGTCTTAAAACGTTTGCTGATAGCTTTAATAAAACGCTTTTTTTAAATTATCTCAATAACCCAATCAGTTTGGGATCAATTGTATAAGTATTTTTTGCTAAATAAATACTTCAAACGAATTTTAAGTCACTGAAGTCAATTTAAGCACATGGCACCATTTATACCTGGTTGTAACCTTCACTAGTCTCCAATGTCTAATTTAAGACCATGTTAATCCGGCTTATTTTTTGCCATCAGATTTGAAACGACAAAAAGTGCTGATAATAATAAAATGTATCTTCCATTGTTGAGGTAATCTTATCCAGTACCTAATGCAACTATAATACATTTATAGTTTATTTTTTGTTTTTATAGTGTTTTGTCACTATACGCAGCCTACGCGTTAAAAAGCAATTGCAAAATTCAACAGGCTTGTTGACGGTGGCCGAGTGGTATAGGCATACGCCCGGATAGCGTAAGACACGGGGTTCAATTCCTTGTCTGTCACAGAGTCACAGTTGCTTTTTACAAGTGCAATTTATATAATACATTTCATTTTCACTTTTGGTGATCTGATCAGCATCACCACAGCCACGATTATCTGCGTATGATTAATATAGAAAACCGTTTTCTGCAATCTGCTTTGTTGTGCTCAAGCTATCTTATAATGGCTACAATTACACAGGAGAATGCAACCTTTTATCTGAACACTGATATAGCCGTTGCAAGCAGTACTTTGTTCGGTTTATTTTTATCGTAATTGGTCACATTCCGACTGACTCAGGAGATCATCTCTGGGCCACGGTCGTTGACTGGCCACTAAAATGAATGATGTTGGTTGCAGTGCCGCAAAGGTAAGGCTTATTGTAAATTAATTAAGGTCGTGTTTTGTTTGGGGCGGATCAAAGCCTCGAATCTGACCGGGTAACGTGACCACATTTTTCTAGTAATATGGGATGAGAATGGATCGAATGATTATTAATATATATGGATGTTCTTCTTTTTGGCATCCTAACAAGAGATCTGTTTAAGATGAGACTCTATCTAAAACAAAAAAACTCTTATTACCAACCTAAAAAAAGAAGGGTATCAATTCGACATGTATGTACCTACACGATATTGTTAGAAGTTGATAATATTTGAGCATTTTGTAGGTGAATATATTTGAGTCAAATGTTTGCTTTTTAGGTAGTAACATTTGAGATTTTCATTTATAATTTGTTTGTTTTGTGTACTGTGCATTGTCTATGGTGATCGTGGTGTTTACTCATTGAATTTAAAAAATATGTTATTAAAGAAAATCTCAGAATCTCTCAGAATTGTCTTATCTTAATCGGAAATTCTCTTCTAATGTCCTTTACAATCAGAAAAACTATTGTTCATGAGTTATGGAGCCAAAGCTTTTCCATTTGTTCCTTTCAAACCGGCCCGTATTTTCCTGACTTTCCGTGTGGTCACTAAGTATGTGTCATCGAAACGTGTGGGTAACGATGTATCAAGGACATCGGGATATTTTTTGTTGGTCCGCTTCACTTGATATGCTAATGAAGAGGTTTAATCCGCGCCCATTCAGCCGAAGAATTTGAGAACGATTAGCGATGTGCTGTTGATATTCTCGTTAGGAGGTGTTTGTTTTTAATCAACAGTCTAGTTATGTTTTGATACTCAGATAAGAAGGAAAGTTACAAAAAGTTTATCCCTATAAATAAAGTCTTGTAATCTCTTGTAATCTGAAGAAAATTTGTAAACAAAATAATAATAGTCCCCCTAGCCGAGACATATCATAGTGCACAAGTGTGTGCGCAAACACAGGTGCACTCTCTATTCCTTTCACTCTCATAATATGTATAATAACCCGATGGGACAGCAATGTGACACGACCGGAGAGAGATCAGGCGCAGGACCAACGGCTATACGTGCTTTCCGAGGCGGGGGGGTTAAATAAAATACCTTGGTATGTTATTTTATAAATGGTGTATGTGGGAGTAGCTAGGTATCTGATACGTCGCAAATCCTGTGGTTTATTTCAACAAGCCAAAAATCTAGAATACGCCTGGTGAAATACGATTACCTACGGCTATTTTGTTACAATATTTTATTTATCACCAATTCTATTTTAGCTTGCCGCTAAGATTAGCTATAATTTGTAATACAATACTCGTTAAAGATAAGTCAGAGTTTTGCGGCTTACGTTAAGGCTGTGGGTGGAACCTATTATACAGCGGGTACTTATAATATTTGACACCATTTTCACGAAACTCGTTGTGCTTCGTCTGTTACTGACTGAAGAATCATTTTCAGAGCTATATCTCAAACGAAACGGCGATATTTCAGCCCACCTCAAACGTTAATATCGCTATCTTCGCGTTTTCCCCAAAAGCCTTTGTTTGAGGCGGTTTATGGCCTCTAAGCTTTGTTGTAAATGTTTAACAATGGATCATTGCTGCTAAAAGCGATTTTGAGTTCTGATAAAATAAATACAACTGTTTGAATGACCTATATATTATTTCGGGTTAGGAACTAAAACAACTATAGCCTCCGCGAAATGAGTCAATAAAAAATTCACGATTAGAGAACTCTTCAGACCTTGAGGTTTCATATTGGATGGATCATTGGGTAGTAATAATTTGCCTTAGTAATTGAGAACGTGGGAAGTATTTACCTATAACCTCCTTGGCTGATTTCGATCCAAACTATGAGACTAGTGTCTGAAAATAACTATCATATTTTTAAAGGCTCAGGTTGAAAGAATGGCCCTTATAATCCAGTGTTTGACTCATAGTAATTTTTAAATTAATTTAAGGTAACCTTGGCGGAACCTTTGATAGAGGCGCTTTTGAACTCAAAAATCTCACTAAAAAGCTTATTATTGACATGATATCATTGTTTTTTTAATCAATCCTCAGTAAATACCTGCCCTTATTCGAGTACTAACTGAAGTAGGATTAGTTTCCGAAATTTAACTCAGTGTTCTATTATCCAAATAAGTAACTCACCGTGTTCCTTTGTTCCAGATATCGGCATGATGTTCAAGAAGTATCCCCAGCCCGTAGCAGCTCCCGTGGGAGACGAGGTGGCTTTCGATTGCGTGGTCAATGTACCTGGAGACAGGCTGGCATGGCGGTGGAGGCCTGTAGATGATCCCAGATGGAGGGACGCAAATGGCACCACAGATAAGACATCCACACGTCTGACTGTCAACGTCAGAGAGGATACGCCCACTTCTTTGTACCAGGTCAGTGTTCGGACATAATGTGTGTTATGTGGCCGAGTGGTGGCCGGGGGTTCAATTCCTCGTCTGTCACAGGTTCACAGTTGTCTTTTTACAAGTGCAATTTATTTTATTAAGTTTGTATGGTGACAAAACACTATAAAAACAAAAATAAACTATAAATTGGCTTTCATCATCTTAACTGATTATAAAAATATTTGTAAAAATATTTTCCTTCGGATATTGTGAGAGCAATCTGGCAACATTGATGATGTCACGCAGCCTACGCGTTAAAAAGCACTTGCAAAATTCAACAGGCTTGTTAATGTGACGGTGGCCGAGTGGTATAGGCATACGCCCGGATAGCGTAAGACACGGGGTTCAATTCCTCGTCTGTCACAGGTTCACAGTTGTCTTTTTACAAGTGCAATTTATATAATGTATGTTTGATTGTAGTAGTATCACTATGTTGGTGTAGTACTGGCGACTATACCATGATGATGGATGACCATAGATGGAGAGACGCCAATTTTACCACATACAGGACAGGACGTCCACGTAACTTATTGGTAGTAGATGTGTATTAATATTCATGCCGGATTAATACGCTGCTGGAAACCCATCGATGATACCAAGAGAAGTACTTATTTCTATGGTTAGATTTTTATGTGATTCAAAGTATATCAAAAGTATATTCAAAGTATATCGTCAGCATGTTCCAACAGTAGCAGAAAGTATAATTTACCAAAAATACCACCGCTGAATGCCTCACTCTCAAGTATGAGTTGGTATGAGCCATACACGTCTTTTCCTAAGTTTTGCCAATTCTACATTAATCATTATTACATCTTCTTTGTTCCAGTGCGTTGTATGGTATGGTGGAGTCAGCTTAGTCTCAGTTCCTGCCCGTCTCTCTGTCGCACGGGTGGACATGAGCAGCGTCCGTCCAAATACGAGGGTCATCAGCTCGCCTCCACACAACATGGTAGTGCTGCACTGCAAAGAACCAGTGTCTGAGCCACCGGCTGTCATTACCTGGTGGAAGGAGTATAAGGTTAGATACACACACACGTAGTTACGAACGACATCTGTTTTTACATGAGGGTCAACAGCTTGCCTCTACATAATAACAAAGTGATCACTGCAAAGAGCCGATGTCGAAGCCATCTGCTGTGATTATTAATTGGAAAGGAAGCAAAGTGAGATATATAATCATTCGTATACTTTGTAAGCTGTGGAATTTATTTGGTTGTATGAGTTTATGGACAAAGTCGATGGTCGTCAGAGATGTCATGCTATGAATTTCATTTCACGAGCTACGCATCGTGCTGGTAGGGTTACATATTGATAGACCTTAAGGCTAACTACCAGATATGATCACTGAAACATATTTTTACTTAGCGCCAATTAGTAAGGACTAGAAGACCCATAGTCTTCCTACGTAAATAGAGTTGAAAACATAAGAATTAGTCCTTACTATAATATTCTAAAGTGTAGCTTTATTTTGTTGCAGGGTAAAAAAAAGTCTCTAGAAACTCCTCACGGGGTGCTGGTCATCCACAACGCAACGTCTGAAGACAGCGGCATGTACGGCTGTTCCGCCACCAACGAACCTTCCGGAAAGACCGTGGAACTGCCAGAGAAGATCCATCTCAAGATACAACATGGGCACAATGAAGTCAAGTTAGTATCGTCCAAGAAAATTGGTATGGTAACATGTGATTAAGTTTTGAAGGAACCTTGTGCTGCAACCCCGATCGCAACTAGTGCGACAATGTTCAAACATCGGCTTAGGAATACATTTCAAATCAGAAGAGTTATTATGAGGTTTACCTTTGTATACGTTGATAATATTAATGTCAATATTTTTAACAGGTTCCTAGAATCAGAAGAGTACGTCGGCAACATCGACAATGATGGGGTCCTGACCGTGGCAGTCAAGCCGAAAGAAGCTCTACGACTCTGGTGTGGGGCTGTAGGGTCTCCCCCTCCAAGAGTTACATGGAGCCGACAGAGGAACGGCATGATGCACGGCAAGCATGGTCATATGCTGGTCATTGACCCGTTCACGTCCGAAGACGAGGTAAGATCATTTTATTTGTTGGTACAATTCGTAGGTGCAAACATGAGTAGTGCGATGCCATTGCTAGCTCGTCCGACCGACCCATTGTTTGTCTTAAGCTATCTTGAGTATGAGTTTGAGTATGAGGCACCTGTGAAAAGTTTTTTGGTCTCTCTTGTATGTCAACCGTGCAAAGTCTTCCGTCGGTTGATAAATTGCATCCAGCTTAATCATCACCAAACCACTTTGTCCTCAGGACCTCTACTCCTGCTCAGCCAACGACATCCGTCGCTCGTGGAAGGTCATAGCACTCCAAGCTCCGTTCTGGGAGGGCACTGCCAGGAATGTCAACGCTACCGAAGGAGGGGAAGCTCATATTGCCTGCGGGATACCCCATGGTCAACCACCGCCTACCATCACTTGGCTGCTGAACTCCAATTCTGTGCAGAGTTCAAAAGGCAACCGGACTATAGGTATGTTGGAAAAAAATATATGTAGTGCGACTCCGGAATCTATGCGTGATAGGTGTTCCATGTCCTGAAGACCATAGCTTGTCTATAAGACTAACAGTTTGTTGGTTCGTGTTCGTGTACGCTACATTTTTACAACTTATTAGTTGTTTCGCTCATACATCGTTTGTATAAAAGTTTATACAAGTACCCTTGCAGGTAAAACATTTATGCCTGAAGCTGTGACGCATTCTTTTAAGTCGCTTACGAGAATGAAGTGAACTTTTAATTAAACAATATTAATATAATAAAAAAACATTCTTATTCCCGCAGCAGACACAGAGCTTTACATTCGACCGGTGGAGAAGCGTCACGCGGGGGTAGTCCAGTGTTTTGCGTGCAACCAGCTCGGCTGCGCCTACGAAGCTGCCATGCTCACCGTCGTGCCAGTGCAGATATCTGAGGACATGGTACGTGTTATTTTGAACTACCTTACTAATCAAATATATGTGTATGTGTGTGTTTGTGATGTCCTTAGTCAATAAAAGCTTTCTTTTTTTCTTTAAATAAAACAAGCTCAGAACAACACTGGATGAAGACTCATTGCAATCAGTATAATCATATTCAATGAGTACATACTCAGCTTTATCGAGGCCACTTATTTACCTGCCCAAGACATGACCCATATTAATTTATAAGCCGACATTTCACAGGGAGAGTGGATTCAGAGATTCATTATCTGAACTTAAATAAGGTACAGAAGTTGGTAACACGTTTGGTGGAGTTTGATTTGAAGTCGCACTGTTGTTATATTACGAATACATAATCATAGTTATTTAAGTTTTCACAAACCCATATGAATAGATAAAACTTTTACTGAAACTGAGGAGTTCTGCTATTAAATAAAAGATTTCATATTTTTTAGGGTTCCGTAGCCGAATGGCAAAAAACGGAATCCTTATAGTTTCGTCAAGTCTGTCTGTCTGTCTGTCTGTCTGTCTGTCTGTCTGTCTGTCTGTCTGTCTGTCCGTCCGTATGTCACAGCCACTTTATTCTGAAACTATAAGCATCACATAGCTGAAACTTTGTAGGTAGGTGTATTTTGTTCACCGCTTTCCGATTCAGATACAAAAAGTAAGAAAAAATAATATTAAAGGGGGGGCTCCCATACATGAAACTAAAACCTATAAATATTTTTTTACTCAAACCTATGCGTGTGGGGTATCTATGGATAGGTCTTTTATATGGATAGGTCTTTTAAAATTATGTTGAGGTTTCAAAAACATTTTTTTCTAAAAGTGTAAGGTTTGAGATATATACGCTTCCAAAGTGGTAAGATGGGCGTCCCCCCCATCTAACTTTTGAACTAAGAAAGTGAAAATTTTGAAAAAAATATATGATGTAGATCTTAACAAAAACTTGCAACGAAAATTGGTTTGAAGGAGATCGAACCAGTAGTTTTTGAGATATTGCACATTTTTATCAACCGCAAATATAACTTTGTCTTTCATACAAACACTATGAAAAACAAAGTTATTTTTGCTGTCGCAATATATTGTGATGTTTTCGTTAAGTGAAAGTAAGTGGATCCTGAATTCAGTTAAGGGTGGCACGGAACCCTCAGTGCGCGGGTCCGACACGCACTTAACCGGTTTTTTTTGATTTCGTTTTAACATTTTAAATCAATCGCAAATTCGGGATTCAATATCCAAGATGTACTTAAATCATTCGATTTTTAGGGTTCCGTAGCCGAATGGCAAAAAACGGAACCCTTATAGTTTCGTCAAGTCTGTCTGTCTGTCTGTCTGTCTGTCTGTCTGTCTGTCTGTCTGTCTGTCTGTCTGTCTGTCTGTCTGTCCGTCCGTATGTCACAGCCACTTTATTCTGAAACTATTAGCATCACACCGCTAAAACTTGGTAGATAGGTGTATCCTCTTTACCGCTTTCCGATTCATGTACAAAAAATTTGAAAAAATGATATTGTAGGGGGGGCTCCCATACATGAAACTAAAACCAAAAAAAAATTTTTTAGCCAAACCTTTACCTGTGGGGTGTCTATGGATAGGTCTTTTAAAATGACATTGAGGTTCCTAAGACCATTTTTTCTAAAAGTCTAACGTTCGAGATATAGAAGCTTCCAAAGTGGTAAAATGGGCGTCCCCCCCCCTCTAACTTTTGAACTAAGGAAGTAAAAATTTTGAAAAAAATATGTAATGTAGATCTTAACATAAACTTTCAACAAAAATTGGTTTGAGCGAAATCGAACTAGCAGTTTTTGAGATATAGTACATTTTTATCAACCGCAAATATAACTTTGTCTTTCATACCAGCACTATGAAAAACAAAGTTATATTTGCGGTCAACAAAATATTGTGGTATTATGGCTAAGTGGAAGTAAGAATCCCTAATTCAGTTAAAGTTGGCACGGAACCCTCAGTGCGCGAGTCCGACTCTCACTTGGCCGGTTTTATTTAATTCCTTTACCGAAATGTAGCATGTAGGTATAATCCTTACGTTCCACTTTCGATCTCATGTGATGTTTTTAATTTATACCAGTTTTTACTTTCTAGTTAAAGTTATAAATAGGTCGAATCACCATCGGATCGCATCGTATCGACATCGTAACTTGATTTTGAGTACCTTTGGGGAACAAGCAAAGATTTGAAATCCAAATTACAGTTTTGTTTTCTTTGTTGCAGGATTATTCAGCCGAAGCTCCTAAAACACTGCACAGTGCTTTGCAAGCGCCCAAAAGGCACAGCAGGAAAAATCCAAGAAAACATAAAGGTAAGTTCGCTCTGAGCTACACAGTCTTTGAAATTAAATGGAATTTGGCACGTTTGGATCGACAGAAGATTTTTTTACAATCAGTTCTTATTAGATAATTGTTGTATTTGAAGATGTTTTAAACCATGTTTTGATGTTCTTGTAGGCAATTCACTAACGGCAACATCAACAATGTGTTTGACGTCGAGCTCGAATTTCAGAATAGCTTGACGTTTCTAAATGCGCTGATAATGTTGAAGTAAAAGAAAATCGTCAAACTATTCGTATCATTCTCGATGACAGCATTGTCATTTGCTTAGTGAATCAACATGCTTAATTTGGTATCCCTCACATACTTATATATTGTCCAGTGAAAAATTAACTGTACTATCGAGGAAATCTCCGTCTTATCAGTTTGACAACCAAAATTGCTTGCATCTCGTCTCATCTTTTATTTGAAGTTACACATGTATTTGTGTCGTATGTGCAAGCAATTTTCGTTTTAACGTGGTGCGGTGTTAGTGTCCTCGACCGTGAATCATGATCATTGTTCAAACTTTATTCTGAACTGTGTGTGTTTTTTACGTGTGTTAATTCCGAAAACAATCAGAGACTTGAATAACATTAATATATTTAAATCTAAATTGCATGAATATTAAATTGAATTTTATAGTATTAAAATGATTTTATGAGGAAGAGATTTTCCTACTGCATTAATTGAATTTAACTTAGTATTTTTTTTACGTGGTATGTCATTTGTGTAAAACTGATTGCAAAACCTTAGCGGTTACTAAGTCTTAAGTACATGATTATTATTTTAAGAACTCTTATGTAAGTAACACTTGCAAAATAAAGTTTTGAATTTGAATTTGAATTTATTGCGCAGTGGTGATGATGCCCCCATCTCGGCCCAATGTCACGCGGCTGTCTGACACAAGCGTCATGGTGTCTTGGACGCAGCCCAATCATGGGTTGACCATACTGTTTTATAAGGTAAGTTGACGTCATCATAAATCCAAGATCATATACATAGGGTTTCTATGTTCTCTTAATAAGATACTAAGTAAAAGTAAAGTTAGCCTGTAATGTCCCACTGCTGTCTAAGCCATACTCCACTACGCAGGCTCAGTACTTATTGGTTGAGGGGTGTTTGCAAGAAAAAGCGACTAACCTTGCTGTCAGATGTTATCAAGCCGCCTATGAAGCCTCTGACTTAACGACTAATATCAACCGATATAAGCCGGGACCAACGGTTTAACGTGTCTTACGAAACACGAAGATGCTCATGATGTATGTCACTTACATGGTCGGAATCCAAACACGACCGTACCGTAGGTTGCTTAACTTCGGCAATTACTGCCCAAGTGCTGCCACCACTGCGTTACGAGCGCTACAAATACTAATACACCTAAAATAAATGACTGAGCTAATGACACGTACTTGTACGTACGATGATTAATATATTGAAATATACTCTAGATAATAAATTAGACGGCTCGTACAAATAGACTTATGAAATAGAAAATGTATTATATTAACACATAATTTATTTAACCAAAGGTTGTCTGGAAGAGATCGCTTATAGCGATAAGACCGCCTAAATTGTACGTTTCTTTTAATCAGTCAGGTATCAAACGACTCCCGGAAGTCGCATAATGGAATTTCTATTGTGTCTCGTTTACACATACTTGACGAGTTAAATAAATTTGTAAATTCACTAATGTTGTGTGCAATAAAGAGTTATCTATCTATCTATATGTTTTCTTTGTAGGTTCAGTATAAAGAGGTGTCCAACATTAGCGACTCTTCGTGGCAGACAGGCAACTGGGACATCCAGCCACACATACACGCATGTGAAGTGGACACTTTACACCCAAACATTTATTACAAGTAAGTACACCTGATGTATTATTGGACATAAAAACAAATGGTGTCTTCAGAATTCCGAGTCTCTAACTATTATTTTATTTTGTCCCAGGTTCCGTATAGCAGCAGTGTATTCGAATCAAGACAACAAGCAAGGGCGGAGCTCAGCTCGTTTTCTGCTCCAACGGGGGATATCGCAAATCCCCCGTGCGGCTGAGTTGATCAGTGCCGTAGCACTATCACAGCACACCATACAGTTAAACTGGACGGTGAGCCATAAAACATATTTTAAGCCTGATAAAAGATCATAAATAACAAATAAATGAAGTCAAATTTTATTTCAAAACCGTATCAAAACTGAAACGACACTCTATTTAAGTAGCCCTACTTGCTACTGCATGCACCCGAGCACCATAAGGAACGCTTTGAATGCACGATTGCAACTTTTTATTTCCGCAAAAATGTCAATACCGTTACTCCGCAAATTTACATCATTTCATGAATGTGGTTATCACCTGACAATGCTGTTCCTTAGCCATTATCACCATGATGTTTTTATATGCATTAGCTTTAATTTTAATCGCATACATAACTTATCATACTTGATTTCATTACAGTGGACAGGCGACCACATCCAAGCCGAAGGGTTCTACATCTACTTCCGAGCGCTTGCTTCGGCGGGGATCTACGACAAAGTGGCGATCCCCGGCGGGGGTGTGCGGGGATATGTTCTGACTCACCTGACACCAGACACGGCTTACGAGGCCAAAATCAGGTCTTACACGACACAGGCAGCTTCGGAGTTTAGCCGGATTGTGGTAAGCATTGTCGATATTCTTTTTAGGGATTTTACGTACAAAAAACCTCTTCATACATACCGACTCAGATCCAAATGGCTACTTAGAGATGTAGCCTCGTAAGCCGCAGTACAAAAAATTAATGCAAAATGAATTAATCTAGCTAAGACGGCAACCATCATCAGTAATTGGTCTTTTAGTCCTTGGCCCTTATCAACTGTCGGGCAATTGTGCTTAAGATAATAGCATAATTAATAAATAGCTTACACCATAATCATAAAAACTTACGAATAATATCATTAACGTAGATAAGAAACACTATACTTTCATCCACAGGAGGCCAAAACACACAGATCAATTAACGCGTCTACCACGACCACTGAACCTCCCGTAGAAGACAGGAAGGGATCGGCGCGTGCGCCGGACCCGCTGGTCACGGCCGGCGGCGCGCTCGGCGCTGTGGCGCTGCTGGTCATACTAGCTGTGACGCTGCTGCTGTGCAGACGTGCGAAGAGGCCGCCTGCTGACAGTAAGTTACATTAACATAGCTGAGGAGCTAAGGAAAACAGTTGGAAAGAAAAAAAAAGGCAGAAAATGTGTAGTTCATCAATGTCTTGAGCTTTATCAAAAAATCCTACCTGATACTTTTATATTATTTATTCAATAGTCTTAATATTGCTAACAAATAAGGCATTTATATTCCTCCCACATTTTCTCTTGCCCATAGAGCTCCGCATTATGTCCTCAGCGCCCATAAGCGCCACTTCAAACATTCTAAATCATCTGAATAATTTGTAAAGTAGTCATAGTAGTACAGCTTACTCGTATACACTTCGCTCGGTCTAATTACAATATTGACTGAGATTTAGATCGATATACTGCGTAAGCCTTTCTTCAGCATAAGCTTTATGTGTTATATAAACGAAATAAATATCAAATAATTCAACTTGCAGAAGAAAAGGGGTCGGTGCCTGAAAGCGGAGGAGCCAACGGCTACATACAAGCCAAGGTGCCAATCACCATCACTGCCAACCCCATGCACGCTGAGGTAAGATCAAGATGTAGGATTAAATATTGAGATTTTCTTTTAATGGCAACACCTACAACACCAATATCTCACTTTTAATAATTAATCAGAAATAGGCAGACGTGTCAATTTTTATTGATGTCGGGCAGGGCACTAATCTAGGTCGTAGAATCTAAATAATTATAGTTGATGACTATTCGCAATGCCTAATTGTCAAATGAGCTTTATATGTAGGTAGACAAGACAGAAATTCACAAACTATGATAATTTTATCTTATGTAAAGCAACACCATATTTAAAAAAAACTATTTACCCTTTCATTTGATACCCAACACGACGCCAATAAATAAACTACTATTTACCATATAATATCACTTATTTTTTTCGATCTAGGGTGGTGATGGTGGAGTAGAAATGTCATTTCTACATAACAACAATTGTGGCAACAATGGAAACAACGACGACACACTACCACATTCGAGGAAAAATGGCCCCAACACGCGGCAGTACGTGTAGACAGAAACCACAGCTTTTATAGTGCGAATTTAAAAACAAAACCAGTGTTGCTCTTTTGTGAAAAATTACCATTTTGGTAGAAACAATGCAATTGTATTTTTTTGGAAATGTGATAAAAGAGAGCCATATTCGAGGTGTTTACGGACTCGTAACAGTACAAAATATTATTTAAATATTTACTTAGTAAAGTAAGTTTTGGAGCACGAAGAACAGGGTTTCGCCATAAGATAAGTATTGTTAAACTTCCACAAGTATTACACGGAATATTACTTAAGGCTTTATTTTTGGTATTAGGCGCTGTTCCATGATAGTAGCGAAATTAAGTGCCTATTTCTAAGCGTGACTAGGAAAATATGCCTACGACGTGTGGCATATCATGCCTTGTCATAGCGCTCATAAGTTTTTTTTCGCTCCCTTGTTACTAAGTAATTACTAACTTGTATATTTTGTCGGCCGCCCTCGAAATGAACTGACTATTTAGTGCTAAGACTTGACTAATTATTTATTTTACATTTTATATACCCCCCTAGATCTGAGACTCGTAATGATATTAAGTTAGCAGCTTCAAACTTTCCTTAATCATAAGATCTTTCATTAAGGTAATGAATCTCATTCAATCCGACAATTACTTAACTGTATAATTTTAGCTTGGCAATGTACTTAATATGATTTGTTATTAATTTTGTTAGACGTTATTTAGTTATTATTTTATTGACGTGCGAAATTTATTTCATTTGTTTATTTGAACATTATTTTTATTTGACTGCTATCTGACTTCGAAGGTTGTGATGGACCCAGGCATTTAAATGTAATAATGACATTAGTAAAATAAATGCATACCTGCTGATTAACGACTGTTTATTTTATTTTGTTATTTAGCAGGTATGATAGTGTATCTGTTGGTTAAAGTAAGCTAAGTAATTTAATGAAGCTTCTACAACGAATGTGAATACTACGAAATATTTAGTATTATATTTTTATCACAAGTAGACTGTATAAGAATACGAAAAATATTATACTACTCGTATAGTAATAACTAACAGTGTAATATAGCCTGAAATGAACTCTTCAAAGTCACCCCGATATTACTCGATAAAACATCATTCTAGGTAAATATTCGCCAAGGATAGGCGTTGTATGCTTTTATATTCATATTTGCTCATTTTTTAATAACTCGTATTAATATGACGAACGATATTAAAATGTCTATTATGAGAGTGTTTGAATTGTAAGATCTTAATCCGTTGCCACAGAAACATGTTGAGGATTAATATTAAAATGCCTTTTTATTTATAAATAATTGTGTTTTACTTATTTATTATAACACGACTTCTGTTTTCCTACAATTTAATTCCTTTATTTCGTACAGCCTTTTTGCGGCTAGTCTTTGATGGCATTACCCGTACAAAAGCTTTTCGTCTAATATGCGTAAAAGAAATATGACATAACTACTATAGCATCGATACTAAAGCGCGTTTTGGGAACGCGATGCAGCATCGCGACTCACGCAATGAACAGATTTTGGCATCGATGCACCATCGATACTGCATCGCTACCGTTTTTCTGCATCGATACTAACGTGCATTAGCATCGCGACTGCATCGATGCTAAAAGTACCGCAGTGTGTAAAGGTTGACATTTTTCGACTGCATCGATGCAGCATCGCGTTTGCATCGCTGCTAAAGGTCGCAGTGTGTAAAGGGTCTTATTATTACATGTTATTCGAAAATAATGTACACTAGTGTTCGCTTACTGCACTGCAGTTGCAGTCTGTTCCAAACATCAGAAAACAATCCGAAACGCTTCGTCAATGTAAAACGTGAGTTGTTTTAATTAAAAACCTCGCGGCGTACGACACAACATTTATTTCTGTTGTAGGCCAACTTAGTTTTAAAAACATACCGCATTGCTTTTGGCTCCCAAACCAATCTAAACTATGTGAAGTTCGAGGCCATGAATTTAAATCATTACCGCAAATATTACTAGCGGGGTTATGTAAAAACAATGTGTACTAAGTGCTATACCTGAAAGCAATGCGAGTGCTATACCTCAAAGTGCTATATCTTCTGGGTAACTAGGTTTATAAGTACACTTTATAATTACACTTATGTCACCTATGTAAGTTATTAACACCTAGCATGCATGCATAAAAAAAACTAATTAGTGCATCGTAGTATTTCGCAGAAAACATATAAATGATCCGATTAATGATTGCATTATGCATATTGTTTTATTATTCGTACCGTACGTTTCTATCAACCGGTTTCAAAATGTCTATAACAGTTCTGGTTAGTGTACTGATATGGTGTTATCTGCTAGATAGCTGCATTTGGTATAACGTTCTATATTTGAATTAATTATTGGTTAGTGCTTATGTGTCGATCGTGAAACAGACCCTTTATTAATTTATTTTTAAACAAACGGTACATATGGTGGACTAAAAGTTAAAAGCATTCTCTACCAGTCAACCATAGGTCATACAGAAAAAATACAGGCTGCGCGAAGAAAGTAATCAATCTTCGTATCTCTAATTCAAGTCAGTCAGAACCTGAAAATACTTTCTCTGAACTAAACCTCACAAAATATTTTATGGGTGTGTTGTTGATCTTTGCATTATGCTTAAAAAGTTTAACAAATTCCACGTGTATACAGAACCGCCAAGTATTTTTGATTGTCGACTTAGAAATCCAGTAAATTGCGATCTACTTCCAGAAAATCGCACAAATGATCTCGATTGTGTAGTACCTATCTAGAGAATTTGCAGAAATTGTAGGTTCAATTGTAACAATAATTTGGTGGGCGGGCCCGTTAGCGGAGAGATCGAAGGTTCTACTCAGATACGCGTTTAAAATAAAAAGGAGTAACGTTAGTACTGATTTGAAAGTATTTATTAAATCGACTTCCGAATAAATCACTTTCATCATTAAACCATTAAAAAAAAACATTAGTCAACTGTTTATTATTTTTGAACTTGTGGTTTTACGAAGCTACTTCTTTAAAGGGTCAACGAATACGAGTTATCTACACTTGTGTCTAGTATATCAATGCCTATAATACACCTATACAATATGTATACTAGGTCTGCTTTTCTATTTTATTTTGAGTTTGGTAAATGCTCATGCAGTCGCCTAGTTTTAGAAGCAACAAAAAAAATATTACTTTAATTTAGCCGTCCAGAAAATGCAATTTTGACGATTCAATTATAAAGAAAATGTATAGGAAAATTTTTAAAGTCTGGAAGTTTGTAATTTTTCCATACATTTAGTGTCAAAATTGAAAACGTTAAAATCGCATTCTTTCAGTGGCAAAATATAATTCCCAGTTACAGTCACACCATCAAAGTTAACCTAACAATGACCGGCATATATCAGTACCGGTACACATATTTTTCGCAAAGAGATAGATGAATTTAGATTACAATACAACCAAATCTTAGAAATTGAATTTAACAGTAGGCCTCCGTACTTTTGTCTGTTCATCTGTTGTGAAGAAAGACATAATTAGAATAAGACGGGGCGCGCTCGAGTAAATGAAACTTCGCGTGAGGCAGCGTTCAACTGACTTTCATTTACATTCGCCAGGGTTTGTACGCAATCATGAATTAATTATTATTATCTTCCACTCACTTACAAATTGTGATAGAATTTTCTTCAATTATTAAAGCTTTGTATTTGGAACGTGTCTCTTATTGTGTGCCAAAGTTTATATACCACTTGCTTTTCGTTTATTTGCATGGTTTTTTTGTTAAATAGAAGGACATTCATGTTTAGGTTCAACTCATTAAAGAAAGGTTGAAGATTTTTCTTGTGGTTTCTTATAATATACTTCTGAAAGACTCCAAATTCAATTTCAATGCATAACGATTTGGTGTCTATTGCTCTGTGGTTTTATCTGACCCTTTTTATTGGTCTGAGCTGACCCCAATTGAATCACCAGTAAAATTGTTGCCCACTACTGACGAACGGTACCTATTTGAGCGTGTAACAGACACGCTTATTATTTTAATTCGCTGCAAATTCAGCTTTTGAAATCACCGCGTGACGTTTAAAAACTCAACTTGTAAATGAAAATTTGAACGAGCGCATTTAATAAAGAGCCGCCGTAATTTCAGCTGGAAAAGTCTGAAAATGTAATATCGTGTCCGCGATCAACTATCGTTAACTCCATTTTGCTGCGGAGTTGGGATTTTTTTCTTATTTCCTTTATTCTTGCATTTCATAAATACGAATGGTATGTGTGTACAGTTTCTGACCAAAAAAGGTATTTCAAATAGGTTTTGACTGTCTGATTGATTAAAACACTTTACGGATTGATTTCGCGAACATTAATTTTTAATTAAACGCTTGACCACTGTCTGCCTTTGACCACGAATGAGTAGTAGTCGCGTAAACTTCAGAACCAATATATGGTGCCTGAGCTTTTTCCGATGCTTCTTCTTTGCACCAGCCAGCCCACATTATCCCAAATCTGTTGTGAAGTAAAGCCCCGTGGCTCGAGATGCAAATATGAATACATACGAGACTTATTTACCCATGGATTGCAAGTGCCTGACTGTTATTTCAGTAGTTATTTACTTTAACTAAATAAGCTAATGATGTAGAAGAGGTGATTAACAAGAATGATGAGATTATGTGTTTTTAAAAACACTAATTTACTCGAGGCATAACTATTTATAAACCTGTGCTACTATCATTGTATTTGTAATAGGAAAACCATTATGTTACAATTCAGCTTAAACATTGTTATATACATGTATCAAGTGATTATTTTCCCGATGATTTGCAGGAACTACACATCAATACCGTATGACTTAAATGGACTTGCATGAAAATGATCATCTTGTTACTGATAATTACCATACACCTGCAGAGTGCGGTGTACAGTTTCATTACACACACACACACACACGCACACACACACACACACTAAAACGTGCCACATACCTAAGGCAAGTAATTATTGTAACTGGTCTCTCAAAATACAGGCATAGCCTAGTTTGAGAGCCTCTGGTAATTTGTGAGATTTAAAGGTGCCTGTGTATTCATACTTTAAGCTTATTAATGTAAATGTCTTGTGGTTAATAAACATATTTTTATTTATTTTATTTATTTATTTTATTAATTAATATAATTAACATCGATGTGGCTAATTTGAGAGTAAAATCAATATCTAACAATGTGTGTACGTGTTGTAATTTTACACGCCCGTTTTACGTACCTATTTTACTATAGGATTGTTTTAAAATAAATTCTGTAAAGTTTCAGATAATTGATTATCAATCGATTGCAAGCTGTCTCACTGGCCCATAATAACATTAACGTAAGCTTTATTCCGTAAAATATTTTTTATTTGTTTTGTTTTTTTCTTTGTTTTTTTCTTTCTTTACCTCCTACCAACATCATTGCACTTTACGAATATCTACTTCTTATTATCCGTCTCCGTCATCCGTAAAAGAAAAAGTAAAACCGAAACTACAAATCAGATTCCACAGATAGAGTATTTATTTAGCATTGGTTTTTTTTAAAAACCAATTTATTGCAGTAATTGTAAAAAAAATGATGTGGCTTATTTAATTAATAACCCGCGTGTCATGCATTTTGTCTAACGCAAATCCTATTGTTAAAATATATTGTTATATATAATATATACTACAAAATTATTATGTATTCGTATTTAGGTACTCACTCAGAGTTACCTACTTATGGGTTCGACTCATTTGGTAATATTGTGCAATAAAGCGTTATATACGAAGTACGTAATTTTATTTCTTACATTTCGCGGTGAATTGAATTGAAGACGGCATAGGTAAACCATCCGAGTTAAATTGATTTTTTGATTCCACCTGCATTCTTCGTGTAAAATATGATGTTCCCTTTAAATATAAGGTACTTCCTTATATTTAATCACAGCTCTCATAACAAATATTTGGCGAGATTTACAATCGGGTGACATCGGGTAAAAGATGTGAGTTAATGGATCCCTCCTTGCTATGTCGTGAACTCAAAGCGGCAAATCGTAAAATGTAACAATTTCATATCCACTGTAACGCGTCACAGAGTTACAGATGACTAAGTGCTTTAGATGCTAAAAAAAATTGATTTTGGCAGGTGAAAAAAAAAATTGTTATGTTTGAGACAATACATATTAGAAGAACATATATTTATCGCATAAACATGCTGCTCCATGTCCTATTTATTTATTTATAACATGAACACAACAGTATTACATTTGATGTATGACTTAAATTACTACGTTAAAACAAAAGGCTATATGAATATTTATGCTCAAGAAAACAAAGCTTTTGATTTTTGGTAAGTCTCATCAATCACGCGAGGAGCTTTCATCATGTTTTGTTAATTTGAAAGCAAAATAATCTTTACTGAATGTTCAGATAATGTGTAAATTTGTATATGTAAAAAAAGTAGCTGTATGCACAGTTAACCCCTTGAGTTGTCGGTGCCGTCGGCATAAGTAAATCGTGTCCTTGCGTCGCGTCGAATACAACACTTTTCTTTCGTTCCCCTATTTCGCCCGTCATGTATTTTAAAACAGCTGATTTATGGTAAACGTATTCATGGCAATTAACTGGAAGCTAATTTCCATTAGTCGTCTCTGTTGTTCTTATTGCGCCCGACTCAATTAGTCGCAACACGTACTTTTACTTCTGTAATTAAAATGAGGAAACAGCACCAATATGGGAAAACAATTACTTAACGAAGGGAATAATTACTTAACTTTCTGTGGGCGGCATTCCTTTATTTGTCCGACAAGAAAAGGACGGTAATAATGTTACGGTTCAGGAGTTATTCTGTGTGGGACGATTGTATGGCACCAAGTCGAGAGATGCAAAACCATTATTGGAAGAACTTATTTTTTCAAGCCAAGTCGTTTAACTAGGTTTCATATTATAGTGGATATGTAAAGCTTGTAACTTATTGAGCAGACTTATCGGCTTTTGATTTTCCGGGTACTGAATAGAATATGACTGAAATCCAAGACTATTTACTGCCTCTATAAACGTTTGCTACAAAAAACAATTTAGGACTAATTTGATATCACTTAGGTTGTATAAAATTCAGATAATGATAGTCTTATTTATCTTTACGTTTAAATTCAGCACTCTCAATACCTTAGTGATAAATATAAGCAAGACCCCATTTAGAAACTTCGGGCTTATCTCACGAAACATAACAGAGGGTAGCGTAATCCTCGCATTAACTTGTTGACTAATACGGTAAAATAATTTATTTTGCATATGAGCGATGTAATCCTTAGAAGGCGCCGGGAACGTGTGACGTATCTCTTTAGGGGTCTACTCTGTTACGCAGCCCGTAATAATTCTAGTCATTTCTGGATCTATAATAGCCGATTTCGACTACGGTGGCCAGACACAACGACTAACTGACTGCGTGGGACATATTATAGTGCACAAGTGTGTGCGCAAACACAGGTGCACTCTCTATTCCTTTTACTCTCATAGCTCGATGGGACAGCAATCTGACACGACCGGAGAGAGATCAGGCGCAGGACCAACGGCTTTACGTGCTTTCCGAGGCACGGGGGTGAAACATCGCCAACTTCCAAACTCCGAGCTTCCTTGAGAATTTCTGAACAGAAAAAGCCAGGTACATATTTTTAACCCGACCCGGGAATCGAACTCAGGACCTCTGGCGCAGCCGTTGCTATAAAATGCGACCCTCTAACCGCTGCGCCACCGAGCCAGTTAATCTGGATCTATAAAGGATCTTTAAAGGTATTATTATCTATTTTAGGTTCCTTATTTGCGGCTAAACTACTAAGCTGATTTTGATAAATGGGGTACCAATCGATTCCTTAATGTTTGAGTAACAAACGTTACCTTTTGTTTGATAAAAGCACCAAAAAAATTGTGGCAAATGTAACATCAATATCTTGGGATACGTTAAAAAAAGTTTGCAGTCAAAACGAGTGGTGTATCAAATGAAAGAAGACAAAACTCTGATTATTACAATAAATGTTGAATCAACTATTTGTCGGCTTGCAGTTTTTTTTACTATTTTACTTTACTAGTAGAGCGGGATGGTTAGAGTTTATATTACGAGTATAGCCTTTAAGGTTAGGGTCTAGTCTGATCCTAGCGTATACGCCTGAAGAAAGTTGTTCTCGTAAATTAAGTGCGAGTAAGTTACGCCGTAAATCTAGCCCCGCCCGCCGTCGCTGTGACAAACCGATGAGTAAGGTGTCCGCGTTTGTATTAATGGTGATGTTGATAATGGAACTGAGGTAACGTCGTCACTAGGGCAAAAAAAAAGAGGCTTGAATTATGTGTGTTCCCTCAAGCCCTCTTGGCTAAGTGCCCCTTCTTACTTCCTGATAATAACTATATTACTTATTGGGATCAGTATTATATTATCTGTGATTGGAATTAACAAAAAGTGACAAATCAATAATTCGTTAAAGGTTATTATTTTTTGTATGAATAATGTACTGTTCCCGCAGAGTTTTTTTTGGAAATGATCACAAAATGTTTTTTACAAGTTAACGATGATTAAGAAGGTATAATTATGCAGAACTATGTGTTATAATTCCAAATACATATTATGATTAATTTTATACACACTAATAGTTTACCACCTTAGTGAATGTATGGGTGTACTAAACAATTGGTTGACGTTGCTTTGTAACTAAGAAACGAGAGTTGATGTAAGGCCATTTAGCTTACCCTACCGCTATGAAGCATGGGGGTAAATTGTTTAATCTCCGTTCGGTAATCTGAAGTCACAGCAATTGGGTAGATTTAACTCAAATGGCGGTAACGAAGGGCAAATCATTCGAACCTACTCGATTGGAATCGTATCGATTTAACGGGCATGTATGTTAAATTGAATGTCATGTCGTAATAACTGTGGTTATGATAGATAGACAAACGGTCCCCGCGACTTTGCCCGCGTGTATTGATAATACTCTGTTCCCGTAAGCACCGTAGCATGATAGTTAAATAGACATAGCCTTTCTAAAAAAGCTATCTAAACACAAAAAAATATTCAAATCGTACCACTAGTTACCGAGATTAGCGCATTCAAACGAACACACTCTTCGGCTTTAAAATATTGGTAAGTATAATATTCTAATCAATTCTAATGGGTCAATCATAGGTTTTGGAAGTTTTTTTTAATTGGTTAATTTAGTCACCAAGCCACCAATTAGACTTTGACCTCGGAAAAGGACAGCTGGAATAATTTGGGGGTGGCATCGTCACCCTGTGAGAATTAAAAAAGTAATAATATAATAATATAGTCCAAAATAAAAAAAAAGTTAAGTCAGCCTGTAAGCATCCCACTGCTGGGCAAAGGCCTTACTTCAAGTATGAGGTAGTATGAGCCTTACATACTCCACCACGAGGGCGCAGTTTCCCCATTCGTTAAAAATTTTATTACCTATTTTTATGAGCCAAACTAGATAGACAATATTTGGTTGTGATCTTACATTATATGCCAAATCTATTCATTTTTCAATAGTTTCTCATCATATACTAAGTCTATTCATTTTTTCAATAGTAGCTTAAGGCATCAAAGAAATTCTTTACCTGCACGGGTATGTAAACTTATGCAACAATGCACAATGCACATGTGCATACACAGGAAAGCCTTTGTAAAGCTTATCGGAGCCTTGCGTACTAAAGTGTTTATCGCTACAAAAAACCTGGTCAAGTGTGAGATGGACACAATATAATATAAGTGTAGAATACAAAAAGCCGCTATACGAAAGCGCCTAGGGGCTGGATATTTTATCAAGATTAATTTACTTACTTATGATCTAAGGTAATTCCCAAAAACGTTGAGCTTTGTATATTATCTAGTGGCTCATCTTTAACCATGATCTGCTTTTGTATTACTTGTCTGACATTGGGCATTATAAATTTTATGCATTTAGTTTTACCTGCGTTAAGCAGTAAATTGTTAACGGTAAACCAATGAAGCACCTGTGAAAGAGCGCCATTTACATTGTCAAAAGAATCTTTGTCACTTGAAGTCTTAAAAATTAGGGACGTATTATCTACAAACTGTACTATCTCACATATATTACCGACAAAGTTTCTATGTAGCTTTCCGAGTTCGATAGCGTAACAAGATTTAACATTAGAAGTATTATAGTTATTTACATTACATTACAGTCCGGACCTAGAGACAGGCAGACAATTCTCATATTATTCTCCGTATACGGAGCCTTAATTGATAATCTGATTTTCTGATGCATCAAAATCCTTCCAACTTACCTAGTTATAGCTTTAATAAGTCGTACAAATATTTGTTACTTATTAAGCTTAATTAAAAAATCCTTCTTAATCAATAAATACATGAAAACACTTTTGTCTCAGCGTTTTTTGAAACTATGTCGAGACTTCCAACATAGGTTGATGATCAAGATTAAATATTAGCCCACCAATTTAGAAATGTATTCCTAAAATACTTTCTATTTACAAATTGGTCGATGGAAATTGGTACTGGCTTAAAACCCGGTGTAACATTTGTAATAACGAGGATTAAGTCCATCAAAAAGCGCTTATATTATCCTGTTTTGTACCTATTACGAAATACACAAAATGGGCGAAAGTCAGACCGCGGAATATTCCTTCTTTGCAATTCACTTCATTTCACTAACTCCATCCCTTTGAGAAGATTAAATTTCCATTTTGCATATTAAATTGAAGCGTAATAATATACAATGTACGAAAACATATTATTTGACGTAACACCAACAAAACAGAACCAACTTGGAAATACATAATTAGCTTCTAGTAATAATAGCTATGTTGATATGGGAAGTAATTATACCTAATACTGAGGTAATGATTGCCTGTACTATTACACTGTAGTTATTATTAGGTAAACATATACAGTGTTTTCAATAGTCGCTGATCTGTAGAAGGTGATTATTATGACTCTATGAATGGATTTTTGCTGCTTTTTCTACTTAGATACATATCTGTGAAACTTCGTTCTGAAGACCAAAATCAATTAATTCAGTCAGACTCAGAAGCCGTGGAGTCACTTGCTGTGAACTAACTTGACTGGATTATCTCGTCCAGTAGACAGGCATTGGTTTTCTTGGAAATGTGCAAGAACTATCAGAACAGGGAAGGCTTGACCTCGTTGAGTTATAATTGTTAGTTTCACTGTCAGAAAGCGCAAATAATACCTAGAAATTGTATTTATTTTTCTACCTTTATCCAAAAGTTTTGTCATGTCTTTCATCTGTTCAAATAGTTCAACCACCGATCTTTTTATATTTATGCTATTTTATCTGAACCACGGTAAACTCCATTCATCTTTGCTAGTCCAACAATGAATATACAATCTTTTTGTAACTTTTAAAACAATATCAGCAAATAAAATATTTTCACTATTTACTTTAAAAAGATCTCAGCGTAGAACGATTAATTAGAAATTAATTAATCATCATAATTTATTGCAAAACTACGTACAGTAGATATACACTATACACGGTAGAATTAACTAGACGCTCGCTACATGTGCTATGTATATTGTAAGTTTTGTGTTCATCTTGTTTAAAAAATAATATTTTCGTTAAAAAAGGAATGTCAAAATTGTTTACAATGTTGGACTAGCAAAGATGAATGGACTTTAACTTGACCATTTTCGTTCAACAATCCCATTTCCTTCCCATTAAAATATTCAATATTTTATCTACAAATTGGACGCAAATACAAAAGCTGAGTGTCCCAGTAAAGTTTACGAACACTCAATTGTCAGAGAGCCATTAAAGTTATTTTGATAATGCATATTAAACCGGGGTGAAATAAAAAGTGAGTTACGCCGTTATCATCGTCTCCCAGAGTCCGCTTGGTAATAAACAAAAAATACTTTAAGGTCGTTTGCTGAGTGTTCGGTTTAAGATACGCTTTCAGTCATAGCCGTTATAACTCACTTTAAGACTTAGGATTATTTGGGGAGGCGAATCCATTAGCCCAAGATGTCAAGCGTTAGGGCCTTGCCCCACGGAGACGTCCCGCATTTTGCAGGTACTGTTATCTTCATGCGGAAGTCTCGACATAGTTCCCTGTAAAATCACCATGTGGCGCTCGAAAAATACTGAGACAAAATTGGTATTTTTGTGTATTTATTGATTGAAAAGAATGTTTGAATCAAATTACCAATTACCTTAAAAAAATACCAATTTTTTTTTTAGATTTAGCTACGTATCTTAATAGAATATTCGATGCAGCAGAAAATTCCACTTCTAAAATGTCAGCAGTATGCACAAACATAGTTACCATGGCAACGCTGTAAAAGATAGTTTCTGATATATCAGTAAGTGCAAGCGAGATAGACTGTTGACGGACAATCATAATCGTACCCGCAAAAACTGCGGCGTGAACACACCAAAATTTTCTGCAGGATCCAGTAAAGCAGTGATCTCGTAGAACTACCGTGGAAAACATCCCTTACATGTTTCTTTTGAAACAGTTTTCCAAAGAACTGAGATTTGAAATACTACATATAAGTACATTAAAAAACTTATTAATAACTGGGAATATCGCTACAAAAAGTAATACACTTAACTCTCTCTTGATAGTGGACGTTTTCGCCGTTTTAGTGATTGGATAGATGGTTTTCCGATAGCATACTCGTAGATACCTACTTTAATATCAAAGATATAGCATTGAGCGAGCATATACCTATACATACATAAAGTAAATCAAAGTTATAGGTACTGTGAAGCAGTTCTTATCTATTTGGATCAATGTTAAAATTGCTACGTTCGTACATATGTATAGTATATTACATGAAACCTTATAATTGGCGTTACACATAAGTTATCATAGACGACATTTACTTTTTGTTACGCTGTTTGGTTTCTTAAAAAAAACTACTTGTCTTTATTAACGTGGCTGGCTTACGCCCGTAATTAATAAATTAATATCTATCTGTGAAAGTTATTTTCAAATACATGATTAACACAATCCGTTCTTTGACATGTGCATTAATTACGTCTCCAAGAATGAACGCCAAGTCAACGTTGATCCGGGTAACTTTTAATAAAATTCAAAATGGCGCACTATCGCGGAATGAAGGCTGTGGAGTGTTTACGCTGCCGGCATATTTATGATTTAATCAAGCACCAGATGGCGCCGTGTCTGCTGAAGCCTAAAGACCCATATTTGGCACCTACAAGCGTGAAGTGTCGATACAAGCGAAGTTAAGACGTATTAAGATGTCTCATTTAGATTTTGTCTAAACTTTCATGATAATTAATTTGTCATGCTTTGGCGCTAAGCATAGTCGCCCGGTTCGATTCGCGATGAGTCAATTTTACTACTACTTATATACAGGTTGTGTTGAAAGTCGTTTCCCATAAAAAAACAATGGAGAACTATTGCGTTCAATTAATTATTCGTATTAATCGATGTAGGCGTAAGTTACTGTTAAGAATGTTGGATAAGTCATACTGAATTAAGTAAATATTTTATGATGATTTAAATAGTCGTTACATTGTTAGACGTGCATAGTGCATACACCTCTAATACTAATATTTTCCTAATTATTGTCTACGAGCCGGTAAAGTCATAGATTTGTTCAAATAAATTGCGATATATATATATCGCATATATCGTCGGTTTATACGCCTACAAGTGTACTAAGTGTCTTTTCTTCTTTTTAATTGCTCTGAACGTAAATAGACAAGATATATGTAGGCATCGATTTCTTAACATTTCTTTTCATGTTTCGCGAGAGTACCTAAAGCATTGCTTTTTATATTTCGAGAGAAAGTGCCTAAATAAAGAAATAATACACTCGAGTCTGGTTAAGCTAAAAGACACCAATACAAAATCAGTCTAGAATACGAGTTTAGGAATCTTTTTACATGGACAACAGAAATAACGATAGCCAACACGAGGCAGCCTCTGTTGACGTCTGCTGTTGCCGTGTCGACTTGTCAGCGGCTAGCTGTCAACGCGTAATAGACGATATAAGGACACACCGTCGACATGCAATCGACCACACCCATCCCATTGTCGAGTGCCGCTGGTGTGCACGCGGCTCGTAGCATTTACTTCGTGTGTGAAAGTGACTTTAACTAAGTTCTAATGGCATCAAAAAGCTAATTATTTTATGGTACGACTAAAAAGAGAGTTTAACTCAATTTAAATGAAAATATCCTCTCAATTAGCACGGTCTAGAGGTGATTACGGCCAGTGGTTCAGGCAGACAGCTAATGGTCGGGGCATAAAATTAAAATGCAATCTACATTTAGAAATATTTTTACGTGGAGGTGCCCAACGAAAAGGTTTTGTTCTGAGTGCAGACAATTCGCAGGCATTGTGTTTTTGCACCACTCTTTTTTCGCCAGCCACTGCTTTTTCTGCAAATGTCCAATTCATAATTCAGTATCCGGTGAGTACATTTTTAAACAGCACTTGGAGTAGAGTACGAGTGTGTGAATGTTTTGTTATGCTGACAGTGTGCGAAAGAGAAAATAACGAGCGATTGTAACTAAAATGCTTGTAGCTCTGTTAAAGTGTCAAAGTTTCATCGAATTGATACCTAATTGACACTTGATATCAATTTAAATGACGCAGAGAGATTTTTAGCATTATTTTATTCAGGCTGGACAAAAGCGGTCCTTTTAAATATTCATATTTTTTGTCAATTATTTTGGAATATTTAATAACAACACTAAAGTCTGTTTTTCTTTGCTTGTCCAGTCTAGTAAACAATCTTGATATATTTTTTTAACGACATAATTCATTTTATAATAAAACTCACAACGTACATAGGAAAGTCATCATTGAACACCGAGTTAAGGGTATTGGTTAGCGCTCCTGATTATTACCACAGAATATATAATTACGCCGGCCGTCGCGGGTTCGAATCCCGCAAGGGGCAAATGTTTGTGTGATGAGCACGAACATTTTGTACCTAAGTCATGAATGTTATAATGTATTATATAAGTATTTATGGGAGACGCCTCCCGTCATAATCGTTGTCTGGCACTTCGTAACACAATGAAAATAAATCCTTACTACGAAACCAGACAACTGGTGTGTTGTCTGGCGCAAATTTAAGAAATACATCCTCGAATGCGACATTGATGCACCACTCTAGATGATCCTTATCTTTAGTGGTGCATCGTTGATGCCTTTTTGTTGTTGTTTTTGTTTTTTCTCAGTAGTTGCTTGTATATCGTTGCTTAACTTGAGTGCTGTTTTTGTATGCTTTGATTTTGTTTCTCTGTGTATGCATGTTTAAGTGTTACAATCCAGAACATTTATGTTGATGCAAATATGTTTTTGATATAAAGATTGTAATATGTTATGTGTACCAAATAAATAAAAATAAAAAATAAAAAAATAAAAAAATATTTATTTATTTATATATTTATTGTTCAACTAGCAAACGGACTATTGACAGTGTAAAACATCGGACTAATTGACATCTAGATAGAAAACTTTTTAGAAAAACTTTGATTTTAAGCATGACTTTATTGCCAGTATAACAGCTTTTATAAGTGGCCGTATCAAAGAAAGGCCGTTATTAAAACAAGCCGAGCCGATATTCTGCGATTTATTTTAATTAAGAAAGTAAACACAATGCTCGAAGCAAAATTCAGTTCACTCATTTCAAATTCAATGTGACTTTGGTATCTAATTTATCTTTATTGTTACGTTTAAATTCGCTGTTAGCGGCGAAACTCTTAGAACTTAGTAAATTTTGCAGTAAGTAACTATTTTATGAAAAGAATTAAGGATCTCTTGAGTTTGTCTTTATTTATTTGGCCGAAATAAAAGTGATTTAAAAGTCACTCTAGTAAAAATGCCTCGTGTAATGAGGATCGTTTGATGTTGCTTAGTTCTACGAAAGACTTGAATGATTTATGGATTGTGAATTTTCCTTTTAAGCTGATGGTTGTTAACACGTTCCGGGACAGTGCCCGCCTACAGGCGTGAAAACAAAAAAACATCTATTGTGTCTGGAGTAGTGTCCCGGAACGTGTTAAATTTGATGTTTTTTTAATAATTATATAGTTTATTTTTTTCCCATTTCTCTGTAAAAAAGCAGGTTTTCGGAAAAACAACCGTCAACATAAGTGATTTTGGTTGGGTTTTCCATATTTCTACATTGGTTGGTTGCCCTATAGTCTTTTGTTTTAATAATTAAATAGGAGAGGTTTAATGAAATATTAACCAAAGCGATGGTAATTTATCGTGGCCTTTAGCTGCATAAATCAATTGAGGATCGACTTCTTTGGTATTTCAACGTGGAATTTTATTTTTCACTCCTTTAGTTTTCAGGATTTAAAACAAAGATTCTATCCCGTGTTAAATATCAAGAAAAAAAAAGAATTACTATTTCGTCAAAAACTAGGTAGGTAAGTACCTACTTGCAAACGTTTCCTAAATCTAGAATGTTCTCAAAGCATCACAAACGTTTGGTACCGCGTTCGCTTGGCAAAATAAAGGAATGCCCTGCAATTCGTTTGGACAAATTGAATTGCACGAGAGAGTGCGCCCTAATCCCCCAACATGATCGTTAACTTAATATCATACAATTCCTCCTAATGAGCACGTGTGCTTAGCCCACTAAACACCAGAAATAACAAAATGGTAATTACAAACGCTTCACAAAGGTGTTCTGCAGACGGCATAAACAATTATGAGTTTACTATTCGGTTTCTATCCAATGTTCCGAATCAACAAGATTGTAACTAGCAAAACTTTATCTTAAGATATGTATATTCACGAGTTGTTGGATTGTATAACTATGTAATTTTATTATGGAATTCTTTTATATAAACTAAATATCTAGGCCATCTTAAGAGCGCTTTTCATACTTAGGCGACTTTAGCAGCGTGGCAAAAAATTACATAAATGACTAACCCTGAGTGTATAATTATACTTCCCTCGTTATTTCTTGTTAAATTAGAAGACATAGGCAATATAACACTTAGAGCCTGATTCAACATGCCTGAATAAGTTTCAATTAGCGTTACTGTCTTTAGTACTTTTTACGAAATGAAGTTTTATATTGGAACTAGCGGCCCGCCCGCGACTTCGTACGCGCGTTTTAGTTTAACTCCGTTCCCATAGATCGTAGCGAAAATTTATAAGCCTATACGCATTAAACTATGGCCTTCCCTGATAAATTAGCTATCTATCATATTTTATAACCTTACCAATAGTTCCTGTGAGTAGCGCGTTCAAACAAACAAACATAAAGTATAACATTTATTGTCTGTACGCATTTCTTTGTATATATTTTAAAACTGGATTAAAATATATACAAAGAAATGCGAACAGACAATAAATGTTATACTTTATGTACACACAACATGTAGCCCGGTATAATAGTCAAACTTACACAGGGATATTATTTTTTTTATTTTACAACGAAATGGAAATACTTCGTACCCTATCGTCAATCATATATTTATTTCAGGTACTACAATGACCAGGCTACTCTCTGCGCTTACACAGCATCATGTCACATACAGGCTGTGAGAGAAGCAAATTCCCTCAAGCCTTCTCTCGCTACCTTAAGAGTTTGAATTTGAGCTTTGTTTATGGTTATTGGTTAGAGCGTATACCTACTCTACTTTCTTGAATTCAAATCGTAAATTGAAAGGGACAACTCTATGTAAAGATTTACGCCACCATCATCATCATTTGGATGTTCCAAAAGCCGTCCACTGCTAAACATAGGTCCCCCACGAAAAGTTTGCAGAAAAGTTACAGATTGGACACCTTTTGACCACAGGAGCAGCGTAGAATGTCCACCGACAATATGAACATACGATCTGCAATCTACACTGGACACAGACCGATTGATACCTACGCTGTTTGAACACAAAAAAATATTATTTACTATTCTAAGCAATAAAATCTCTTCTCGAGAGCAACATCAATAACAAACATGTGTCAAATATTCTGTCTCAGATTATGTCAAATGACTGTCAAAAATGAAATAAAAAATATTATAATCGTAAGCACTAAAGAGTATTGACATCAAATTCAAAGCAAATCACCCCCATAACAACTTTGCACCCCTTTTTAACCCCCTTAGGAGATGAATTTCAATAAAATACAAAACAAGTCTTCCGTTAATTTTGTAAAAGAATGTGTATGCAAAATTTGAAGTAGATTGGACCAAGGGATCTGGTTGTCCCATACAAATTTTGCACCCCTTTTTGACCCCCTTAGGGGTGGAATTTCTGAAAATCCTTTCTTATCGGATCCCTTCGTCACACAAAGAACACACCCTCCCAGTTTCAGGTCTCTACAATCAGCGGTTTAGGCTGTGCGTTGATCCATCAGTCAGTCAGTCAGTCAGTCAATCAATAAGTCAGTCATTCAGGACAAAGCATTTTATTGGTATAGATAATTCGATGATTAGTGCTTATATTTATCCTCAAACAGACCCTTAATCGTTTTGTTTTTTTAAACTCACAGTGCAATTTTTATTCTTATGTGATTTAAGCAGAAACCAAACGTTCGATTTTTTTTATTAATCTTATAAGGCCTTTAATCAATAAACAGTGAGTAAAAGCAGTTTTTGGAAAGAATGGAAAACTGATATTTGCGGGAATAAATCCACAGGGAACCACTAGTCTGACATATTTACGTATGCTACGGCAGCAACGAATATTGTACTAAAGGTAGAGCAGACGGAACATTCAAATGAGCGAAATGTCTGCCCATAAAACTTTATTTAGATTATATTTGTACAAAGTAGCCTACGTTGGCCATTCAGGGACAAGTTCTGAAAGAATCAGAAATGGATTAAGTATGTGTTTTGTGAACTCGTGTTTTTAGAAGTTCCCTGTACTATTTGGGTTCTTGGATGTCATGAGTATTTTTTTTATTAATTTTGAACTTTCTCCTTAACAATAACCTATGTTTATTACATTAGGCTGTGTTTAGTCCAACCCGTAAATACGCCTACTTTGAATGTAAACTTTTTTCTGTAACATTGTATCTAAAGAGTTGGGTTTTAGGTATTCGCATAAGACGATAATATGCTAACGCATCACATTTAAGTCGGCGTGGACAGCTAAAAATTCAAAATATAATATGTAGGAATAATTCAAACGGTATTTAAGTACTAAAAAGATGGGACAAAATCGAACCATATCCGAATAATCTCCCATTTTGCGGAATATTTGAATATTCAAATGGCCGACATTATTAAATTCCGTGGATCCCATTTACTTATCGTTTTCGCAATCCTTTTTTATTATTTTTGTCCCTCCGATATGACAAAAACAATTAAGGAATGCCAATCTAAATATTAATAAACGATTGATTTATTGGTCGACTACGTTACATAAGCTCTTTTATCGATCCTGCTTAATGGACGCTTTTGCCCTTATTAATCATTTCTACATAATTCTACTAGTTTTATTATGTACCCTAAGCTGATGACACTTTTGTAAGCTAAGATAAGTTCTTTATATTTTAGTTAAAGTATCTTAAAATTAATAAAGCTGGCTGGTTCCTTGCTCAAAGAATTAGCATTGCTATCTAACACCGGACCGCACCCAGTAAGGACCCGCAGCCAGTATCATCGCCTCCTTGCCACATGGAATTGGCTTCGTTATTGAATAGATATTAAAGATTAATTTTTATTTTTAGTCATGTTTGCATTGGTTTTAATTTATGTTTGTTCTAATAAATATAACTTAAACTAACATGCGCACAATGCATTTAGACTTTATCACCTACTGCTTAAGTCTTTTCACCCTACCATTGTTATTTAAAGCGTATATTCCCCTGTCAAGAGCACTAAGCATTTCATGCTTTATCCTCTAAGGGATACAAAACTTTTGCTGTTCTGAATTTTTAGTCTGCCCACGTCAACATGATACAAATTTAATAAAGTATCATGTGTAAAATACTCTGCAAAGTCACGTTCAGGGTAAGCCTTTGAGATTTCAAAGTTATTGTTTAAATAAGCCAGACTCGTTCACAACTATCATGTTACCTTAAATTAACATAAAGACGCTTCTATAAATAATCCATATTTTACTTCGATTCAGTTATTCTACTTGAGTATCTGTAATACTCTGTATCAATTCAAGATAATGCGGAGATTAATCAAGTGAGTTTGTAGAAGTATTTATTATCAGTGATGCTATGTAGTAACATTAAAGCCCAGTTGCGTGATCGATAGTTAACTCAACTTATAGTTAAAGGTAGTTCCAAGCGGTTGAATATGATTGTGCGTGTTTTAAAGAAAATAATCTTAACCAGATGTTACAATGGATATTTTAATGACCATTGGTTAAGGTATTTTTAGGGTTCCGTAGCCGAATGGCAAAAAACGGAACCCTTATAGTTTCGTCAAGTCTGTCTGTCTGTCTGTCTGTCTGTCTGTCTGTCTGTCTGTCTGTCTGTCTGTCTGTCTGTCTGTCTGTCCGTCCGTATGTCACAGCCACTTTATTCTGAAACTATAAGCATCACATAGCTGAAACTTGGTAAGTAGGTGTATCTTGTTTACCGCTTTCCGATTCAGATACAAAAAGTAAGAAAAAGTAATATTTAAGGGGGGGCTCCCATACATGAAACTAAAACCAAAAAAAATTTTTTTACCCAAACCTATGCGTGTGGGGTGTCTATGGATAGGTCTTTGAAAATGATGTTGAGGTTTCTAAAACCATTTTTTCTAAAAGTGTAAGGTTTGAGATATAGACGCTTCCAAAGTGGTAAAATGGGCGTCCCCCCCCATCTAACTTTTGAACTAAGAAAGTGAAAATTTTGAAAAAAATATATGATGTAGATCTCAACAAAAACTTGCAACGAAAATTGGTTTGAAGCAGATCGAACCAGTAGTTTTTGAGATATTGCACATTTTTATCAACCGCAAATATAACTTTGTCTTTCATACAAACACTATGAAAAACAAAGTTATTTTTGCTGTCACAATATATTGTGATGTTTTTGTTAAGTGAAAGTAAGTGGACCCTGAATTCAGTTAAGGGTGGCACGGAACCCTCAGTGCGCGGGTCCGACACGCACTTAACCGGTTTTGTTTCTTCAAAACGTGCACATTCTTATGTTTAACTGCTGGTAACGAATGACATTTAACCATTATTTGTTTTTACCAGAATTACCGGCTTTTGTCTTCAGGATTAATTTCACAAAAAAGTTTCTGTAAAGAACTAAAAACTTAAATTCAATAAATAGACAACCTTTTATTGGGTGTTAATAAATTAAGAAGGTATTTAAATATTTCAATTCCATAAAAAGTATACGTAGCACAGTGTTACGGCGTAGCCGAGATGTTACGATTATTCGTAGTATGAACCTACATGTAATTATTTGTTTCTCACGTTTTCGTAAGTATCTTGAGAAATACTGGTTTCTGAAACGATTTACACTTTTGTGTTATGAAACCCGAAGCAAACATTTTCTCAGGTTTTCTTTTCATAAAATTATTGCTCGATGCCTTTTCTAGTCACGCTTACAGAGACAGTAATTAATATCAAAGTTGTTTCAGCTAAAATGAGTGTTTGTTTCGTTCCAGTAGATATTTGCAACCAAAGGGAATGCGTAATAGGTTTGTTTGTATTGAAATCACTATTGAAATCAAGTTCATTTTCTCGGTACTAGTTAACAAGAACATAAATCTAATTTAGAATTACACGAATAGCTTTACCTCTGCAACGAGTTTTGTTTCACAGAAAACAGTCACTGAGGCGTGTGTTGATGGAAATTTGTGAAACAAACCTAGATTAAATGCCAAATCACCCAAGTTTCTGTGAGCTAGATCTAGCTACCTATAGAAATAGTCTTAAAACAAACTCCATAAATCAGGTGAAAATCAGATTTTATTTATTTATTATCATTTCTTGAGATTTACAGTGCTTATCAAGTACAATTACATGATTACAAAGGTACAGTTGAGCTCTCTGGCGCCTAACCTTTTTTCTCAACGAAAATCACTTACACACAAAAACGGCCGTTACTTCAAACAAACGATGACGCGAAGTGCATGCGATTTTGGATCTTAAGGTGGTTAGGCGCCCGAGACCCCGACTGTACGTATTGTGAGAAAGAAAGGACAGATTTATTCTACTAGAATAAAACCAAGGTCTAGTAAAATCGAAGTTTGGAGCTAGTTTTCTGCATAATTACAAAGTCCACACGAAAAAAATAAAAAGAGAAAGTTTCAAACCGCAGAGCCACTTTTGATGTTAGTGTGAAAATTAGTAGAGTCGCTATGTATTTTGCAAAACCGCTATTACGTAGTCTAGACAGCAGTCAGCAACATTTAGCACAAACAGTTTCATGTAATTATCTGCGTTGCATAGTGCACAAGATTAGATTAAAGGGAACATGTATTTGTGCAAACCACTTGCAAGATTTAACTAGTTTGGATTTGTAAGCTTAGCAGTAATTACTGTAATTAGAAGCAGCTAGATATGATGATTGTAATGTACGAGTAACTGCGATTATGGGTGTATAAAAATTGGTATTAAATAGAAAATTGACTGGTCCTACCAGGCACTAAAGTTACAGTTGAATAAAGGTCAATATTTTACTGTCTATATACGTTAAAGATGTACCTACAGGTACGTCATAATCGTTGTCTGGTACTTCGTAACACAATGAAGAAAATGCCTTTCAAGTAATATACCACACAATTGGTAATAACCAGACGATTGGTGTGTTGTGTGGCGCATACTTATTTATTTTACGATGAGGTAAGGTAACGAAAACGAAAGATATTATCCATGTGAGGATGTAAACCCAAATTTTTGTATCAAATGCGATAAAACTATGCATAATACTATAAACATAGTAAGATTTGAGTAGTCAGTGCGTAATATTGAAAAAATATTATATAAAATACTAGGGGTAATTCACTAGAAATGATTTAGGTACTTTTTAAGTCACTTATGGGCTTTTTAAATTAAAATATAACATGAGTGTAGTTTAGCAATAAAATATGCCAAAACTTAAGTGCCTGTATCATTTATTCAAATCGATACTAGGAAGGAAACAATCGTTTATCTATTTCTGTGCCTATCAAATATTTATGCTACGGGAACGAAGTAATATTGCTCTTGCTGCCTAAAATACTCGTATGTTGTGTTTGTTCGAGTCGATATTAGAATACAATAACACTTCCTTGTCAATTTCTATTGAAACACTAATCAAAATTGATGTGTTTTATATTTGATCTCGCAATGTCGCTTATTTTTACCGAAGGTTTATATTATACACATATTTAAAAGCTTTATAATGTCCTTTTAATATACACATAACATAATATTATAATTTTGATATGCTCAATTACTTGAGAACATGTGTATGCATTTTTCACTATGGTCGTTTTAATATTATGGTAGGAAAGATAGCGATATATTCGCTCAAAAGAAGACCAATAAAGTTAAGAACTTTGCGTGGGTGCTTAATGAGAAAAATTCCGGTCTCCTCGGATTGTTGTCAAAGTATTCAAAGTCGTTATCTAGGTGCTCCTTGATAACTAACTCCGCTTAGTCTTCAAGACAGACTCTGTTGAATTATTAGAATACTAGCAGTCCCTAGCGGCCTAGGAATTATTGAATGAATGCTTAAAGGAATGAATGAACGAAATACAGATTGATGCAAACAAATAATTATGGGTTCAGCGTGTTTTAGAGATTATTTAGGTAAGCAAACACATATACAGCGTGCGGCCTGTAATAGGAGCAAAACAAATATCAATGATTCTACAGAGTAGGTATACCAAGTTACCTTGACCTGGTCATAGTACTCTGAAATGCTCTAAAACACAGATTAAAGGTAATAACCCAAAGTATTTGTACATATATCAAAATCGCTTACTCGTTGTAAAATGTCAAGTTCTATGACTGGAAAGATTAGTATGCAATACATTGCTGGTTCGATTTATTTTGTTAGAAAATAACAATAAATTTATTGTTTATTATAATAAATTTAAATCATTTAGAATTGATTGCTAGTTACATTAAGGGCGTATTTAAAATTTTCGCTTCTATTACAGGCCAAACCTTGTATGTCGTCGTCTAAAAATACCAATTTCTTTCATAAATTTAAAAAACATTGAATAATTAGTTATGATATAAAACAAATGAATAATGAGATGTCTTTCGACCAAGTGATGCAGAAAGTGAATGTCATGGGAAGTCAAGATGAAAGCAGTATAGAAGAATAGAATAGCGATCTCTCCACCGACAAGAGCGCGGCTCTTAAATTAAAGAATCTTAAATTAAAGTTCTTGAATTTAGCTGTGTTGTGTGGTCGCCTTATTACAGGGTGCATGTGGAGAAATTAGAGAGAATCCAGAACAGGTACATTCGATTACTTTGTTACAGACATGGCTATCGAAGGAGATGTGACAGTCATATTGATAGACTAGACATCTTGTGAACTTGCATAAGATTATCAACTCTCATGTCGACTCTTCAACATTGCTCTCACTTATTAACTTTAACACCTTTTTCAGATGCCGTAACCCGAAACCATTTGCAATTGATGTCTATATTAACAACATTTCCCATTATAATCCAATTGACAGGATGTGTCGAATCTACAACGAGCTTGTATTAACTAACTAGCGGCGCCCGCGACTTCGTACGCGCGTTTTAGTTCTCCGTTCCCATAGATCGTAGCGAAAATTTATAAGCCTATACCTATACACATTATACTACTTCTATAGCCTTCTCTGATAAATTAGCTATCTATCATATAATATTTTACACCCTTACCAATAGTTCATGTGATTAGCGCGTTCAAACAAACAAACGAAATGCGTACAGATAAATGTTATATTCCACGACGCGTTTGGTGTATTGGTTAGCGCTCCTGACTATTACGCCAACCGTCGTGGGTTCGAATCCCCCAAGGGGCAAATGTTTGTGTGATAAGCACGAACATTTGTACCTAAGTCATGGATGTTATATGTATTTAAGTATTTATGGGAGACGGGGGCGTCATAATCGTTGTCTGGTACTTCATATCACAAGGAAGATAATTCCTTACTACGAAACCAGGCAATTGGTGTGTTGTCTGGCGCATATTTATATATTTATTTATTATATTTTATGTACACTCAACACGTAGCCCGGTCTTTAGTGTTCAAACTTACACGGGGATATTATCTTTTTATTTTACAACGAAATGGAAATACTTCCTACGCCCTATCGTCAATCGTATATTTCTTTCGGGTACTGATAAGACCAGGCTACTCATTGCGCTTACACAGCATCATGCCACATACAGGCTGTGGGAGAAGCGAATTGCCTCAAGTCTTCTCCCGCTACCTTAAAAGTTTGAACTTGAGCTTTGTTTATGGTTATAGCGAATACTCTACTTTCTAGACAACTATGTAAAGATCTACGCCATCATCATCATCAACACCTAAAAGCCGTCCACTGCTAAACACAGCCCCCCCACGAAAAGTTTGCAGAAAAGTTGCAGATTGGACACCCTTCGACCACAGGAGCAGCGTAGAATGTCCACCGATAATATGAACAAACAATCTGCAATCTACACTGGACATAGACCGCTTGATAGCTACCCTGTTTAAACACAAAACAATATTATTTACTATTCTAAGGAATAAAATCTCTTCTCGAGAGCAACATCAATAACAAACATGTGTCAAAACATATCTCAGATTGAGTATTAGACATGTGTCGCTGTCAAAATAAGAAGTAAATATAATCAAAAGCACCAAAGAGTATTGATGTAAATTTTGTAGCAAATCATCCCCAAAAAAACTTTCTACCCCTTTTTAACCCGTTCCAAGGTAAATTTCAATAAAATTCAAAACACGTTTTTCGTGAATTTTCTTAAAGAATATTTATGCAAAATTTGAAGTAGATTGGAACAAAGAATAACATTTTCCCATACAAACTTTGCATCCCTTTTTCACCCCCTTAGGGGTAAAATTTCGGAAATTCCTTTCTTATCGGATCCCTTCGTCATACAAAGAACACACCTTCCAAGTTTCAAGTCTCTACAATCAGCGGTTTAGGCTGTGCGTTGATCCGTCAGTCATTCAGGACAAAGCCTTTTATATGTATAGATAAGGAGGTTGATATATACCACATGAGTTTACATCAATTTAAAAAAAAGATTCTAGATTGGATTGGCAAAGATAAAGACTTGTAATTAACTTGTGTGTGTATTTTGGTAGTCTTGTTGTTGTGTTTTTTTTTATTATTATTATTCCTATAAACACATCTTTTCCCATCTTTAGTCTATTTAGTCTTACATACTCTTTTTTATTTGTCACCTGACACCAGCTTTCGATCCGCATTATGATGTTATGAAACTTATTGTTCAACATAATTTATTATTTTCCACTCATACCTACATTATATTTGATACTCTGTGTATGCATGTTAAGTTTTACGGTCTAGAACTTATCATTCGATAACATTATTTTAACCCTTTAATGCCTGTAAAATGTTTTGTGTACCAAATAAACAAATAAATAAAAAAAAGAGAGCGCTCTCTGTGACTTTATCCACGCGTTTTAATTTTATTGCATTCCCGTAGTTTGTAATGTGATGTTTGATAACATATAGTTATGTTTTAAAATTTTACATTGGATATGTTAGGAATTACAAACGTGTGACTACCAAAAAACGGCCTACAAATATTGACCCTGGTGATTCAGTTGCATACTAAGGTCCATCTTGAAACGTTAAGTTTAATGATATTTTCAATGTCAAAAATCATGCCTTTTTTAATTTTAGACTAATGGTAGCTGCTGCAATCAATAAAAGTAGCGGGGAAAAACTTACAAAGATAATGAATAAATGATCTTCATTTATGTGTGCTCGCCAACTTACTCATAACTTTCGATGCCCGAGGTGTTTTCGAAATTGATGCTTAATATAAAGCAAACACAATAGCGATAGGCCTGATCAGTTTCAATCTATTATTGTAAGCTATTCAAGAGTTAACACGTTCCGGGACACTACTCCAGACACAATAGATGTTTTATTGTTTTCACGCTTGTAGGCTGGCACTGTCCCGGAACGTGTTAAATTACAAATTATTTCTAAGGGAGAACTACGCTCTGTTTGAAGTAAACGTTATAACGTAAGACTACAAACGGTTACCATTTATTTTATTACTACTAGCTAGCCCGCACAATGCTCCGAGAATACACTATGATCAAGTTACTAACATGAAATGCGTTAAGAATATTTGTAGTTTGCTTTTACACGTTACAGATAATATTTGTTTAAATCCAACTTCTTTTTCATGCAATAATCGACTGGATTTACACTCGGAATCTCTTATCAGATTTCAAGACAAATGTTATATTCCTTGTCACTGCTGTGAAATTTGATAACTAGATTAATAATGTTTTCGGCATAAGTTTTTTAAACTGCTGACTATCCTTCGGATGTATAACATTTTAAGTTAGTGTTGCACTAATAAATGTGTGCAGTATTTTTGAATAACACGCGCCATAATGGCATGTGATTTTAAAAATGAAAATCAGTTACAATCCACATGGAAGTGATTTAAAAGAAGATAGGCGGAAGAAAATGATGAATGAAGGGATGGGAAAGGATGATGAAAGCCAATTTATAGTACTACTATAAATTGGCTTTCATCATCTTCACTGATTGTTAAAATATTTGTAAAAATATTTTCCTTCAGATATTGTGAGAGCAATCTCACAACATTGATGATGTCACGCAGCCTATGCGTTAAGAAGCGCTTGCAAAATTCAACAGGCCTGTTAATGTGACGGTGGCCGAGTGGTATAGGCATACGCCCGGATTGCGTAAGACACGGGGTTCAATTCCTCGTCTGTCACAGGTTCACAGTTGTCTTTTTACAAGTGCAATTTATATTATTAAGTTTGTATGGTGACAAAACACTATAAAATCAAAAATAAACTACTGTGAATAGGTACTGTGGTACGCGAACTGAAGAGATATGTCTTATTAAGTAATAAGATAATTATCTGATTGCCTAAGTTACATTTGCCTCAGTCGATAAATTTCATTATAACAGAGGAGGGAGTTCCGAACTCAGGCCACGTAAAATTTAACTTACTATAGAGCTTTCACGCAGTAAAGTTTCTCTACCTGTGTCCAGAATCAAATATCTATTTTATGATAAATTCAAACCAGATAATATATCTTAAATCAATATCTTAACATTTTTGAGTTCATCATTTCAGAGACATCGGTTGGCAATGGTTTTGAATTTGATGTTTTCAGATAAACTCCGTGTTCTTAAAATATTTTCTTTTCCAACTAACAATCATGGAAACCATCTAAAGAATACTTTTGAGTATTAATTTACTCTCACCAAAACATTGCGATTGCTTAATGCTTAAATGATTTTTCTACTTAAAAGGGCGAACCAATGTAATTATTGTGTTTTGATGTCATGTAACATGAGGTCTTTATACGCACGAAAATCTTGCTGGAAAAAGAATATTTAGCAAGTCTTTAGAAACACATTTTCGTTGTACGTTTACGCTAAATTGAATCGTGAGAGCCTGTAAAAGCATATGAGGAGGAACGTTGAGTTAATGCTAATGTAATGAGATATCAGAGGACGTTGACGCGTTTGTGTTGATGTTTGGACTGGTGTGTATGACTATTATTTTGTCTTCACACTATTTTTAATTTACATGACATAACAACATTTAAAACAAAACTAGACACATTTTGCTGCCACATAATTAAATACTGTAATGAAGCATTATATTCGACTCCAAAAAAACATACTTACTTCTATAAGATTATAAATATAAACGAAATGAAATATTATGACACCGGGGGCTATGCTGGTGTGTTTTAACTTTCTTGTTCGGCTTTCCATATTAAAAATTACAATTGCTATAAGTTTAACGTGTCTGATGGCCTACTACGAAAAACTAAATCCGTCAATCCGAAGCATTTCGTAGTGAGGATTCCATACTAAAAATGTTTCGGATCCGAAAAACGTTAATCGTATTGACGGGTTTCGTTTTTCGTAGTAGACCTCCTGTTTGTGTATCTAAACTGTGGTATCGTAGCTCCCGAACAGATGAACCAATTTTCATAGATAATTTTATCCCGGTTGTCCTTTGCCACGTTTCGTGAAAATATGTTCAGCCGTTCTTTTATTTGCGAAAAGAGTTATTTTAAGTTTTATGTAATAATTATATTATTACGACAAGATACTGGCTACGGCATCTAGCACAATTTATTATTTATCATTATTATAAAAAAATATGCACATATTGCCTTAAATAATTGTACCTTAAAGCCTATTGCAGGTTTGTTTAGATACTGTGATGTTCTCAAGATTGGTTAGTTGAGCATCCTTAAAACAATACAAAAATATGATATACTTTTATAAAATAACTATTACTAAACGATCAAAAATAAATGCATGTGAGCACACATGTGAGTGTATGCATATAGAGGTAATTGTTATATTTTGTTATACATTATTAGGGTAATTGAGTGTGTGGAGTCCAAGAAATGCTTCCTCAGAATATCTGTTTACTGGTGTGTAACTCTGCTTATTGTTTGCCACAATATCTACCTCTGATTACATTAGTGGCGACTGTCGACTATTGTATAGTAACAGCTTATCAATTTACCCTAAAACGTTAGATGTCATTAAGCTATTTCCATCTTAAAACCTAATGCGATAGAGCTCAAGTTCTTTTGACATAAGTTGTCGTTTTGTGGTAAGTTGATGCGCTGTCTGAACTAACAGTGCTAATAGTGCGAAGTGTGTTGGCTTGACGCTACTCCAAATACTCGCAAGATTAGATACGATGTATATGCTTAAAGTCAAATAGTGAAATAACGGGTAGAAGATAGGTAAAGAAAAATAAAATCGATTGCACCTTGTCTTCGTTTTTGTGTCGTGTGTACATTGAAAAGTGAGTTGTTATTACTACGTAGACATAGAAAAGCTATGCCAAGCAAAAAATGTGTCACAACTAGGTGATAAGATTGTGACGTATTCCTTGTAATTTAAAAGTCGAATTTGAAGCTGTTTGTATGCGTTGATGCCAAGTGGCATCAAATCATGGCGCAAGAAATTTGTTCGTGGTGTCAGTTCCATACGCTAGTAATAGTAGTTCAATGATATTGTACTACTATTAGTAATAACAACTCACTGCGTGTGTACAAGCACAGAAAATATAATAGTGGTACAAGTGATTTTCGTTTGGAAGTGGTTAGGCGGCGGTGCCCTCGACCGTACATCAGAGGATTTCAAAATCCGTCATGTGCGCACGAGCATGATACGTTTATCTGCTTATGTATTTAATGCAAGCTTCACGAACAAACAGTAAGTACGGCTCAAGAAGCGAAAGAAGCTTAAAGAAGTAGAACCCTTTTGATAGGCATTCACTTATTTTATAATTTATTTGTTGGAGCAATATACGTTTGTATGTGCGAGGTAAATACTGGCAGGTGTATATTCCTCGTTATTCAACCGTGTACTTGCCTCTTTAGTAATGTACAATTTTTTTGGGTATATGAAACAGTAATACAATGTAAAAATCTCGACTATAATTAGGCCGCTCAGAGAATAAGAAATGTATAGAAAATATGACAATCTTTTTCATTTTACCTATAGGTTTTCGGTCAAAATTGAAAACGACATATTAGCATTGGCTAAACTTTAATGGTAAAAATTGTTCAGTAGCACGCCGTAAAATAATTATAAGAGTTCCCTGGCAAGAATAAAAATATGCTTAAATTAATCCGAATCAAGTCGTAAGCGGTCGCTAGTGTAAAATAAAATATTCCATTTACCTTCCGTTCTCTTATTCCGAGTAAAAATTCGAAGGGCGGCCGTTCAATTAGGCATTTTTATGGGGCCCTTCGGCAGGAGGCTGCGAACAATAAAACACATAAAAACATGCCGTTCGTTCGTAAATTTCACACTAATTTCTGTAAAGCGACATGCGACGTTCGAATTATAAAAACAAAGACGAACTTTTGTAATCCTAAAGTTCCGCAGTCACTCAGCTCCCGAACGCGAACACAGTTTTAAACTTTTCAGGATAAAGTCTATAGAGTTTGTTTTAAGAAATATTGGCGTTGTTCCTCGGATTCGGTAATTCAACTTCAGTATCTCTTAAGCTCGGCTAATTAAGGTAGGATTGGCTTACATCGTGATCAAAGTTTTGAACATGAAAATATTGTTCGTACAAAGTATTGTTAGACCAAGGTTTGGGCATTAAATAATAAAGTATTTCGAAAGTTTCCACTGAGGTACGTGAGAGATATTGTATCTCAAAAATTATGGTGTCACGACAAGTGATATTATTATACTTACACATTGTAGGTTAGTAATTTTTCTTAATAAGCTATCTTAACCATATTATCATTTCATAATCGTACACATTAAAAGAAAAGATAATTCCGTTCTTCGATTAGCGCTAGTAGTATTAGTTAAACATGCACCGGATGGTAAACTTCTTCCTTCTAGAAATAGGTTGAAAATCGATAAGAAATGGTTATTCTTAGCTGAGTAACACAAGCCAGTTTTTTATGCCTCACTGAGATTCTCGATAAATAAGGCTAGCTAGGCGGAGGAGAGTAAGTACTTTTTTCTTTCACAAGCAAAGCGCTAGTAGGAAAGTACTGTTATATAAAAACACGCTGTTTTCCTCAGTCCATATAAGAGTTTTTTTTACTTCAGTCTATACCTATCAGCTTTACTTATTTTGTTCCAAATTACTGTGTTGGTTAAAGGTATCGCGAAATCACGGTTTTGAATTTGTGAATACATTTATCAACATCATGTTTTTCGTTGTACAACAATACGAAAAAAAACAGCGCTATTTTTAAAAATAAACTCAGTCTACAGTTTTAAAACAGTATCTTTACAGAGATGAATCTTTGGCCTTCTTAGCTTTGTCTTAAAGCTTTTCTTATTCTAGATCCGAGAGAAAAAAATATAGCTCCCACTTTTTCTTGGAGCAGATAAGTAATAATGAAACCCCACTTTAGATTATAACTTTCAAGAGTAATTTATGTTTACATGTAGTCCCACGAGAGGCACTTCCAAACACAGACCCTTCCACAGATTCAGGACGCTGTAGTTCTGAGAAGAAGCACTAGAAGAAATTCAATCACTTTTGTCAAAACCTCTTGCAAAAAAGTTGAAGATCGGCAATTATTTTTAATTTCCATGTAACATGTAACTTTGAAGTTTGTATTTGATATGGGGCACTAAGTACCTGAAATAAAAGTAATTTAAAAAAAATATTTTACTGCAAGTTCAGCAGTATATCTTGATGACTCCAATCTTCGCGTCGTCATCTTTTTGATAACTTTGTTTTAAGTATTTATTTTTTGGTACCATGTTTTTAAATCACACACAGTTGTTTTTTTTTAAATAATAAAAATCGAATATTGTAAACAATCTTGACATTCCTTCCTTTTTAACGAAATGATAAATCTCTCTAAATGGTTTCGTATCCATCTTTTTAGTTTCACATTTTGGCTCTAGTTGAGCCATTTGCGCGGAAACTTGCTCCTCGCTAGTGCAAACTTGCGATTTAATAAATACCATTTTAGTACACTTCCAGTTAAACTGAGCGTTTCAAAGGCACGTTATGAAGACGTTAAGTTCCGGACTCCGAAATTGCTTTATCGATTTTAATAAAGACTTCTCCGCTTTGATAATATCAACTACACGTAATATTAAGAAAGTTACGCAAATCGCTAACGACTCAGCTTGTTCTGTTTGATTTAGCTACGTGTTTGCATATTCGTGCTTCATCGCAGCTTAATGAAGGTATGATTAAGAGTTATTTTCCAAATAATAAAGTCATATAATACAGATGAAAAATGTTTGAAGATGACGCAAATGTGAATAACTACTTGCTACGTTTACTACCACAAATGTTATTTTAACGGCACATTTATTTTGTATCGATTTCGAGTTGGATATTTAATTTACTAAGTAAACATTAAAATCAGATACCTTAGGACCACAGGCACTACAATAGCCAACATTAAATAATCTGATAGAAACAGAATTTTTTTTGCGCTTACCGTATCCGACACGTATGCGATTTGACAATACAGAGGAAAAATAATTCGATAAATAACCCTATTTAAACAAACGAAAGCGAATTAGAGCGCTTTCATATTTAGGCGACCCTATTTAGCAGCGCGACTTACACGCGACAGTCGCGCTGCCGATAATTTAATACTACAATGACTGTGTGGCAATATTTAAACATTGGCAATATTTGAAACTAAGAACCTACTCATGATTCATAGTCCCTTCCACATATTAAAATTAAAATCAATTGATATAAAGTATCATATGATGAAACTGAGAAAAGTCATATCAAACACTTTAGAATCGATCATTGCTTGAAATTAAACTAATAAATTACAGTTTAAGACTTGGTTTAAGATTTTAAAAATTGACTCATAATAATATGTAAACGTATCAAAAAAAATTAAATTGGAGTGATGAGTAGGTTCTTAGTTTCAAATATTGCTAATGTTTTCAAAGTCAACCTGTATACACGCGTAGGTCCGTCCCACTACACCCATTAACCATTGCAGTGGTTATACTATCCCCGTAGTAGCACTGCAATGGGTAATGGGTGTAGTGGGAACTACCCAGTCGCGCGACCGACGCTGCTAATGGAAAGGCATCCGCTGCTGCCGCGCTGCTGACGCCCTAGTGTGAAGGCGCACTTAGGCTTACTCACTATCGTACAATTGAGCCTTAATAAGTATTGTGTTAATTCTGTCACACGTATTATATTGCAATAACGAAAATATCATAATCCAATTTGCTCATTTGCAACTAAGTATAACAATGTAAACTATTAACTTAATATTCAGTTCATGACCAAATTACCATTTCAAATGTCATACCGAAGTGAAATGACGGGCATTGCTTTGAAATATGCGTTAGATAAAACCACGGTTGTATTACGTAACACAATCGCCGTTTTGCAATCGTGATCGTGTTTCTAGAGCTTCGAAAAAGCTCTTCAATTTGACAGAGCTGGAATCTGCCCACTCTTGACAGTGCGTCTGCCGCGCTTACTCAGACTATGGCGCACAAGAGGCCATTTAGACAAAGAATTTATTGCTAGCAAAATGTCATCTTTGTCGTCGGTTCTGAAATAACGATAAGCTGTGGTATCGAAAATGTTGATATCAGCATCAGTCGAAAGGGTCCAATATATTTTTTTACACTTACAGTGTATTTTTTGTATTCTTGTAAGACGAAATACACTTTTACAGTATACAAATAGACCACTTAGCCGATTTAGATAACGGTGGCCAGTCGCAACGACTAACCGACTGCGCGGGACATATTATAGTGCACAAGTGTGTGCGCAAACACAGGTGCACTCTCTATTCCTTTCACTCTCATAGCCCGATGGGACAGCAATCTGACACGACCGGAGAGACATCAGGCGCAGGACCAACGGCTTTACGTGCTTTCCGAGGCACGGGGGTGAAACACCGCCAACTTCGAAACGGGCTACCCTGAGAATTTGTGAACAGAAAAACTCAGGTACATATTTTTGGCCCGACCCGGGGATCGAATCCGGGACCTCTGGCGCAGCCGTTACTTTTAAAATGCGACCCTCTAACCTCTGCGTCACTGAAGCAGTTAAAAGCTACACTACTTTATACTTTTTGATTATACACTGTCTACCAAATTTTTAGAAAGATTACGACCAAACTCGTAATTCATCGTTTTTGTCAATATCAATTAAGAATTTTCATCTGCTTTATCGTTTCAACAATGTTACACTGTCTCATCCCCAGGCGCGTAGTCTCGACATAGTGCACTGTAAAACCACCAGGTGGCGCTTGAAAAATACTGAGACAAAATTGGTATTTTCGTGTATTTATCGATTGAGAAGAATGTTTGAATCAAGTTTAAAAAATTACAAATAATTTTTAAGATTTATTAAAGATTTAGCTACGTAAGTTAGAAGGATACTCGATGGAGCAGAAAAACAGAATATTGAAATTGTCTACGTGAAATGTCAAAAACTTTGCTTCAGACTTCCAGCACTGGGATCGTAATCGCTTGCAAGTTACACAATCCTCCTGTGGGTCACCTATCTATGGATGTAAATCTGCCCGATAGGCGTGACACACACCGCGAATAAATCTCGCAAAGTGATACTATTCGTGACTACGTACGGGGCTTTGTCAGGATGGGACATAATAACACCCGTTTATCGGCAGTTGGATAAAAATAGAAGAGTGCCATGGTAGGTATTGATGAACAGATGAGCAGACTGCAACCCTGGACTAGCACCAAACAATAAAGTAAATTAAATACAACCTTCACCTTAATCGAAACAATATATAAAAACCGGTTAAGTGCGTGTCGGACCCGCGCACTGAGGGTTCCGTGCCAACCTTAACTGAATTCAGGGTCCACTTACTTTCACTTAACGAAAACATCACAATATATTGCGACATCAAAAATAACTTTGTTTTTCATAGTGTTTGTATGAAAGACAAAGTTATATTTGCGGTTGATAAAAATGTGCAATATCTCAAAAACTACTGGTTTGATCTCCTTCAAACCAATTTTCGTTGCAAGTTTTTGTTGAGATCTACATCATATATTTTTTCAAAATTTTCACTTTATTAGTTCAAAAGTTAGAGGGGGGGGGGGGGGGGACGCCCATTTTAACACTTTGGAAGCGTCTATATCTCAAACCTTACACTTTTAGAAAAAATGGTTTTAGAAACCCCACACGCATATGTTTGAGTAAAAGACAATTTTTAGGTTTTAGTTTCATGTATGGGAGCCCCCCTTAAATATTATTTTTTCTTACTTTTTGTATCTGAATCGGAAAGCGGTAAACAAAATACACCTACTTACCAAGTTTCATCTATGTAATGCTTATAGTTTCAGAATAAAGTGGCTGTGACATACGGACGGACAGACAGACAGACAGACAGACAGACTTGACGAAACTATAAGGGTTCCGTTTTTTGCCATTCGGCTACGGAACCCTAAAAATGATCAGAAAACAAAGATCCATTGAAATATTCATATGTAATTGATTTTTATATGCATCGGAGGATATAATTCAAACTACATCAACAAAGGTCGTGTTAAACGATTTTTATAAAATTCGCATTTTTCTAGGTTCATAAAATAATTCAAGTATCACTTTTCACTCGTCACCATTCGTAGTTGTTAACTACATCAACAGCTATGCCGCGCGTATTATGAATGGAGTTGGGTAACTGGCAACGACGAAAAACGCAAAATTAAAACACTGAGAGCAAATTAATGACAAACTGACTTTAAAAAACCGGTTAAGTGCGTGTCGGACCCGCGCACTGAGGGTTCCGTGCCACCCTTAACTGAATTCAGGGTCCACTTACTTTCACTTAACGAAAACATCACGATATATTGCGACGGCAAAACTAACTTTGTTTTTCTTAGTGTTTGTATGAAAGACAAAGTTTTATTTGCGGTTGATAAAAATGTGCAATATCTCAAAAACTACTGATTCGATCTCCTTCAAACCAATTTTCGTTGCAAGTTTTTGTTGAGATCTACATCATATATTTTTTTCAAAATTTTCACTTTATTAGTTCAAAAGTTAGAGGGGGGGGGGGGGGGGACGGCCATTTTAACACTTTGGAAGCGTCTATATCTCAAACCTTACACTTTTAGAAAAAATGGTTTTAGAAACCTCAACATCATTTTAAAAGACCTATCCATAGACACCCCACACGCATAGGTTTGAGTAAAAAAAAATTTCTAGGTTTTAGTTTCATGTATGGGAGCCCCCCCTTAAATATTATTTTTTCTTACTTTTTATATCTGAATCGGAAAGCGGTGAACAAAATACACCTATCTACCAAGTTTCAGCTATGTGGTGCTTATAGTTTCAGAATAAAGTGGCTGTGACATACGGACGGACAGACAGACAGACAGACAGACAGACAGACAGACAGACAGACAGACTTGACGAAACTATAAGGGTTCCGTTTTTTGCCATTCGGCTACGGAACCCTAAAAACAATCTTACTCGTACATTTACTTCTGTAAAAAAAAAGACAGGAAAATATTACCTACTTCTACTTTAAAGAAAAATTTAGAAAACAAAAAGAGCACGCTCTATATTATTAAAGCCTTCTATTGATGCTACGACTACTAGAAATTACTAAAGCGCGAAGCGTAGGCAGCAAACACATATCTGGTTATATTCTCGTAAGTAAGTAGCATAAGAACATGTATTATTAAGTCAGCTTACAACTTGAGACTACATCGAACTTCTTAGAAATAGTCTAACGATTACATGAAACAATATAGTACGAGTATAAAAACAAATGAAAAATTATATCAACCCTTTCACAAGAAACATTAACATAAATGATGGCGAGTTATGAATAAGATTACTGAAGAATACTGTAACGTGTAAGTCATAATAGATCTCTAACATAAGTGATTCGAAAAACGTTGTAACGATCACTTTCTAAATCACATGTCACAAAGTAAAAGCGTTTTCACCAAATCAGAATAATACCCAAGCAGATTGTAAAAAAGCTTAAGTCTTGCAAGTCTTAAGAAAACGTAAAAAATAGCCTTTTATTTGTTAAGCCATGTTAATAAGCCATAATGTTTTTTTTCGGAGTCGGTAAAAAAGGTCCAAATTTTATTGTAACAAAGTAATAAGTCTGGGCTTTATAGCCAAGTGGCAACGACACATGCAAGAATAGAAGTACGGTCGAGATTTTTATTTTTTAAATTAAAATTAGGCGAGGGGATCACATAATGCTGGCCTGTGAAAAGCGGCATTATACCGGCCAACGAAAATTCGCAACATTCAGCCTGCCGGGCCAAATAAATTGTAACGATTTTTCTTTGACGCCTCTTGAATGTTCCTTTTATGCGTAGACACGAAAATCATGTGATAAGTGCGAGCGATAACAATAAGTGCTGTAACGCTTATTTTCGACGTTAAAAATGTCTGTCGATTTTTAGTTTAAGGGTCTGCTCTGTGTCCTTAATATTATGTAGATAAAGGAATTACAAGGATATCGTCATTTTACTGACTGAAGTATTTAATCCGTTAAATATCAATGAGCGATGACGAAACGACCTGGAGGCCATTGCGATCTTGCTTTAATCCTTTCAAGTTCACACAAGTTTTTTTTTTGTTCAAGAATCACAATACGTAATTTTCTAATCCATTCAAAAGGTACACCTTAACTGTCAAAGCAAGATCGCAATACGCACCCTGTTCTAATGTGAAGACTGCCCAGTGTTTGTCCAACATTGGAATAGTAATAGGCCAGAAAAAGTTTAACAATAAAAGAAAGACCATGTCTCTTATTCTAGCAAAAAATGCGAGATTTTGCGATTAAAAATAAAAATAAAAGTTTTATTCTCATAGAGTAAATGCCTCAGGCTCCTCTCATTTTCTCATAATACAAAAATGATGTTTATATTGTTAGGCTATTAGAACAATGTTATCCATTCAGTCATTTTAAATACTAAGTTTCCTTCCTTCAAAAAAGGTGACGTCAATGATAGGTACTCTAATTCAACTATCTGAAGCCATGCCTCTTATCTTAAAATCGACTAATAATTGGTAGTAAGTATTTGTTCACAACTATTTATTTTATATTTGCTCAGGTTTTTATTGAGTATTTTCATTTAAGTTAAAAACCAGTAAACCGTAAACGAATATTATACGCACCCTGCGTATAATATTCGTTTACACTGAGTGGGGCTTGAAATGCCTGAAAGTTGCAACGGAATAAGTTGGATCGCAATACGCCCTCAGTTTTATCGTGCAAATATTTATTTGGTCGCTAGTTCTTTTCCCTTGAAGTTGCCGCTTTAGATTTATTTTCTTACTAGTTTTTGCTTGCATCTTTACTCCTTTGGAATGTTAAGAGAGCAATTTTGACCTTCTGAATCAGGCACGAGCGGACTCTTATTTTAAACAAAAGAATCTAGGATTTTACTCATAGCACATTTTGTTTTAAGACTAAAGTGATATTTTTTAAAAAAACCTTTATTCAAAAGTTTCTTGGCTCGTTTCGATTAGATGACATATTGTAACCATTTCAGCCATTTACATTTTACTAACACAGATTACAGATTTATTTCAACTGTTTGCGAGCGAACAAACTTATTGAAGCCATTTATGAAAATATATTTCAGATGCCTTTTAGGCAGTTTTAGACAACTTTCACAAACTTTTTGCCTTGCTAGACTGTAAATAATGGGTTTACAAGATTGAATGAAATCAAAATTAAGACTTGAGAAATGGGAATTACATTTAGAATAGATTGTATGTTTTTTGTTTCTATTGAGTATGTTTCGTGTCTTGCCAAATCATATACTCAATATTTAGGGCCGGTTCCTTGATAGATAGTTAGCTTGACTACGATATCTATCGATCAAGAAACCGGCCCTAAGCTATTAAAAAACTACGCACAGTTTCATAAGAAAATTAAATTTGTCGAGATACGGTTCATGAAGTGGACTATTTAAATAACTTCTAAGAATTTAATCTACGTTGTTTTTAAAACGATACGCTAGCTAGGATGGTGTGATGAATTAAAATTATACGACACAATATTTTTAACGTTTTAATCTATATAATGTTCATATTTCTACAAAGATAATTATTTTGCTATGTATTGAACCTGCTTTATGTGTGATGGAGCCAAAAAGTGTGCCCTAAAGATTTTATCTTTGAACTAGATATTTACTTTGAATTAGGCTATAATTTTAATAGAGATTCGATCGACATGAATGCAACTATATTAGATTGTCATACAAGGGGGGAAAGCGACCTATTCCACTCGAGATTTTTTTGGCGCTCGTACGGAGTGAGAGAGTGAGGTCGAGAGTGAAATGGGTGCTATCACCCGAGTTAATATACAATGTTTAATTTCGACTGTATGGTTTAAACCTTTTAAATAGTAAGAAGCTTCTCCTGGGAAAGCTCGTGCCATTATTGAACACGTCTAGCTAATCCGAATCTTCCGTTATTAAAAGTGAATCACTAAATTGGTTATAAAGAAACACAAAAATACAATTTTGCGTAATATACCTATTGGCCGACTGATGTTTCCGAATCCAATGAGTTACCAACGGATCCTAATTACTAGGCTGTTGCGTTTCGCCCATCCATTTTGGATAGGGCTGAAATGCTGAATGGGCGTGAAAAAGCAAAGCAAAATAAGCATTGGTCAGGGCTTTACATATCAAACGCCAGGAGGTTCAGACCCTAAGGTTATCACATACGTTTCTTGCTGTCAGTAAACAAACAGAGAGCGGCGTAAGAGGATTACTCCTGCAAAGAGGTCATTATTCCCTGCTTTTATTTGATGTAATGATTTGCCCTGTAAGGGATAGTTTCTTGTACAATTTACCGTGTTAAGTACTTGGACATGGGAAAAATCAGACCTACTTACTCGAGGTGAAGTGTTCTTGCCTAAGGTAGTAAGTCTCTTGATAATACCGATAAAATACAGATTCACTGTAAAAATATTGAGGTCTAGAAGCTAAAATGTAAAATGTCTAGCTACATTACATTTACATACTTTTTAGCTTACTTACATCTCTATAGATGTAGGTACGTCCATAGAAAAGGTTTCATTGATAAACTATTTCTGTAAGAACCAATTAGTCTAATAATAATTAGTTAGTGTAGTAATTAGTTAGTCTGTAAGTTTGTGTAAAGAAAAGGATCTGACGATAAAGTTATTCAAGTGCATCCCAATATTTGAGTGAAAAAAATTGATTAAATATTTTTTCAGAGATGCGAAAGATAAATTACTGACTGAATTTGAGCCGATCGTTTATTCAGTTTATTGTGTGAATATGTTAAATGTTGCGATTAACCGTGCGTTTTTATGCTTCCATACAACAACACTGGACGTTTTTACATGCCGTAAATAATTTTAATGGCAAGCCGGGCTTCGAAAAATGACGTCTGCCTGTAATACGCTACAAGTAACGTTTTTTTTTAAATATAAAACCGGAATTTTTAAATCATGGCGATTTTTATTGCTTTGTCAATTGTTTTTATACAAAGCCTCAGCTGTATCGTAAAACTCAACTGTGACACAAATCCTTGATAATTTATACGTACTCGTACATGTACAGATTATCATGGATTTATACTTTTAAGAGAAACTGGTGGTTTTAATAGTAGGATTTAAACCAATTTCATAAAAAAGGAGGGTATCATAATGACAAAAGTATGATATTTTTGGACTTGATTATTAAATAAAACATGGTCAAAAATTTACAATTTCTTCAAATAATGTATTGGGCATGTGTATTGTGTGAGTACCATGCATATAGTTTATTGTGACTGTACTATGTCTCAGAGGTTTTCATTAAATGTATCTAATCCAATCTACAGTTGTGTTCGAGCTCGGTAAGACCCAAGCTAATTTAAAAAGTCAAGTGAACAATCCCGAACAAACAAGTACGTAGTGCAAATTTAAAATTGAATCTATAAAGACACTCAAACTGTTATTTGGAATTCAAGTATTAAGTTTATTTTACAGAAAAACTGCATTAATAGATTTTCGTCAGCGTCGTTTCTGATGAAAAAAGTTAGTGATACTAAAATGATTAATGAATCTTTCCGTTTATGTGAACTGCCTTAAAAAAACCGGGTCAAACAAAATGAGACATTCCGCTTACCTCGTAAAAAACGAACAGCCTGCGTCCAAATTTTATGGAACAGATTTTTTGGAAATTGGAACAGACGTTGAAAACTATTACATTCATTTGAAAAAAAAAAACTAACGACCAATTCTTCAGGCTTAGAAATAGGAAACCATTTTGTTATCAATGCTAAATTGAATTAAAACGATTAAAGAATATCCTAACAGTGCAGGATTTTTCAAATCCGTATACTTCGGATAGTACATTTGATTCTCACCCTTATTGTCTCAATTTTTAAAGTCGAAAACGCCAATTTAAAACTGTAGAGTGCTCACAGAGTGTCTTTTTTAACTAACTAAGATTACCGTTGTATTGAGTTCTGAGATTAAGGATTTGGTTAAGCGATTTACTTAAGTGCTGGTGTAGGCGGTTCAACTGTCCTTAAAAGAATTCAAAATTTAATTTAATTTATTTATTTATTACACTTCATGCACAGACAAAAGGTACATATGGCGGACTTAATGCTAAAAGCATTCTCTACTAGTCAACCATTGGTCTATACAGAGAAAATACAGGCGAAAATCGTTTTACACAGCGAAACTTTGAAATAAGGATCCATTATACGACGTAATTATCATAAAGTGTTTAAAGTTTGAAAAACATGTAAAAGGAAAAAAGTTCTTTGTTTGATAAAGAAACTAGCTCATTAGTTTTAATTTTTATGATATTTAAGACAATCATTATAAAAAGATCCCGTAGAAGAAATTGTATGCTAAGTATTTCTAGTAATGTAGATTCTTTATCATTATTTTTTATCTTAGGAATTGAGGGAACACAGGGTGAAAACAATTCGTATTTTGATTTCGCAATATAATGATAATATTATTTAATAACAACATCAATATTAATAACCATACCATTGTAGTATGTATTAGAATATTATTTATTATATTGATAATATTCGTTTACACTGAGTGGTAATTGAACTGCCTGGAAATTGAACGTAATTAAGTTGGATCGCAATACGGCCCCAGATCGATTTGTGGTAGCTGCAACATAGCCACTGCCTTAAAAAAAGGTTTAATAATAAATCAAGATCTGGGAATGGCAGGGTTTGATCAGTTCGATTTGATTTTATTGTAATCAAACAAGAACCTTTTTCAAAGTCAGTTTATTTCATTATTGTTGACGTTATTGCAAGTTACTCGTAAGTGATTTGGGTTTGATAGAGTATTTGCAATATTTTTCAAGTTCGTGGCGAATTCGTGGGAATATAATAACAATGAACCCTGTAATAGTAAAAATATACTGTGTGTTAAAAGTCTTATAGGTATTTATACAGCCGATTAATATCGAAGGTTAAATTTTAAAATATTTGATACTTATTGAGTTATTTTATTTTTATGTTTTTTTTTAAAAGCGCTCGTAGCGCAGTTGTGGCAGCGCTTTGATAGTTATACCGAAGTTAAGCAACTTACGGCGCGGTCGGTGTTTGGATGGGTGACCATTCCGACCATATAAGTAACGTATTCACGAGCATCTCCGTGCTTCGTGGAGGCAGTTAAGCAGTTGGTCGCGGCTAATGTCGGTTGATATTAGTCGTTAAGCCTAGTCAGAGGCCCTAGGGGCGGCTTGATAAAATCTGACAGCAAGGTTGGTCGCTTTTGCCTTGCAAACACCCCTGCGCCAATCCGCACTGAGCCCGCGTGGTGGAGTATGGCTCATACTATCTCATATTTGAGGTAAGGCCTTTGCCCAGCAGTGGGATGCTTACAGGCTAACATTAATTAAGATTAATAAAAGATAAAATATTGTAACTTACTGATTACCTAACTTATTCCATAATTTATTTGTAAAAACAAGTCACAGCAGACACTATACATTTTGACACAAATGGTAAGTCCATTAAGGTCCTAAAATTGAAAAAAGTCATGGATCTTAAACCTTATAGTATGAGGATAACATATTTGGGCTAAGTGCGAACTAGGTCATAGGATACAACTAGGCACAATAAAAGCCTGACCTAGATTATAGAACAGATCTGCTAGGGACACACTAAATTACAAAGCCGTCGGCAAATAAACACCTACTTTTGTTACGCTACGAACAAAGGATCACTTATTTCTAGGTAAAGAATTCAGAGATCATGATAATTAATTCTAAATTTTCAAGTGTCAGGCTATTTATTAAACATGCTGTTTCGCGGGTCATTTTGTAGTTTCCAGAATTTTTTTATTATGGTCGCAACAGTTCGGTGTTTCCTGGTGACTATAATCCGAATCTATTCAAAGTTAGAGTGAACAGGCTTCTTCTGGGCGAGCTCGTTCCATCTTCGACTCCGTCTTAGTCGCACTTGGCTTGGTCAAGAGCAAACCCATATAAATAAAAAAAAAAGAAAAAAAAAGTTAAAACATTCAACTGCTTTTCATATAGAATTACAAGTAACTTCGCAGTAACCAAACGCTCCTCAAGTGCTATATTGCTTTTTAAATATTTTTGGTGCTCTCTTTTGGGTTTTGAACTTGTTGCAACAGAAACTGAGACATCGCTATCTTGAAATGAGATGATTTAAAAAAATCTGATATCTATACTATTATACGATATCTAGAGAGAGCAAACTCAAAACACAAACGGGAGCAGTCGCGGGGGACCGCTAGTGTATAATGGAAGTATTTATTCCACCTTACTACTACGTAAAGTTCCTAATAACAATTAGATCTAATGTAACGTAACATGTTTTAATACTTCTAACATAGAAAGTACTCGCACTAATTGGCGAACTTAGTACACTTCTAAATATTTTACAAGTTGCGAAATTGTGTATTAGTTCAAATGGGCATGGATGGAACAACAGAAGTAATTACAATTTAGGAAATAACCTTAGCTCTAATGCTTGAACCGGCAAATGTTAAGTTTTATTGAAATAGTCGTTTCGTACGAATACGTTTTGCCGACAACATTAAAGTAATAAACACATTAATAAGCTTCAATTGTAAGCTTCTAGGTACTAGTTAGGTAGGTGCTAAAATATTAATTTTACAGTCATTGTCTCAAATAATTATGCAGTTTCATTTTCTTTTATGTTAAGTCGTCATGTGTAAGATGAAGGATTGGAGATGTCATCAACATGTCAGGTGGAAAAATAGCAATGACTTGCAAGTAATGAAAGAGGGATTTCAGTAAGAATATACCTTTCTCTAGATAATAGTCGTTTTCATCATTTATAGCCTAATACCTCACCATTTTTGCTCAAATTTGATACCCATAAAATATAAATTAAGGTGATTGAAGGCAACGCCATCAAAATCGAGAGCCTTATCCCAAAAAATGGAAATTAAAAGCAATAAAAGTTTCGGCGGTTGATCTCTTCAGCCCCGTATATTTAATGCGCAAACTTCGTGTTTGCCCAACGAGTTTAGGTGTCGATAAATGTTAATTCCGGGATTCCATCATTATCAAAAGATAAAAGATCATTACCTCCAACGATGAAAGGGAAAGTTGCGAGATATTTTGTCGGAATTTTCGTTTGGGGGTGGTAATTTTTTGGAATAATAGCTGTTTACCCGCTATCATCCCGGGTCGATGCTGACCGCCTGAAGATGGGAATTAATGGACGGATAAAGTGATCAATTTATCACTCTGACCGTGACATAATTTATAAAGAAGATAGGTGCATTATATTTTGGGCGAAGTTCGGTGCGATATTTCACTTTGCGTCCCGAAGACTCGCGGGACCGGGAAACTTCTGACAGATATAAATATTGCAGGCATCCGATGGAAAAATATGGTTACACAAGGTTATTGAGAGCTGACACTCTCTCTGGAGCCGATTCTAATGCTCTCGGTAACAAGTCTCTCTGCGGACAACATTCGAGTTTGTGGAAGAATCTTTTTTTTTATTTCTTCACCATATCATTCTACGGTTATCACGACACATGGAAGTTTTTAAGCGCATTTTAAGTAATTACTATGGATAACGCAGTCGATCCGCAATACAAGTGGCTGAATTGTGGGCTGCTACGATGTAATTTCCCCATTGTGATTCCTCCATATGGATTGTAATTCCTTCATATGGGTTTCCATCGACACGCTAAGGAGAAGAAGATAACAGTTTGTTTTTATTGAGACGCAAATCAATCAATTCTGTTGGATAGATTTAGAAGATAGACATCCAAGTTGTTAACGTAATTCAACTCTGTAATAATGGAATAATATTTTATTTGTTTATATAGGTAATCAAATTCTCCCTTCGCAGACATTATTTTATACGTATTTTAGGGTACAATTAAGATAGTTTGATCGTCGACCGAGATAGCAATTGGCTGTTTTATTCGGACACTAATCGTGGGTTAGGTCGATTAAACGTACACAAAATTGTCCTAGGTTTAAAGGCACGTATAACATTATTATCGGTATCGTAGATCAATTCTATTAAAGTGAATTTACTTTTATAGTTGTACATTTGTAATGGATTTAGATATACGTCACCCTCCTTTTAATTTAAATCATGTTTTTCAATAATTGCTACCGATTAATTATTGCACTTTCTTACACATATTCCTCTTCTTCTTCCTTCCCTTTTCCCATCATCTGGGGTCGGGTCTCCTCCAGATATGTATTTGCGCCAGGATATTCTATCCTGGGTTGTCTTATCTGGGATTCCTCGAGGACTCTCTTAATCTTAACTACCAGGTCAGAGGTAGGCGGCCTCTGCTTTTCTTTTGTTCAGGCAGGTTTAGAGCGATTTGAACAACATGTTTCTCGTCTCTTCTTTTCACATGCCCATACCATCGGAGACGAGATTCGGTTAGTTTGTCAGTGGTGGGCGCTATTTATTTACCTAATCCGCAAGTAAAAAGCCAGATTTCACAACTTTACCCGTAACATCGACATTACATGCAAACAAAAAAATCTCATTATCTATGTAGATCTGGAAACTGTTTCAGTAACGAGCCAGTATTGAGTTCCAGATCGGATTTCAGGCGTCAATGATAATTGGCGAGGACGCTGCTCTCATTTCTACACAAAAGGCTTTTTTCGACTCGACAATATTAGAAGTTTCGTTCCAATCTGAATAGTTATTGCCTACGAGCGAAAACGAAGATCTATAATGAAAATCATACTTACATTTAATTTTGACGTTTTAATCAAATACCTAATTGGATTCTATGACGTGTACATAAAACGTACACGTCGTAGATATGTACTGAATTATGTAAGCTTTAACATGATGCTTCATTATAATCGCTTGTTTACAATAAATCAGTTTATTTAATAAATAACAGAAAAAATCAAATTTACTTATAAATAACTCTTGACCTAAAGAATAAATAAAAGAAAAAATAAAGAACTTATATCTACTTTAAATAAAAAACGTCTTCTAAATTTCCGCCGCTTAGCGGCAGGGTGCCCAGGAGGCTGGCAGCATTGACTCTTTGGATGGCCAGACTGATTCGCTGGCTGAGGTAGCTTAGGTAATAATGCCATAAATGAAATAATAATACTATCCTTTTATTTAAATGGCTTCAAATAGCTGGAAAGCAACAAAATATCTTGAGGAAAGAACAATGCCGATCAATCAACACAGATTCCCCAGAAGTTATAATTAAGTTACATTAGTAGCTCTCCGGGGCTTTACTCGCTTATAAACTATATTATTGTAAAGTTTTATGAAAATCCATTCAGTAGATTTTGCATGAAGGAGTAAAATTCATTCGTAAATCCATCCTCACTTTTATAATATTAGTATGAAAGGATTTTGCGCTCATTCTTTAGACAAAGGCATGATCTTTAAATTGAATGGCACATATTTTCAGGCCATTCACGTGTTACAAGACAATAAACTGACATTCAAATGAAAACACATCTACGCCAGCTGCTGTAAATGGTAACAGAAATCCACCAGAACCCAATGCGTCGAGTCAGTCTGTTTATCTATAACCATTAGGCGTTAAAAGGCTCACCCGAGTCCGTAACGGACAATATCACTGCGTTAATACGCCTCCAGATTATCAAGTGACCTAAATAAGCCGAGATTACCCACCCCCGGAAAACGAACTAGGGTTAGACCTAGAATTACTGTTAGGAGCACACTTTAATTAATTAAAGTACGTAGATGAGACTGTGGTATAAGTTAACGGAACCGTTAAGGGCAAGTCTCAACAAGTTCTACTTAATAGCTTTAATGTTTCAAGCGTTGGCAATTTTCTTGATTACATTTTAAGAGGATAATTTAAATTATCAAACCTTTAGTTGGAAACGTGTAGTGAAAACACAGACTTTTGCACGTGTGTCTGATTTTGTTCTGAAATTAGTATTTTAAGAAGTAAGTACTTTACAAAAAATATCGTAAAATTAACCTAATGTTACGGCCATTAATTACTTTTATTAACTATATTAAATCCTTACTTTACCTCTTTGTGATTTTAGGACAAACAACCTAAAGATACTAAAGTCTGCGAAAGTTCCATTGAAGGTCAGACGTCCCTCCTTCAGAGATTAAGCATTTTGTACGTCACCAGCACATCAGACTATACATTTTTGTTGAAAAAGAGCCCTTACTCCAACAGCATAAGACACCACTGTGTTTAGCTTGACATACTGTCGTCCGTACATTAGCGAATCGGAGAGATAAATATGTAAGATTATCTTGATTTTGAGAATACTATGCGACAGTGAGATTAACAGCTTTACTACAAATAAATAAACAAGATTAGAACTACTGTTTAAATGTATTGCAGTTAAAGTAAAATGAGTGTCACTCTTATGTCATTCGACTTGATTGACGTAAATTTTACTAGCCATGTTATTGGTAAGGCTGTAAGTCTTCTGAAAAGTGTGTTTTACTTGTTACATAATAGTATGTTAGCAAGTAAACGAGCTTTACACTTGCTTTCTTGAAAAGCTTTCTCAGTGTCAAATTCAGTGAATACAAACTACTCCGTCGTATAAGCCGCTCATCTTCATAAACAAGGGACTTAAACATCACCTTAACGCCCTAAACAAGATTAATTTCGTACTATTCGCAACACTCCTCAGCGTTGCCATGGCAACTATTGTTCATTTCCGCCGGCAATAACCCGAACCAATGACCCAAAAATCTTTTCATTTCCTCACTGGTAATAACCTGCCCTTAACAAACGTTTTGTTACCCGTCTCATATTTAAATTTCTTGCAAATCTTCCTCGCAACTCGAGTTAAATTTAGCGAAGAACTAAATAAGTGGTTGATGGTTTTTTTCGCAACTTTAATACTGCGGTTTATTCTTGAGAGCGTTGTGGCAACGAACGAATTAAGCGGGACTGTTAAATCTTTGTTTGCTAGATAATTAAATTGTGTTAACGTCAAGCTGACTCAGCAGCCACAAAAAGCGAGCGTTATTGTTTGACAGTGGATCAATGCAGCCCCAAAGTTATAATCCCTAATCAATGTTTATCAAAATCGCTAACTTGTTATAGTAAATGACAATGTCAAGTTCTGTGACGGGATACGTTTTGCAATAAGTTTTACAATAGATTGCTGGTTCAGTTTTACAATAGTTTGTCAGAAAATAACAATGTTATTTTTATTATAACAAATTAAAACTATTTAGAATATTTCTGGTTACGTAATCAGTCAGGTATCAAACGAATGCCGAGAGTCGCATAACAATGGATTTTTTATTTTGTCTCGTTTACGCATACTTGACGAGTTAAAGGACCTAAATTAAAAATGTTTGCAACTATAACAGACCACACCCTGTATTTTCGCCTATTTTAGTGATTTTAGCCAAACGTAATACAGTGGAGAACGCATCATTAGCAGCGATAGTGATATTGAAAATGGTTTACTTCTTTATACATGAATAATTTATTTATTTATCTCGCTTATTAAAAAACCACTAGCTCAGCTCTACTGCAAACCAATACCTATGGTTTTCACAAATTTAAACGCTTAGTGGCACTCGACGTTCAGTTGTGTTGTAAACGGGGTACCGAATTCCACGGTCATTAAGGTTTGAATAAAAAAATATTGGGTATATCGAAACTCTTTCATACACAATCGAGGTCAAAAGCTATCGTATACGAGTATTTCGGTTGAACGAGAAAGTTCCTGTCTTATTCACCAGCGTTTAGGATTGTGCCTCAGGCTAACAAATTCAATTTTGTAGCAATTAAAAGTTTTTCGGCTATACGTCGCTTATATGGTATTATGTGAGAGGGGTCCATTAGAGAGTTTGCAAACTTGACGGTTATATAACGCTGCCAATTGGAAACAATACACTCGTCTATGTGTTTCTATGTTGTATTTAACTGATTTCTTTACTGAAGATCGTGATGTTAAAAGAAAACCGACTTGACATGTACTGTATTCTTGCAAATAAATATGATTTGTTTTGATTTAGATTTCTTAGTAATTTGAATTGAAATAATTTTGCCATTTCATTCTTAATTTTACACACTAACTATGGCTAAAGTTTCTATCTATGTTTTTTAAAAGTGTTTAATGTGCCTTTTTGAAAACGCGTAAGTGACGATGCGGTCAAGGGTGGATTATGCCTGTAACTTTTTTGGATTTGATTTTTCGACTCCTTTCTTATACATTACTAAATCAGTATTTAATGTATGGCTAAGTATTAAATATTTAATATTTGTATTATTTATTTATTTTTTTTATTTAAGTATTTAATGTATTTAAGGCTAAAAAGTCGTCGCAGTTTTATTAAGTGTGCCGCCCCACTTTCTACCTAACCCGCACAGGCCAGACGTGATCTTTGGCGCTAAAAAAGCTTCTCTGCCTACTCCCTTTGTCCCACTTGCCGAGAATCTCCCTCCTGGACATGATCTACCATGGCCGATCTGGAAGTCCGTAAACAGGCTTCGGACTCAGGTTGGCCGAAGTAAGGAGAACATCGCCAGGTGGGGATTTTTGGCAAGCTCCAATGTGGACTGTGTTTGCGGTGTAGTGCAAACTATGGCACACTTAACATCGTGCCCGGCGTGCCCCAAAACCTGCACGCCAGCGGATTTAATGAAATGCAGTCGATCCGCAATACAAGTGGCTGAATTCTGGGCTGCTACGTTGTAATTTCTCCATTATAAAATACCTCCATATGGGTTTCCATCGACACACTAAGAAGAAGAATGTCTGCAAAATATTTTTTTATGTCCTGTTAACTTCGACTGATTAATGCGAGCGTATTATATAATTTTTAAAGCGGCCATTGTAAAATACCTCTAAAAATGATGGCGTGAGAAGATATACGTATGTAGATCGATACTCATATTTCTTTATTTCCTAACTTTACTTGATATTTTAATAGGCAAAGTTTAAGAAATTTTAAATTATTTCGAACGTGGATTCGACGAAGATTCAAAAAGCGTTTTAGCACTATTAAAGGAACTTTGATAAAACACATTGGCACAGTGTTTTTTTAAGCTTACCTACACTTTTATAATAAAAGTGTATTATTGAATTACTGAACCTTAAAAGATACAAATTTGCCGCTAGAACCTGGCCAACATTTTAATTCCATAATTTAACTTTTAGGGTTCTGCGTTGCGTACCCGTTCTATGTTTTCAAGAGATAATTCTTACTAGACTAAATAGATACCCATAGATAGAGAGACACAAGCGCCACCGCCGCGGCAAGATGGACTAATAATCTCGTAAAGATCGCAGGATCACACTACATGCGAGCGCTTACAACCAGTTGATATTGAAACCATGAGGGCGGCCTATGTTCAGCAGTAAGATGTCCTGCTGATTTTGATGATAATGATGATGACAATTTCTCTATATGTCCACGCATATCTAGTAGTGAGCTCGCATTATTCTAGCAATCCTACTTATATTATATACGCGAAAGTTTGTGTGGATGTATCTATGGACGCACGTTTGTTAATCCTTCACGCAAAAAATACTACGGGAGTACTCTGAAGCAAAATTTTTGACATTTCGAGTAGACAATGCTCAGGAAAAAATTGTGTTTTCTTGTATTTATTGATTGACAAGAATTTTCAATAAAGCACATATTTTTTACAAAAAAATACACACATTTTTAAAGATTTAAAGATTAGGTGTGTACCTAAGTAAAAACCGGTTAAGTGCGTGTCGGACCCGCGCACTGAGGGTTCCGTGCCACCCTTAACTGAATTCAGGGTCCACTTACTTTCACTTAACGAAAACATCACAATATATTGCGACGGCAAAAATAACTTTGTTTTTCATAGTGTTTGTATGAAAGACAAAGTTATATTTGCGGTTGTTAAAAATGTGCAATATCTCAAAAACTACTAGTTCGATCTCCTTCAAACCAATTTTCGTTGCAAGTTTTTGTTGAGATCTACATCATATATTTTTTTCAAAATTTTCACTTTCTTAGTTCAAAAGTTAGAGGGGGGGGGACGCCCATTTTACCACTTTGGAAGCGTCTATATCTCAAACCTTACACTTTTAGCAAAAATGGTTTTAGAAACCTCAACATCATTTTAAAAGACCTATCCATAGACACCCCACACGCATAGGTTTGAGTAAAAAAAATTTTTTAGGTTTTAGTTTCATGTATGGGAGCCCCCCCTTAAATATTATTTTTTCTTACTTTTTGTATCTGAATCGGAAAGCGGTAAACAAAATACACCTACCTACCAAGTTTCAGCTATGTGATGCTTATAGTTTCAGAATAAAGTGGCTGTGACATACGGACGGACAGACAGACAGACAGACAGACAGACAGACAGACAGACAGACAGACAGACAGACAGACTTGACGAAACTATAAGGGTTCCGTTTTTTGCCATTCGGCTACGGAACCCTAAAAAGGACATTTGATCCAGCAGATAATCAGAAAATTGAAATTGATATTTTGTATTTGTAACGAATACAATATTTACGCGGGTGAAGCCACGGGAAACTGCTAGTAACTAATATAGTTGTTCAATGTACAGAACCCCTTCCGCAAAAGTCCTACCGCAATTGACTGCTTTTTACAAGCACAGATGTTTTTGCTTGTTTGGCCTTGTGTCGTCAGTTGGCAATAGGGCCTTGCAGATTATATTTTAACGACCTAACCTTTACTCCATTTAGCATAAATTATGTAGAGCCGGACTAAACGGACCCGCTGTAAGAAAAATACGACTGAAGTGTACAGATGGGAGGCTTTTGTCGCCTTTGAGAGATGTCAATTAATTTCAGGGACTGGGCGCTTGAGACTAAGAGCCTGTTTCACCATCTACAAATAAGCACTAACCAACGGATAATTTAAAAATGGAAAGTAATTTCGTTTGAAGTATTATATCTCTGAAATATGGACATAAAATGCTAGACAGAACTTATTGGGACATTGTGAAAAGCAAAAGATTTCAGTGAAAGAGGCCGTAAGTAAAAGATTTCAGGCAGGTTCAAGGAGTGAAAAATATGTGATAGGAAGTGAATATAAACTAATTTAATATCTTTCTTTTCATTGACTTCGTAGATGAGTGATTGTATTTCGATGTAGTTTGATATATTTCTTTTTGGATACACACAACGTCAGTCTACACGTATCGTCCAGTGGTTGATTAGCATGGACTTTTGCTTAATAAAATGGCGATACCAATATAAAAAAAACTCTGTCCAAAAAACACCCTATGAGTCTCATCGGTTCATTATGTCTTGTAGTTCTTTGGTATAGATACGAGCAATGACCAGAAGGCATAAATAGACACAATCTTATGTCATTGTAGTAAGATCTTAAATCGAATGGAACTTTCACTTGGTTATTCTTGACTGTGCCGTGGACGTGGGAAAACCGTGAACGCAGGACGGACGGCCGACGACGTGAGATTTGCGTGAACAGACCCTAGGGGTCTCACGGGGCTCGGCTTAGGGAATTGGGAATTAGGAGCGATTTGAGGCTAAGACGGATTTTATTCCGTACTGTATAGATATTAGGTTGGATAGGGACGATTCGTCATTTTTGACGTTTCATCATCCATAAAAAAATGCCACGATTCGTCATCGACACACTTAATAAACAAAGAAACTTAACAAACACAAGACAGGGTTCATGTCCTTGTCACAGGTCCTACGTCTGTACATAGTCGCCAGTATATCAGACTATACATTTTTGTTGAAAAATAGCCCTTATTTCTACAGCATAAGATACCGCAGTGTTTAGCTTGACGTGCTGTCTTTCGTACAATGTAAGTGTTAAAATAGCTGTGTGTTTGTCCAGCACATATATCTTAATGAGCATCTCACAAAAGTTATTTAATAACGAAGAAACTTACTTACTTACTTAAAATGTGGTAGAACTATACTACGGCCACTATGGCGTAGTGTGTAAACCACCTCACGGACAACAGCATGTCAAGTAAAGCATTGCTTACAATATCATTAAATACGATTTTTCAATGAAATTGTACAGCTTTATTTGCAGCCAAAAGCAAACTAAAAAAACACTGGCCTTCTATGTGATGTGGTATAGAGTGAGTGAAACAACATCGCTAAAGGACTTCACACATCTCCGTACATGTTTCCTCTAAACGGAACGTTAAACTGTCAAATCGTGTATTTTGTACGAATGTTTCGACATTTGCCTTCGGAAGCAAACTCTGCTGGACTGCAGATAGGCTGCCGAGTGCAGCTATAATTCCCCCGGTCGTGTCGCGCCGTTCGTTACTTGCCGACGGTTGCATTAGCATACGTTGGAGGAGTCGAATTTTGCTACACTCGCGTCTGGGCACTTCTAACTCTCATAGCTTAGGGTGCTGTTCTGAAACTGTCTACTGAAAGCACCTGCGTAAAAAAATAGTTATAAGGAAATAAGTACTAATCATTTCTTTATTTCTGTTTTCTTTACGTTTTCGTCTAGCTATTATAAAAATAACAAACAAGAAAAAAAAACAAGACATGCAGCAAAAATACGACCTATAAATATAAATAAATATGCGTCAGCCAACATACCAATTGTCTGGTTTCGTGGTAAGGGTCTTTGCTTCCTTGTGTTATGAAGTACCAGACAACGATTATGGCGGGGGCGTCTTTCATAAATACTTAAATACATACAACATCCATGACATAGGTACAAATATTCGTGCTCATCACACAAACATTTACTGCTGCTACTGACTGCCGGCGTAATAGTCAGGGGCACTATTTTTGAATCACTCGCTTCAAGATGGCGAGTGATTTTCGTTCGAAGTAGAATTAGAAGTCTTAGAAAAAAACTCGTTTTCGAACGAAAATCACTCGCCATATCCAAATATGTGCGAGCGATTTAAAAATAGGGCCCCAGGAGCGCTAACCAATACTCCGTTCATCTCTGAATGCAGTAGTTTTATTTAAAGACAGATGAGTCATGATTTTTTTGGTTCCAATAATATAGAACTTCCTCTCCGGGTACCGTAAAAATAATTATAATTGATTTCTTACCTTTAGTTAAGCACCGTAAATTGGGTTTCTGTACATATAAAGTGAATGCGTAAGTGTGTCCCCGCTAAGTGTGGTTCTCAGTAAATACCACCACGTGACATACCAAGATAAATGAGTTCGCGTGACTTGACATTTGATAAGTTCTTTGTGGTGAAATTTTCTTTGAACCCGCGAGCTAAACAGAAGCTTTCCCATTGAGGTTCGTTCAACTGCTCAAACAGCCTTAAGAGGAATGCATATCCGCCCTTTCTTATGTGTGTTGGCGGCTTAATCGATCGTATACTTGACATCAGGAGTGAATATGGACAGAGTAAAACGCAATGTGTACAACGCGATGGTTTTGTAGTTTGTTATTTTCCATATTGAATAAGTAAGTCCAAATTGCACAACGCGTTATGCGTTATAAAATTAAAAAATAAATCAAAAGTTTACATAACAAACAAATAAATATGCGCCAGACAACACACCAAATTGTCTGGTTTCGAGATAAGAAATTTTCTTCCTTGTGTTACGGAGTAGTCCAGACAACGATTATGACGGGGCGTCACCCATAAATACTTAAATACAAAAAAAAACAGGACTTAGTTCATGTTCATCATACAAACATTTGATCCTTGCAAGATTCGAACCCACGACCGCTGGCTCGGTAGCCAGAAGCACTAATCACTGCGCCAAACCTCTTATTTGGTACAGGTAACTGTCATTGGTTTTGTTTATACAAATTAACAATTATTTTTATACGCTAACCGATATCTGTATCACACAAATTACCTACCAAACATTGTCAGATTTGAGGTTCAGTAGTCATAGAACGTGATATTTTATAATGCAGCTTTCAAATTGCAAACAAAGGTACTAGAATAATCAGACGTTACTATTATGAGTGAATAACCGTGCTCAGAGCAAGTTTTTAATTCAATTATCTACCGTCACTCCGGCATGCGGGCTTTACATTAAATTAAATTTGTGTACATCAAAATGCATTTAAGACTAGACACAGCTAATTTCAGTTAAGATAGGATTTCGGTGTTTAGAAATTTATTTGTGAATGTTTAGGGATAATCTGTTGTTGGCGACCTGCTCTGTTCTGTATTATATAAGTACTCGTAGTTTTAGAAGGTATTTTCTAGAGCTAATCCAAAACGATATTCATTTGCTTAAATATTAAACAAGTAAACGACTGATTTGCCCCCGTTATTTTCGGGTTTTCTCATCTCAGTTTTGTAAGTCATTTATCAGGTGTGTCTGTTCTCAGATTGCCAAAAATCTCAAGTTTTTCAGGAAAATTTTGTGTATTTAGGCAACTATGTAATTTAATTTTCATCTTATTAATTTCTGGGCCCAAGATTGAATGAAAGGGTTTCAGTTTCCTTATTTAATATTAAACATGACTGATCCTGTTAATTTTAGATTTATTCGGTCTAGGTTTTAAATTAAATTTTAAAAGTGACACGAATAACCCTTGTCCTGTCAGCTGACCGTTTGATCGTTCCCCAATTGGTCCAACTAGCATTTAAATGCACAAAAATGTCTATCAATCAGTGTCGTGGCAAATACCTTGTAAATTGTTTACCAGAATTAATACCCTTCGCAACTGAAAAATACTCACTCCATTTATTTTGTTAAGAATTTTCGAGCTCAATTTTTGTCTTGTTAATTGTTTTGTGAAATAATTTAGCAAAAGAAAGGAATACAATGAGAAGTTTAAGAGATAAATGGTGAGTGATTAATACGAAAAAATGTTTCACAGCTTTTTCAACCAGGCATTTAGATAGTATATTTGGTTGTGTAGTTTATGCGAATACTACTTATTGATACTAACACTTTACGGATTTATTTCGCGAACATGTATTTGTAATTAAAAGTCTGCCTGTGACCACAGATGCTGTACAACATTCGAAACGTCAGGTGTACAACTAAATGTAAATATAAATATGCGCCAGACAACACACCAATTGTCTGGTTTCGTGCTAAGGAATTTCCTTCCTTGTGTTACGAAGTACCAGACAACGATTATGACGGGGGCGTCTCCCATAAATACTTAAATACATATAACATCCATGACTTAGGTACAAATGTTCATGCTCATCACACAAACATTTGCCCCTTGCGGGATTCGAACCCGCGACGGCCGGCGTAATAGTCAGGAGCGCTAACCAATACACCAAACGCGTCGTATACACCAAATGTGCGCGAAATGAATCCGTAGTATTTTAATTAATTTAGGTAGTACATAGGTAATCTACATTCCTATGAGGTCAACGTTATAGAGTACCTAAGTATGCAGTTCATTCGTATGAATAGCTCCATAAACACGAATTGAACGGAACCCTTTATTGTTCCTCGCCTAAACAGTTCCGCTAGCGTATTACATGGCAGGATTGCTATCGCATTGCAATCGCTATCGTATTTTAAAAGCTCTGAAGTAAGCGCACAAAATAATCTGTCTGAATTAGAAACGTATGCTCACGCTATTTTACTTTCATTGCCGCGTTGGTCTTTTGAGCCAATTCACCGGGGAATCACACACTTAGAAATAACTTGGTATTAGGTAGTTGGGCTGTAAGTGCTCCTGTAACATTCCAATGCCTTGAACAGCACGTAAAACCATGAACACTTTGGTTCATGACTGATATTTTCCCGGTTATGTTGAACTTATTTATTTATTTAAACTTTATTGCACTGTTAGTTGTACAATTGTTATATTCTGTTTCACCGGACTATGAGAGTGGAGGAACAGAGTGTCCTTGCAGTGCACACGCTTGTGCACTACAATACTGCAGATTTCAAGATGGCAATCACATCACAATCACTTATAAGTTACGGAAAAGCTCTGCCGATCAGAAATACAGTAACTAGGGCAACAGTTGAATGTTGAACACATAAGAAATGTTTTGTGATATTCGCGGAAGTTGCGATGTCATTAGTACCGCTTGTTCGAATATCGTTAACCTATTGTTTGCTTGATTTATTGTTCCGCTAACACATTTCTGTGTCAGTAAACATATTGAAAATAATGGCGGATTGTTAGAGCATTATTATTGGGACAGTTGTGGATATGGGTTGACTACTTATCGGAAATATTCCTTAGTTCGTGATTCCCTATAACTTTGTCCGCTCAAAGGAGATGTTTACAAAAATGCCAAGACCATGTACGGTATCTTTGAATATAGCTAAAAATACAGGTGATTAGACGTACTATATTATATCTTAATTTAAATAATATTTTTTGGGTAATTTTAATAATAAACTTTTAAAAACCCTGGCAACTCCTTCTGTCTAAACTTACTCCAAAAACATTTCGAAACGTGCAAAAAAAGTCAAATCTGTCAATGTTAAATGTCATTTTGCTTAATCTGTCAATGTCATATGTAATTTTGATCTCCGCTTTCGATCTTTTTTAATCTGTTCAAACAGTTGATTGGCTGACAGGTATTTGACAGATTTATTAGACATCATGAAATGTTGCTGGATTTTATTAGTTTATGTTACATATTACCCAAAAATCTTAGATTAAAGTAAAATAGCGGAAGATACGGCATGTCATACTAATTGTCAGCTAAAAAATGGCACTACACACTACTACATACAAGATGACCCACACAGCTGTGTAACTTTACGCTACTGACGACAGAGACAAACCCATTTCTTACGACGGTAGTGCGAGCGAAACAAATGCACGCTTTGAGATGTCTCTTGTCACGTTGATGTCTCCTTGCAATAAGAATCAAGAAGCGTCAGCAGACAAATCGGATCGAAATTGTGTACCATGTTTTTTGTGAAAACTAATAAATTACTTGTTATTATTACTTTACTTATTTTGAAATTGATGGGTTATGAGCAAAAGAAACCAGGATTGAAGGCAAAATTAAGGATATATATATATATATTTACATAGCAAAATCTACATGACAACACACCATAAAACAATAGACAGAGATACAAACGCCACCTGGTGACTAGTCTAATGACTAATCATTTCCATATAGAAACTGTTTGGTTTACAAATCCCAACACCTTCCCTTAAACTAAACAGTTTCAATTAAAATTAACTCTAACTTCTATACACATTTAAAAAAACAAAAAACAAAACCATTATATCTTTAACAACCTCTAACTAATTAACTTAACATGTCTTTAAACCAAAGCTGGACACACAGTTAAAATGTTTATCTTTAGACAATGGCTTGGTTAACACATCAGCAGGCATTTGCTCAGTACATAAATATTCTATCTTTATAATATTATCATTGACCATTTGTCGCACAAAGTGATGCCGTATATCAATGTGCTTGTTTCTACTATGATTCACTTGACTGTTACACATTTTTTGAGCTGACTGATTATCGTTATACAAAGTCACTGAAAGTTGTTTACCTAAACATTCACTTAAAAAACTCCTAACAAATTTAGCCTCTTTAGCCCCCTCACATAGAGCCATGTACTCGGCTTCGGTGCTGGAAAGAGCCACCGTCCTCTGCTTTCGGCTCTCCCACGACACTACTGAGCTACCTACTTTGAATATGTAACCTGTGTAAGAACGTCTATCTAGTTGATCTGAAGCCCAATCTGCATCAACATATCCTGTGACAGATAACTCAGATTTCTCGTATACTAAGTGATAATCTTCAGTCCCTTTTAAGTATCTCAAAATCCGTTTCGCCGCTTTCCAGTGAGTTTCTGTGGGACAATTATTAAACTGGCTCAATAAGCTCGCCGCATGAGCGATGTCTGGCCTCGTACATATCGCAATGTACATAATACACCCCATTAGACTCCTGTATTTTGAATCGTGACTAATCACCTCCCCTTTTTCAAGTTTTATACCACACTCTAATGGTGTATTCACAGGATTACAATCAATCATATTAAATTGCTCTAAAACTTTCGTAATATATCTGTTTTGGTCAAGAGTAATTCTGTTTTTATCTTGATTTACACGCATTCCCAGTACATGTGTAGCTCTGCCTAGGTCTTTCATTTCAAATATGCGCATTAAATCTTCCTTTAATTTGTTTTTCAGCGGTGTATCCTTACTAAATATTAAAATGTCATCAACATACAGTGCCAAAATCACAAGATTTCCACTACTGTCAGACTTAATATATACGCAAGGCTCACTAAGTGACTTTCTGAAATCAAGACTTAACAACGCTTTGTCTATTTTATCATACCATGCTTTGGATGCTTGCTTCAATCCATAAACTGCTTTATTTAATTTAAAAACATAGTTTTCCTTTCCTTCTACTTTATATCCATCTGGCTGTTCCATGTACACAGTTTCACTAAGATCACCGTTCAAAAATGCAGTTTTTACGTCCATGTGATCTATTTGCATATCTAAATTGACAGCTACAGCTAGTAAAGTGCGTATTGTAGAATATCTCACCACAGGTGAATACGTCTCTTGGTAGTCTATACCGTATTCTTGGGTAAATCCTTTAGCAACGAGACGAGCTTTGTAACGAAGTAACTGCCCCTCTGATCCCAACTTTTTCTTAAATATCCACTTACATTTTACAGCATTCTTCCCTTCAGGCAATAATGTCAGACTCCAAGCTTTATTCTTTTCAAATGACTTGTACTCATCTTCGATAGCTTCCTTCCAATGATCTTTTTCGGGCCCTGACAGTGCTTCATGAATAGTTCTCGGTTTGTCACTGCAACCATCTGTCATCATGGTAACAACCGCGTAGCCCACTTCCTCATAATCACTCGAACCTGAGTCTGAAGCCATTGCTGGAGTCCATGTGATATCATTGGGATCATCTTCAAAGCTGGAATCATAATAACTTGGGTCAGAAATTTCTGCAATTGACTGATCATGAATATTGCTTGGCTCATTTCCACTCGTCACAGGTACTTCATTATTAGTGAAATTTATGGAACAATCAGTACTGTTTTTACTTACCCTCAAATTTTTATAATACATTTGGTCTTCCAAAAATTGCACATCTCTGGATTTAACGCACTTTGAGGGATTTCCTGGATCTATTAATCTATACCCTTTCGACTCATTACAATATCCTACAAAAACGTACATTTTACTTTTTGCATCTAGTTTTCTGCGTCTCTCATCAGGAATCATCACATAACCAATACAGCCAAAAACTTTTAAGTAATGTAAATTAACTTTCTTACCCGTCCATTTCTCTTCTGGTGTAAAACCTCTTACTGCTTTAGTGGGTGACTTGTTTTTAATAAATATTGCCGTGTTTACCGCCTCCGCCCAGAACCTCCGTGCGGTTGGCCCTCTCCGCCACGCCATTCTGCTGCGGCGAGTAAGGTACACTTGTCTGGTGCTCGATGCCATGCTCTCTCAGAAACATCTGGAACTGGTTATTCACATATTCACGACCGTTATCTGTTCTCAGAGTTTTTATACTTAAACCGGTTTGTTTTTCTACCATACTCTTAAACTGTTTAAACATTGAAAAAACCTCATCTTTAGTTTTTATAAAATAACCAAATGTCATCCTAGTAAAATCATCTATAAAAGTTAAAAGATATTTAGCACCACTGAATGAAGATACGGACATTGGTCCACAAAGATCTGAATGTATAAGACCTAGCCTCTCTGTTGCTCTATTATAAGATTGCTTAGGAAAAGGTAATCTACATTGTTTGCCTTTAATACAAGCTACACAAGGAGTATATTCATTCCTAGTATAAATAATCCCGTTAGCCATACCTTTACTGAGCAAATCCATGCTGCGCTTATTTAAATGCCCTAACCTACGATGCCATAGTTCTTGAGTAGACCGTTGTGCCGTGCTCGTGCCCGCCACCTCGCGCTGCGCCTCACCGGCGCCGTGCGCACTGTCCGTCACTGTCGGTTTACACGTAGCAGCGATCTCCGAATCTCTCTCTGAAAGATGTTTACCTTCTGTGTCTAGTTGATAAACGCCTTTGATGTTCGTAGCTTCAGCAACTATGTATTTACCACAATACACACTGCATCGTTGCTTGTCAAAATGTACCTCCAGACCCTTTTCTGTCATTTTCGTAACAGAAATCAAATTGGTCGATAATTCTGGTACATATATAACGTCAGTTATTTTCGTAGGTTGACTATGCCCTTTGAGTACCAATTGCACATCACCACGTCCTTCGCTTCGAATTGTTTGTTTATTTGCTACTGTCACCATCTTTGGTGTTTCCTTTATAAAGTTGTCGAGTAGACATTTGTTATTTGTCATGTGACAAGTCGCTCCGGAGTCCACATACCAAGCATTGGAATTAATGTCAATAGCTAAGGCAGTCAATAATGTACCATTCGATGCCTTTTCCGATTTGTCCTCACTCTTTTTTTTCTCCTCGCTTTTATTTCTCTTATTTGGACAGTTTCTCGCATAATGGCCCAGCTTTTTACATACAAAGCACTTCACTTGTGTAGAATAATTAGCATGTTTTTTCAAAGACCGATTTGTAAACATTGCATTCTCATCACGCTTGTCAAAATCTCTGCGCATATTTTCTTGCAAGAGCTTACCTTTCACAATTTCACTACTTAATTTGATGTTCGAATTTTCTAATGCCATTATCAGTGGATCATAATCTACTGGCAGTCCACTTAGCATCAATACTTATAAAAAATCGTCGTCTAATGGTGCGTTGATGTCTCTTAGTTGTTGATCTAAATCTGTGATCTTCAAGAGATACTCATCCATGTTGTCAAATTGCTCCAACTTCAATCCAAACAATGTACGTAACAGTCCAAGCCGCCTGCATAGCCCTTTATCTTCGTAAGCTAATTTTAAGTTCTTCCACGCCTGATGCCCAGAGCTAGCATTCCTCACATGTGAGAATGATGACGGTTGCACCAACAAGCAAATCTTTGCAAGTGCTCTCTGCTGTCTGCGCTCATCGGCATCCTTGGGTACGCCCGGTGTGAACTCTTTTATGCAGTCCCATAGGTCTTCATGTATAAGATACATCCGCATCAAAAACTTCCAATTCCCATAATTGGAAATGCCACTCAGTTTCTCAAAATTTACTGAAATGCCAGAACTCATCCCTGAAGACGACGAAGACCCAAGTGCACCGACACCATCTTGAACCGTTTTCGTATTTTGTGCCATTTTTAGTTATACATTAATTTCAGCAGATATCTACACGCGCACGTTTCCCACGTATCCTGGGCCCATAACCTGATGGGTTATGAGCAAAAGAAACCAGGATTGAAGGCAAAATTAAGGATATATATATATATTTACATAGCAAAATCTACATGACAACACACCATAAAACAATAGACAGAGATACAAACGCCACCTGGTGACTAGTCTAATGACTAATCATTTCCATATAGAAACTGTTTGGTTTACAAATCCCAACAGAAATGTCGAGCGATTTTTGGCGTGAGTAGGGTTACCAATACCAATAAAACCAAATAAAACAAAATATAAGTTTATTTTTTAATATTTATTGTTAAAACATGATGTCCTTCCAATGAATGATTTCCAACTTTAATTTATTTTGTAATGAATAACTACTTGGCCCGCTGCAGTTGACATGATGAGTAGATGGCGCTGACGTCACGCAACGATGTATCCGTAAGAGACCTGCAATTATACAGTTTAGGTGCGAGTAAATTTAAAAAAAGCTTCACTTTAATACAGTCATTTTTGTAACAAACTTGAGTAGATATTTTTTTTTTGTTTACATTATTGAAGTTGAATACCTTTTTACAAAATATTAATAAAGAAGCAACAGTCAATATCAGGTAAAATAAAATAAATTTATTATGATCGTCATTTTATGCTAACGGTACCGCGTAGACAATCTCAACATTAACAGCACCTAGCAAGGTTCCCGCTGAAAATCAGTGTCGTGGCATGCTTACCATCTGCTGTCACGACTTATACTGAGCGGGGACCTTTTTGGCACACCTTGAGGTTCTATGTTTTTGTTCCGTCCAATTTATATTTTTTTCATGTTTATTTTGATATCTTTTGTTTTTGTCCTTGTTATTTTTAATAATAGCACCTCTTGTGTGGCAAATAAATATATCATTCATTCATTCATTCATTCATTCATTCAACAAGCAGCACATGCTGCGTTATGTGTCATCAGTCATCATCATACCTAACTGGTCGCACATCAATGAATCGTATATTTCTATCTCGCCCTGAAAAATGGCCGTCAAAAAAGACTGAATTTACAAATAAATTTAGAAATTAAAGTTTTCGTGTACTTACGAGTGAAATGTGATTCCATGCGATTAGTTTTTCCTTTTAGAATGGTTTGGGCAACGTATGAAAGCACTCGAAGGCATTTTGGTTACGTTTAACCCGAAAAAATAATTATTTTCTCCTCACGTCACACGTCTCACGTATGTCATCCGCGCACGCAATCCCGATTGCAACTGGAGGCAATTAGGCGACGGGGGCCTGAGTTTAGCGGTCCACGTTCGAGTGTTGCGTCACCTATCTTCCGCTATTTTACTTTAATCAAAGCCAAAAATTGAATATTTTACGGACAAAACTTATTCTAAAAATGATTAAGCTTTACATAAGCTAATGTAAAAAGGTGTTGGCATTTTCCCCATACCTACAAACGAAAACATCTCCTCTCAGATGGTCGACCTTTTCATCCCTAGTTATAAATAAATAATAACGTATATTGTTCACCAATTACATATATTGCTCTGATCCCAAAGTACGTAGCTAATACATGTGGTGTTAGAAATCGGAAACAACGGTGGCACCGCTTCAAGGTATGATATCCGGGGTGAATAGAATAGTATTCTTTGTTGATTTCTTTTGTAGATACCACCATGTTGAAAACGTTAAAAATCCGTTCAGCAGTATTAGCTTGAAAGTGAATGTATACATACTTATTCACTGTTTACACGAGGCTCCAGATGAATACTGTGATTTCAATAGGTATTTTGGACATGAGAGTCCGATTATACATACTGACAGACACAAAATGTAATATTTACATAAGTGAGAATCTTTACTATCATGCTCAGCTTCCATTTTGTCTTAATACTTTCGAAACTTTTTTAGAGTAAGCAACAATTTGTGAATCATTGAAAAGCTTTAACTAAACGTTGGACTTGGGAAAACTTTTTGAGCAAATATGGTATGTTTACTTTAGTTATATTTTACTGCTTCAAAATTAGGCACAGTTGTTTACGTTATCAGATTTATTGTGTAAAAGTATATTTACGATACAAAACCATTTAACGGTCTCGTCGACGCAGAAGCAAAATGTTGTTTTACGGTTTTATCAAAACTTTTTTACTGATTGAAAAATCTCATCAAGCCCAAAAAATAGGACACAGACTGTTATTGATATGGATGTGATAGATGGCCGTGTCTGGCACGGTAAAGTAAAGAGAAAATTTGTCAGTATCGACAAATTAGATTTTAACATTTAAAAATAAAGAGACAGTGTCAATCGTGTGCTTACCGGATTTACTTATCGATATCGATTTACTAACCGGAATCGCGAAATTTATTATTCGCTGCTTATCAGTTCGCTTTGAACTGATAAGCAGCGAATAATAACCCAGCGGTTAAAGAGGTGTGACATGTTGAGTCTCTTTCGTGAAATCTTTGCACAATTTTTTAGACATTTTTTAACGCTTTTTACTTTGGCTTACTGCAGATTTTAGGCTGCCGGCCAGTAAAGTGTCAAAGCTAATTAGCCTTATGTTAAAGGCACATGAACTTAAACTAAAATTAAATTTCACAGCTGCATTATATAAAATTTGTTACACATAGATCTCTATCAATAGTCTGTATTATAAATTATACTATAACATTGGGTGTTATCTTGTTTTGATTGCTCTACCTATGTTTGGAGAATAAATCAATATAAATATATACTATTGCAATACTAGCCTCGTACTAAAAGTTTTAGAATAGACCACTAATTGACGTTGATTTAAACTTATATGGCCTATTGTGCTGTTATATCTGAAAGTCTATTATTCAAACAGATCAGAAGACAGATACTCAATTTCAAATAGTCAATGAAGCAACATTTATAAGGGATAGCCTATGAATTCTCATTACTGTCCACCGCAAGATCACATCTTGGCCTGGTTTATTCAGCAAAATAAACATTAATATTTCAGTGTGCTCCGCCCTTTGGTTTTCTCTCATTTGACATTCCTTTCTGTCCCGGGTATTTCATTACGCATTCCTGGGTTTGTCTCCACTATAAAGCCGAAGATAATGTGCCCTAGAAGGGACATACAAAGTGCGGCGGCGTCAAACTCACTAATGAACCCTGTGAGCAAACATGAGCGGCAATTTTGTCGGAATTGAGCCCGGCCGCCGAGGAACCACCGAATACTGACGGGCCATAGTCGGTGTAGCGTGGAATGTGACGTTTTGAAGTGGCCAATGTAGGTAGTTATGTGCAAAAGTAGGTATACACTTTAGTTTAGACGGACATCGATAGATGGCGGCGCACTGTTTTGAATCGCGGTAGACATGATTTTTTTAACAGCACAAGAATATGTGGCTAATAAAATATAAAATAACTCTAGATGTAGATGCTCTAGAAATCAGTGCATTATTATTTATTAGCTCCTTTTATCAATATAATGATGACTGACAGTCACGTTGACTAAAATGTGATAAATAATTCCCGTCAACTCAAAATATTCATATTTTCTATTGAAATTCAACGTGCATTAAATATTCAAACAACATAGAAGTTCCGAAGTGCACTAACTAATGCATTATGAAAGGCCATCTCCACTATTGGGATTCGTCTATTATAATAATTTGGGAGTTGGGAATTGTTGATGGCCGACGTAAAACGCGATCGATGGATAGTCAACCATAGAGAATAAAGGTTATAGTTCAAACATAATGCAGAAATAGACAGTAGTCCTGATGTATAATTGTAATAAATCATATTAATACAGTTAATGAATGGTTTATGTATCGCTCACTGATGTGTCAATCAACATTATTTTGTCATTCTTTTGTTCACGCGAAACAAAAAAGTTTAACAAAAAATGCTTTATATTTAGTAAGTAACATAAACCTGCTTACACTGCTTAAACATATTTATGTTAGTGACTAATTTTTACATTTGACATGAAGAGAATACGAGTAAGTATGACATTTTTCTCAATCCTACAATAATTTCTGCTTATCCCAAATGTACGACTGGTAGAGAATGACATATGACGTTAAGTCCAACTATTTTACAAATTCTGGCTGTGCAAAAAAGTATAAAAAAAATAAATAGTATTAGATAGTGTCTTTAACAGACACTATCTAATACTCATATTAGTACAGAAGACCCCTACTGTACCTCTCTACATTATATTTAGCTGAAGTTCGGCCCAATAACCGCATATTTGGTCGACTTCCAAACCTCTATCTATACCCATGATAGATTTCATAGAGAACCGACACGACAGGTTTCCGAAGGTTTAGTGCAAAGAATTGAACTGACAGACAATGGATTGGTGATTTTGGTAGGTACTATATAAGGTCATCGCCGCCTTACCACCTTATGAGCCAGAATCGCTTGCACTTCTCGTCACTTTTTGTTTGAAGTGACGCCCGTTTATGTGTCGAGTGTGCAAGCGACTTTAGTTTAAAAGTAATAAAGCGACAAAGACCCCTACCGTTCTTTTACAAGAACTATGATAAAAACAAAACTATTTTCATTCATTTTATGTAACAAGCTTCTGATAATGCAAACTAAGAACCGTACTAAGATATTAAACGACCAATTTAAAAACAATGTCTACGACTGCATTCAATTGTTGTTGGATGATTTTAGTATTGGTACTACCTTTTTTTCTTTTTTGTATATTTTAGTCGAATTTTAAAGTCCTTTACACTATTAAATTATTTCTAAATGCATATTCTATACAAGATTTTTAAATAACCTGCGTCGACAGATATCACATGGGCAAGTGAAACTCAAACGGAATGCTTTATTTAAAACGAAATGGGACGAGAATCTGGGCCGAGTATACGCTTAAAGAACAAAGCCGAAACCTCCCTCATATCCGTTATAGAGGCAAAAACGTATGCAATTTGGAAATAAAACAACTCTATTCCATCGCTATAAGGTTGATAACTGCTAAAATGAATATGAATATGATGTTGGGACTCTATAAAAAAAATGTTTTTGACCAAGTTTTAGGAAAATGTAAGTGTTTAAAGCGTAAACGGCGTTATTTACTTTGGGAGGCGATAAAGATTTAGATATACCTTATTTTAAGACCAGTGAAGGATTATACAATACGTTTTGAAGGTCTTTTGAAAAAATATAGATCTCGCTAATCAATTTAGAGGTAATATCAAATACGAGAATTGTCTTAGTTTTGACGTTAGATTTGCTAAGGCTTGTTAATGGTCATCTATTGACCTAATCAGACTTTTAACTGCCTCGGTGGCGCAGCGGTTAGAGGGTCGCATTTTGAAGCGACGGCTGCGCCAGAGGTCCCGGGTCGGGACAAATATGTACCTGGGTTTTTCGGTTCAGAAATTCTCAGGGAAGCCCGGAGTTTGGAAGTTGGCGGTGTTTCACCCCCGTGCCTCGGAAAGCACGTAAAGCCGTTGGTCCTGCGCCTGATCTCTCTCCGGTCGTGTCAGATTGCTGTCCCATCGGACTATGAGAGTGAAAGGAATAGAGAGTGCACCTGTGTTTGCGCACACACTTGTGCACTATAATATGTCCCGCGCAGTCGGTTAGTCGTTGTGACTGGCCACCGTAGTCGAAATCGGCTAGGGGGACTATTATTATTGACCTATTATAGGTAAGCTTATAAAAATCTATTAAATTGTTCATCTATCTACATGGACAAAAGTAGTGCCAGTAACACCACTTATAACTTGAGATCGGGTGGGCCGATTTTCATGACCTTTGCTTTTTTGGATTCGTCTGGACCAACAAAAAATGTAGTTTTCCGGGACCACCTAGTCTTATGTACAAAGCATTTTTAATGACGTGAAGTTATAGTTCAAGAATTCTACGCTTATGTAACCCGCCAATGTTACACTACTACCGGTCGAAACATAGATAAGTTTATCACTCCAAACATTGTCTAGTCTTTTCAATAGCGCCCAAATATTTATAGTTACAAGCAATGTTGTGCCTTACATTTATTTCCAAGGTGACATTCACACAAAGCCAAAAGACAAGCCACTCGATCACACGGAAAAATGACATCACAGAATTTTACCGAAAGCTAAACAATATCACTCAAATTATGTCGCCGTAACGTCAGGGAACAGTCAGCCATGAATTGTTAATATTGTTGTCGGTTGTGTCAACTACTCTCAAGATTTTCAGATACTGAAATAGTATCTGTAAAGCCGGAAAGAAAGATTTCTTTAGGTCGCGCGTAAGACACAATTTGATTGTCAACGTATTTCTTAAACTGTCTTTTCATGAATAGTGTTCTATAACTAAGTAAGCCGGTTTCTTGATGTTTATCTATCATTTTTAATGCAGTATCTATTTACTATTGTTTATAATCTCTATGATTATCTTATATGCTTTCCTTCTTAGGTAAAACACGTTGACACATAAAGTAAATAAATGTGCGCCAGACAACACACCAATTGTCAAGGTTTCGAAGTAAGGAATTTTCTTCCTATTTTTACGAATACCAGACAACGATTATGACGGGGGCGTCTCCCATAAATACTTAAATACATATAAATATCCATGACTCAAGTACTAATGTTCGTGCTCATCACATAAACATTTGCCCCTTGCGGGATTTGAACTCACGACCGCTGGCATTGTAGACAGGAGCGCTAACCACTTCACCTAACGTGTCGTTGACATAAATGAAGCGAGATTCCACTCCACCGACGAATAAACGCGGTTGCCGACAAACGTGCGTGTAGTTAAGCCGCGATGAGTGATGAAGAAAATGAAAGTGAGCGTAAGCAGTGTGGCATCAGCTTAATTCAGCGCATTACCAGAACAGGGCCATTTGTGGAGAATTTCATTAGTCATTCGAAGCGTGAGGTATTCCATCATAGATTCCTTTCACATCCATTGGATTCTGAGACAAATACAGGACGCCCGGGTTGAATTTTGAATTGAGCGTCGTTAATTATTTATAAACGGGTTTGGTAAATACGCTGCGAAGAGTGGATTCGGTTGTCGTGGTTGAGATATCTGATTGTTTTGTACTTCCTATACGTTTGCGTTCTTTGTTTAATCCATTTAGCATGATTAGACGGATGTTTTGTGACAAAAATATAGCGTTATTTTTCTGAATGATGTTGTTAGCAGCCTAGACCAATTTTAAGAATACTGATCGTTCAACATTTTGATTTCCTAAGTAAATCTTATTATAATTTTTGGTTAGTATTTATGTTTTTATCATAAAATTAATATTCCTATAATAGAAGAACAAGTAAAAGCTGTCAAATGCAACCGATTTTAGATGACAATAACCAATTTTAGTAAGTTACATTAGTAACTTAAAATGAGATAGCCTTCCGTCCAGGTGATTTATACTTATCTTCCTAGGTTAAATATATTAGTTTACCGCATGATAAACAGTCGACACAAAATATCGAACATGCAGCCTTAGTGTACAACGAAAAATTATTTATTTGCACAAAATATTCGTACACATGCATTAAATCGACGGTTCCCGGGCTATTTGTATTAAGCGACATTTTGTAAACTTTACACCAGAGCTGTTTAAAGTTTTGATTTAAAAAAAAAAAACATAACTTCCGCAATTTGTTAAATTTTGAAAAAAAAAAAGATATTTATTGATTACGTTACATACTCTGCATAATCTGATTAGGTTTTTTTCTGATATTCCTATTATTAACAAAGATACATGTCGTTTAATACAAAGTGATCCTTTTTTTTATTTTTTTTATTCCAGGCCAAATGATTTAACCGCCTAGGATAAGTATTTGTTGTTCCTGGCTATATGACTTATCCGCCTAGGTTTATTAATTCTTGCTCCAGGCTAAATGACTTAACCGCCTAGTACTGAAAATAATAGCTCCAGGCTAAATGCATGAAATTGAAGAGTTGTTCATTTCATACCTGACCTAATGATTAAAATGTCATATACCATACATTTTCGTGGTGTATAGCCTATTTTGTTTAAGCGCCGATTTCATTTTTACTTATTTGTTCCTAATTAATTAATTACTCAAGCACGCTTGAGTAATTAAGTTTTCTGAAATAAGCAGATAATATTTATAAGGTAAAGCTCATTGTATGAAGCGACTTTACTATGTATTTGTAGGGTTAAGCTAATTGTATTATGCGACAATTTTATGTATTTATAAAGTAAAGCTAAATGTATGAAGCGACATTTCAAAATATTTATAAGGTGAGGCTAATTGGTTTAACGTACATTGTCTGTAAATTGTTGATCCAGGAAAGAGGGTTTAAATAACTCTCTGGTATTTCATAGTGAGCTTAAGTACACAGTTCCTAAATTTGTCAAAATTTTGTGTCGGTACATACATCGCAGTGCAAAATAGGCCCCGAAAATGCGATTGTATTGAGCGACAAAAAAGTGCCCAGATCGTCACCAAACCCAGCTCAAACGACGCGGAAAAATTCGCTGATTCCAAATATGTATTTAAGTCAATTTCGCCCAAAATGTCGCTTCATACAAATAGCCCGGGAACCGTCGAAATGTTATTTTGTCTTTACTTTTTACATAACGTTAATGTTTATAGAAAAGAATAAGCAAACTTCGTACTTTAAATTTAAGCCGGATTGGCAAATATAAATCGTAAATATCGAGAGGCTTCGATTTGGACTAATTTACCTCTTAAATGAGAAGTTGTAAGGGTTATTTTGCTGTAATGAACAATAATCAATCACCGATCAAGTCCGCATGTTTCAGAAGCACAATTTCTCTTAAATATACGCAATTTCATTTGAAATTATAAAAAATCACATGAAATAAATTTTCAGCGAAGCTCTTTGGGGCTCCTAACTGTCTGACAGCCGTCAAAAATGGTTCTGCTGCATCATATCTCGCATCACTTTTTATCGCACAGCTTTAACCTACTGACATCTCGCTTTTGTCGTTCTATTCCGAAAGGGATAATAATTCGATGGTTATTATTGATACCACTTTTATACATTACTCATTGTACCTCTAGAGTATCAGTACACAGCGGTGAGATATTTTAGCTACCTTTATATATTTTTTGATATTTTAGCTATATGTGGCTTAAGACATGTTATCGTGGTTTACTAAGTTACATTCAGCAATGTCACACACCTTTGGGTCTAAAGAAGTTTCCAACATAACAACTGAACGATACCCCTGCCCAGCGGATCAATATTCAAAATAAACAAATCCGTCGAAGGACCATCGAAGTATTCGGTTCTCGTATCGAGCCTTAAATGTTTTAATGACAATTATTACTGACCATCTACACCGACTTGTAAGGCCTTGACACATCCAATTCCACTGGGGGTCTACTTGTGAAACCATTGTAATTTATTTGGTTATTTAAAATAATTTCGCTATGTTTTTATTTGTTTTTTGCCAATTAACAAAACAATACTCGTACATTAAAATTATGCTTAATTGCATGATACCACTGAGGCTTGTGCCATGCATTCAAAAAAATACTACGAGAATGAACATAGACAAATGTTGAGTTTGTAAAAAAAAAACGACTTGCCGAAGCCAAAGGCATGTGTGACGATTTGTCACGTTCATAATTATTTCCTCTAACATAATCTGTCGAAATTGACAACTTCAAATGAGCGTTCTGTGGGCGGCTAAACTATAGCCAATACGGTAAACCTCTTTTCGGGTAGGGCACAAATAATTACAATCGACCTTCGACAATTCAAGGATAAATGGGTTCGTGAAAACCCGTTATGTATCTGGGCGTCTACTCCCGATGTCCGTAGCTCGTAGTTACGGCCGTATTTACGGGCATTTCGTACTCCCTAACAAGTTACGATCGTAAGTACTATCGTAGAACGAATGAGAACAATAAGTGACAGTTTGCCTTACTCTCTAAGCGATTTGTTCCGTTCGTAATAATCAATTTGACACGTGTTTCGACGGAGAGATATGTCATTTTATCCGTAAACAAAATTGGTCTCGTTACAACTTACGATGGCTTCAATTTGGGTATTGTTTGAAGAAAATGCAGAAGAAAACGAGCGCAGCCGTCGCCGTCAGTACATGCGACAGCAATTTAATGTAATGAGTTTGCCGGACACCGAATTTCTGTTAAATTATAGGGTCACTCGGACTCTTTTTGAGAGCCTATGTTAGGATATCATTCCGTTAATGCCACATCCTGTTCGTCGAAGTGGAATTGACCCGAAGTTAAAGGTAAGTAATCCCTGGTCTCAAAGTAACTTGTTGTATATCATTGAATTGTATCCCGATCCTTCCTTTTAATTTTTGATGATGTTTACTTACAGGTCCTCACTGCTTTAAATTTTTAAGCCCGAGGTAGTTACCAAGGTGCAGTGGGCCTTAGCAGCGACGTGCCCATGGCACAGCAAACTGTGTCCCGATGCATACGCGAGGTCGCAAATGCTTTAAATAGTCCCTGCATCTTCGATCCCCGAAAGTTTCGAAAAGAAAGGAACGTTTTGAAAATACTTTATTTTAAATAAAACTTTCCACTTTGTTTTCATTGTTTTATTTAATCAGTCAGGTATCAAACGAATGCCGAGAGTCGCATAACAATGGAATTTTTATTGTGTCTCGTTTACACATACTTGACGAGTTAAAAACCTCCAATGCATAATAGTGAAACATGCCAATGTTGCTTTATTTCAATGTATACCTAGGTATTGAATATCTAAAATTATAACCATCTCAACAGCTACTGCCCCCAGTATTGAAGGACTCGGTGAGGTTGCTGTTACTTTTGGAATCTGTAAGTTACAAAAAAACCATTAACTAACATAACGAAAAGTGTATGAGTACTTTACCTTAAACTCGCTATCAAATTAAGTTACCGAGGGGAAAGCCGGCACTCTGGCACTAGTTTGCGGCTCGCCGAATCTATCTCCCATTATGGACAGCACCTGCAGGGCTACTTGAGAGAGATCCGGCGCATTAGAGGGGCCACCACCAGTGGCTGAGGCTGACTTTCTGGCGGCAGCGGCAAGCGTTTTCGTGGCGTATTTTATGTCAGCCCAAACCTTAAAATATAAATAATAAATAATTACCGTCGTTAGTAAATAGAAAGTATTTTTTTACATTACTACTTTAGGTTTTACAAGTAAATTAAATCTATTCACGTAATAAACTTACCCTTTGCCACTGATCCACGGATTTGAGAGACCCTCCTATAGCGTTAAAAAACTCTCGGTGAGTGTCTCCCACAGCCGCTTTGCCTTCCATCGGCTTCCCTGAGCAGCCTACGGGCCAATTCAGGGTGGCCCTCCATGAAATTAAGGAGGGCCGCAATCTGAGCGGCCGTGGCCGATGGTGTAAGGGGAGCCATCAGCACTGATCATGTAATCTTGCCATCAGTTTATTTTACAAAATAAAAAGATTATTTGAATTTCGCGGAAAACGTTTTAACGTCAAATGTCAAACTTAAATCTTTGACGGTCAAATTTTTTAAACACATAAAACAAAGGTATAGAAAATAGGATTCAAGCATATGATGGACATAGACTAAAACCATATCAATAGAGGCAAATATCAAATTTTATAGCTTTTATTGTACGAAATATGATACTTTTGAACATTAATGTCGATTTCTTGTTTTAAATAGGAATTATTTAGTTCAAATTACATGGTTAAATAACAAATTCTAAAAACCGTAAAATATCATGAATGTGCATAACCCTATCACATCCCTTGCAACAAAATTGATTCGTTCCTAAAGTCTTCCGTGTATTTATCTATGACATCGTAGGAACGGACCACGTTCGTAAATGTTAGGGAGTAGCATTTGGTCCGTTATCACGGAGCACTTACGATCGATATCGTAACTTCGATTACGAACATCGGGAGTAGACGCCCTGATGTGTACCGTGAATATCCATTGTGTACCGTCAATATTTTGTTTGGTAGTATTTATTTTAAATTTTTGTTACACATTCATTTTAATTTATTTCTGTTTCGGTACTTTTTTAACTCGTTCAATCTGTAAATATTATACTGGCATGCCGTAAAAATGAATTTATATGTACATGTATATAGCCAAAAGATAATAGCATTGAAAGAGCGGTTTCACAATAGGTACGTCCGATCAGGGCGTCTACTCCCGATGTCCGTAGCTCGTAGTTACGGCCGTATTTACGGGCATTTCGTACTCCCTAACAAGTTACGATCGTAAGAACTATCGTAGAACGAATGAGAACAATAAGTGACAGTTTGCCTTACTCTTTAAGCGATTTGTTCCGTTCGTAATAATCAATTTGACACGTGTTTCGACGGAGAGATATGTCATTTTATCCGTAAACAAAATTGGTCTCGTTACAACTTACGATGGCTTCAATTTGGGTATTGTTTGAAGAAAATGCAGAAGAAAACGAAAAAAAAAAATGCTTTAAATAGTCCCTGCATCTTCGATCCCCGAAAGTTTCGAAAAGAAAGGAACGTTTTGAAAATACTTTATTTTAAATAAAACTTTATTTTCCACTTTGTTTTCATTGTTTTATTTAAAAACCTCCAATGCATAATAGTGAAACATGCCAATGTTGCTTTATTTCAATGTATACCTAGGTATTGAATATCTAAAATTATAACCATCTCAACAGCTACTGCCCCCAGTATTGAAGGACTCGGTGAGGTTGCTGTTACTTTTGGAATCTGTAAGTTACAAAAAACCATTAACTAACATAACGAAAAGTGTATGAGTACTTGACCTTAAACTCGCTATCAAATTAAGTTACCGAGGGGAAAGCCGGCACTCTGGCACTAGTTTGCGGCTCGCCGAATCTATCTCCCATTATGGACAGCACCTGCAGGGCTACTTGAGAGAGATCCGGCGCATTAGAGGGGCCACCACCAGTGGCTGAGGCCGACTTTCTGGCGGCAGCGGCAAGCCTTTTCGTGGCGTATTTTATGTCAGCCCAAACCTTAAAATATAAATAGTAAATAATTACCGTCGTTAGTAAATAGAAAGTATTTTTTTACATTACTACTTTAGGTTTTACAAGTAAATTAAATCTATTCACGTAATAAACTTACCCTTTGCCACTGATACACGGATTTGAGAGACCCTCCTTAGCGTTAAAAAACTCTCGGTGAGTATCTCCCACAGCCGCTTTGCCTTCCATCGGCTCCCCTGAGCAGCCCACGGGCCAATTCAGGGTGGCCCTCCATGAAATTAAGGAGGGCCGCAATCTGAGCGGCCGTGGCCGATGGTGTATGGGGAGCCATCAGCACTGATCATGTAATCTTGCCATCAGTTTATTTTACAAAATAAAAAGATTATTTGAATTTCGCGGAAAACGTTTTAACGTCAAATGTCAAACTTAAATCTTTGACGGTCAAATTTTTTAAACACATAAAACAAAGGTATAGAAAATAGGATTCAAGCATATGATGGACATAGACTAAAACCATATCAATAGAGGCAAATATCTAATTTTATAGCTTTTATTGTACGAAATATGATACTTTTGAACATTAATGTCGATTTCTTGTTTTAAATAGGAATTATTTAGTTCAAATTACATGGTTAAATAACAAATTCTAAAAACCGTAAAATATCATGAATGTGCATAACCCTATCACATCCCTTGCAACAAAAATGATTCGTTCCTAAAGTCTTCCGTGTATTTATCTATGACATCGTAGGAACGGACCACGTTCGTAAATGTTAGGGAGTAGCATTTGGTCCGTTATCACGGAGCACCTACGATCGATATCGTAACTTCGATTACGAACATCGGGAGTAGACGCCCCTGAATCCGATTCGATTCAGTGAAAATACGGTTGGGGTCGTCATAGCTAGTCGTGATCTATCTATAGTTAACTCAACTAAAGATGAAATTTCTTTACCAGCTGTTGAATATTTATAATTATGCGTTTTGAAGAAAAAATACAAGAACTAATGGTCATTAAAATAACCATTCTGATTTGGTTACGGTATTTTTGTATTTTTTACTTTCAAACACACACAATCGTAAATATTCAACTGTTGTTAACGACATTTAAACATTAGTTAAGTTAACTTTCAAACTCAAACTCAAACTCAAAATCTTTATTGCGTGTCACATGGGTATACAGTTGACAATAGTTGGGTTTTAGTACATGTGACGCCCTGCAAGGGCGTTGCAACGATTAAATATTGTAATAAATTAAATTAAATTAAAATTAAAATTAAATTACATTACATTAAATTACATTACAATTTCACTATAATATGACATGCTGATCATAAGAGACATGATTGAGAAGATTCTTCTTTTTGTTAATAAAGGTCATCCTCAAAGAATTCTAATATGCTGTAATAGCTTTTTTGTATGAGAAGCTTTCTCAGTTCGCTTTCAAAATTTGTGATTTGATCGATATTTTTAATGTAGTTTGGGACGTGGTTATAAATTTTAATCAACTTTTAATCACTTTAACTTTAACTTTTTTTTTTTAACTTTTGATCACGCAACAGGGCCTTAGAGCTATATTTGCGGAAGCTTTAGCTTCCGTCATCCAATTTATCATATTTGAATTGGAAGTAGTGTGAAACCGCTCCATACAATCATGAGGATTTCTATTAAAAATTTAATCCATTTTTTAAATTAATGTAATAAATATGATTTTTGGTATACTCAGCTCTTGGATGAGACTCAGCTATAATCATTCAGCTCATAATTCTGCTACTTCAAACACGTATAGTGTAATATTTCTCTGAACTCTGAAGCAGCAGAATTATCGATTAAATTGATTATTGTGGTGCTTTGAAAGGAGTTTTCACCTTATTTCTTTTACTAGCTTTTGCCTGCAACTTCGTCCGCGTGGAATAGTGACTTCTTTCTCCCGTTTTTTACACATTTACCACTATATCTTTGCTCCTATTTGTCGTAGCGTGATGTTATATAGCCTATAGCCTTTCTCGATAACTGGACTATCCAACACAAAAATAATTATTCAATTCGAACCAGTAGTTTCGGAGATTAGCGCGTTCAAACAAACAAACTCTTCAGCTTTATAATATTAGTATAGATTTGCGAAGTAACCTGTGTATATTTTATTATAGCCATAAATTACTAAAGTTTATTTATCGAAGTGTTAAATTAAACAATACTGCTAACGCTCCGTGTCACCAATAAAAAGTTAATATTTGTAGTGTTCGCAGTCAAGCCATTAAACTAAAAACAAACATAGGTCGACATCGACACCTGTTTGTCGACCAAACAGTGATTGAAGTAGATAAATACTAACTAAAACTACCGGGGATTATATTAAATGGTCATTTTATGCGGGCAATCATTTGTTTTGGGTTAGCTTTTTTGGTTTTACTGGTAACTGTTACTGTGCCAAACAAAATAAAATACCTCTTATACTCTAGTATAAGAGGTATTTTAGTCCACTGCTGGACATAGGCCTCCCCCAATGAGCGCCATAGCGCCCTGTCTTCGGCTTGGCGCATCCAGCATCTACCTGCAGTCTTCCGCAGGTCGTCATTCCATCTGGCCCAACTATATAATGTACTATTTTATTTCGATCGGCATACAGTTATAAGCTACATAAAAGCAACATGTCTCCTGCACCATTTTTTACATATTGTTTTCAATTGTCCTGCCTTCGTCTCTGAGATTTAATTGACTATGTAGTAGGCCCTGCTACGCGTCCATTCACTCGCACACAGGTTTAGCGCAAGAAAGAGAAGGTAAAAAACTAGTATCCCTCCCTCCTTCCTGCACCTCACAGCACTGCCAGCCGCCTGTCGCTCATTCGTGTCCGTGCGCGCGCGCCGTTCCGACGCACGCAGTAACCACAGCAAAAAAGAAAAAACCGTTAAGTTTTTTATTTCGTGCTAAACGAATGTTACCTTATTGTGATATTCATACTGAAAAAGTAAATTGTGAACGTGAACTGAAGTTAAACGCATAACCCAGCGTGGCTGCTACATGCATGCTTTACGCTTCGCGGCCGAGCTATTACGAGATACTAGCCAGTCCGCATTTTAACGCTCCGAATCAATACGCGATATTGATCTGTAGCAATTTTTTGGCACGTGATGCCAGCCAGTCCTAATTATCTTGAATCGAGACGTATGTTATGCGTTGCTTTCAATAAACCTACCCCTTATTTTCATTGCGTTTCGACAAATGAAAAAAGTGAACTAATGGGGCCACAAAGGCATTTCATTAAAAATGTTAAGCAGCGCTGACGACGCGCCATCAGGGCCTCTCAGTGTGAAGCGTTCCTCGCCCACACTCATCAAGCCCCAACAGGCATCATAGTGTGTCCTGCCTGTGCCAACGCGACGCCATGCGCCGTGAATTGCTTGTTTGTTACGGTGAACTACCGTCCAACAATCCTAGCGCTTCAACGTCTCGCGCTCGAAATCAGAATCCTACCAAATAAAGGTAAGGTCTTTTTTCATTAAAGCTAGCTAAGCTTGAAGCCGTACTACGTGTTACGGGCTACCGTATTCCATTCGTGGTAAAACCACGACCGAACACTTGACTCAGTCAATCTTTTGACATAGATTGGAATTGAGTTTAATGTGAGCTTTTACACTTACAAACAAAAGGAGCAATATATATGTTTTACTAAGTACTTTTTTGTAAGCACCGAAAAACAATAGTGGCAGCAGATTTATTTCAAATCTAATAAATTTATATTTATTTTGTACATTTTTACCTGAAATTGTAAAAATGAAAGACTTAAGAACACTATAACTGCCTAGACTGATAAACATAAGTACGTATAGTGCCACCTGCAATGCGGTGCACGCTCCTTATTTTTTTCCCCAAAGCTCTAAAAACGGTACTATATACATCGATACTACATAGCTCACAATATTATGGTCCTATGTCTGCAATTGATAACAACTCTTTTTTATTTATTTCTGGCTAATGGCTATAAAACTTGTCTTGCTAGACAATGCTATGGAAAACATAACATCGCTTATTAAATGAAATATTTAACATTACTTAAATATCGAAGTTTACGGATTGTATATAAAAAGAAGACAATTATTATTTTTTAAGTTAGCAAATTCTTACTTACATTTCTGATTTCTACTCAATGCATATGGTTGGGTCCATATAAGAATTATGTAAAACTGATTTTATTTATAGCTCACAATTTAAATAGCTATGCTAATAATATTGAGCTTTGCTCATTAACTGGCATTTGTATGATTCTGAATGGTGGAATATTTACAGTAGGTACTTATTCAGTCTTGAAATCCAACTAAGATTTGTTTCACTCCTCAGTTAACAATTCGGTACAGCTTAGATTTTATTAACCGACGTAACAACAACCAGCTGGAAAGCGTAATGTGTTTTTGGTTTATACCAATGAGTTTTCTTGTTAAATTGCGAAATCAATATAGCACTACCGTCATATTCGATTTAAATAGGTAGACGGTAATTAATTGTTTTAGATGCTATTTTATTTTTCGAAAAATATGGTGTGATATGCACTAAACTTTTCATGTATGCTTCTTAGATTAAATCGTCGCAAAGTTCGGTACTTAATGTGGAGTCTGAAAAACTAAATAAAGATCTGTGTCCATTATCTTCAGAAAAGGCGATGCCTGAGCCACCGCCAACAAAAAATTGTGACAACCATAGGTCAACTTGAATTGACTTTAGTTTTTTATGGGCTTGTTTTTTTTCTCACCATTTACCACCACAAACACCACCGAAGAATAATTCAAACATAGAATGACCTATTGTTTGAAGTACTATTATTATTCTCTATATTTTTTGGCTATATTTATTCCACTATTTACACACCTACGTTAAAGGTTGGATAAATAAAAGACATGGTCATTATTGTACAAATTACAAAAATCGATCTTTTTAAAACAAAAGGCAGCAACGCAGCATCAATCCTAAATTGCACTACAAGCATCTAATTTGAGTTATTGGGAATATAAACTATGCATATTTTTCCCACTATATTCTGTGACTTAAGAATTAACTTTATCGAGTAAATGGGTGAATATCCCAAGCGTAATTTTTTTACGTCCGGGCTGAGAATCGTCATGTACTAAAAAGATACACTTTTGTAATTTTTTTTCTTGAAAGTAAACTTTTGTATCCATACCAGGCCATAAATATAAATTGTATAAAATATTTCAGTTACTTGAAAAAAATTAAATTACCTCGCAATTCTAAGTTTGGTGGCTTGTCCGCAATCCGTTTTGCTGGATATTTCCCTCAGTCTAAAGAAAATTACAGGAAATTTTTCAAATTCATTTATTTTATTTACATTCGGATTAATTTTCCCATCTGCTGTTAGTGATATTTTCATATTTAGTGCGTTACCTAACCCTAGAGCATGACAAGATGGTCTGTCCGCGCGAAATTAACAATTTTGGTGGCATTTATGAAAGAGACAACCTAACCCGCATAAACGAACAAAAAAAAATATTGTTCCCGACTCTCACTCCAGTCAGCCGGGCACTCACGCGCAGTGAAGAAACAGGTGCGCTATCTCGTTGCGTTTTTCCGCCAAAAATGAAAGTATTCCATTTTTTTACCTCCGGACAAAAAATCTGCAATTTTGGTGTTCCTGTTTAAATTACTTTTTAGTAATTAATTTGTTGTGGCAATGCAGTGTTTTATGAACGCATGGTGTGCTTTTAAACTGATATAAAGTTAGGTAGAATATCCGAAACAGTTTTTATTTTACGTATTTTTTTATATAAAATTTCAATTTTGGTGGTGCAATTTTGGTGGTTTTGGTGGTAGTTTGGTACACCAAAATTGCTTAACTAACACCAAAATTAGACGAGATCGAGAAGTTCTATTGGCAGTTGTACACCTCAGTTGCCAAACCCGTTGATAGCCCTGTCAGAGACCCAAGAGCTATCCTAACCCGTCACTACACCAAAGACATCCCAGACATCAGCCTCTACGAGATTAGGATGGCCCTGAAACAGCTTAAAACAACAAGGCACCTGGCCAGGACGGAATCACATCAGAGCTTCTGAATGCGGGTGGAACACCTACAGAGACTCTTTAATTCCGTGCTGCTAGAGGGCATGATGCCTGAGGCATGGAACAGGAGTGTGGTGGTGTTGTTCTTCAAACAAGGAGATATAACCTTATTGAAGAACTATAGACCCATCTCACACCATCCATGTCTACAAGCTGTTCTCAAGAGTCATCACGAATCGCCTCGCACGTAGGTTTGATGACTTCCAGCCTCCCCCCGAACAAGCTAAATTTCGAAAAGGCTACAATACCATATACCACATCCATACGCTTAGGCAAATAATACAGAAGTCCGAGGAGTATAATATGCCTCTACGTTTAGCGTTTGTGAACTATGAGAAGGCCTTTAATTCGTTTAAAGCTTGGGCGGTGCTTCGGTCTCTTCAGCGGTGTCACATAGACTATAGGTATATAGAAGTGTTAAAGTGTCTGTATAACAACGCCACCATGTCGGTACGCCTTCAAGCTCCTGGAATAGGAAGGATTCGGCATCAAAGTAAATGGCGAATACATCATACATCTCCGGTTTGTCGATGATATAGTCCGTGTGGCAAAGACGCTGGATGATCTTGACACTATGCTCGAAGATCTTAAACGAGTATCCCAACAAGTGGGTCTTAAAATGAACATGGAAAAGACGAAAATTATGTCAAGTTCCCGTGTTGTACCCACTCCGGTATCTGTTGGGAACACAACTCTTGAAGTTGTCGATGCGTACGTCTACCTTGAACAAGTGGTCTAATTAGGTAGGTCCAACTTTGAGAAAGAAGTCAATCGACGAATCCAACTCGGCTGGGCAGCGTTCGGGAAACTGCGCAAGAGCGTCTTCTCGTCTCAACTACCTCAGTGTCTGAAGATGAAAGTCTTTAACCAGTGTGTGTTACCTGTGATGACATACGAATCCGAAACGTGGTCTCTAACTATGGTAACTATGGGCCTCATAAAGAAGCTCAAAATCAGACAACGAGCGATGGAGAGGGCTATGCTCGGTGTTTCTCTACGAGATCGAATGTCTCCAGAAACGAGGAGATACGTAGAAGAACTAAAGTAACGGATATAGCCCTACGAATCAGTTAGCTCAAGTGGCAGTGGGTAGGGCACATAGCGCGTAGAACTGATGGCCGATGGGGCAGAAAAGTTCTAGATTGGAGACCCTTCGACCAAAAGCGCAGCGTAGGACGACCACCGACAATGGACAGACGACCTTGTAAAGATCGCAGGATCGCACTGGATGCAGACCGTTTACAAACGGTCGCTGTGGAAAGCCGTGTGGAAGGCCTATGTTCAGCAGTGGACGTCCTTTGTCTGATAATGATGATGATGATGATTTCTAAAATAACGGCGGTTAATCATGACTTTTTATTACTAAGCGCGGTTTCTCGCAACTTCATCTGGTGATTGTCTGAGGCACAGAGAGCTTAAACCATTGAACAACTTAGTTATTTAGTTAGTTTGGCTGGGGTGTTTCCGCACTTAGCCTCACGATTGGGCAATTGTACGTATATCCCTCCCTTTTCATTCTAACCACCCCAGGCTCTCCCAGAAGGCTAGCAAACTGCCTAGATTGCTAAAGACCTCTGGGAATGTTGCCGGGGATTTGAGAAAGTTTGCCCGTTGTTCCATCACACCCATACACTCCATGAGCACATGCTGTGGTGTTTCTTCTGCCCCCATGCAACCTCTGCATAGGGGACTGTCTGTGACACCTATTGTGAATAGATGTTTGTTTAAGAGACTGTGGCCAGTTATAGTGCCTATAACCATGTGTAGTTTGTCTCTTGGTAACCGGATGAGGTTGCGGGCAAGCCTTTTCGAACCTTCCGGAATTGCGTTCTTTGTTTGCCTGCAACCTTTACCATTTCTCCATGCTGCTTCGGTTTCTGCACGTAGCCAAGTTCTTATTTGGGCCTGCGGTATGGGTAGTAATGGTTCCGGGCCATATACTGTTGTCGCCGAGCCCCTCTTGGCTAGTTCGTCGGCAGCGTCGTTGCCTAGTGAGTTACTGTGTCCTTTGATCCATTGCAAGGTTACCACATTTGTGCTTGCTATGGACTGGAGTGCTTTATGGCACTCCCAAATAAGGACAGATTTGATGCTATTGTTTTGTAGGGCCTGGAGCACCGATGCGCTGTCCGAGACGATTTTAATGTGTTGGTCTTTTACGTCTCTGGCTGCAACCGCCTGTGCTGCTCTGGTGATGCCGTTACATTCTGCTTGAAAGATTGTACTTAGCTTGTCAAGAGTAGTTGATATATTAATATTTAGGTCATTCGAGAAGACTCCAGCTCCTATACCCTGTGAGGTTTTGGATTATTATCATTGAACAACTATTACTAGCTCAAGGAACTGACACCACGAACAAATATCGTACCTCATGAATTGACGCCACTGGCCATCAACTTATACAAAAGGTTTCTTATTCGAAATTCAAATTTCAAGGAATTCGTCACAATTTTGTCGTCGTTTGTCATTTTTGCTTGACATATAGCTTCTCTTTAAGTAGTAATAACAACTCACTGGCTAAAACCTACTAGTGTGTATAAAGCGAGGTTCTCGGTACAGTGGTAGGCACACGGCACCGGTGTCACATCATTCTCCTCAAATCTGTCGAAATGTTGCAAATGATTTTGGTGATTCCTGTGTTTGTTTTGGATGGAAATGTTAAAAATTAATCGACAAAATATGACAAATCAGGTAGGTCGATGTGATACCGTGTGTACCACTCACTAAGATACTTATTATTAACATTCAAAACCAAAAACACAGAATGTTGCATTACCGTATCTGATGGATTTCTAATTTTGGTGCAGTTGATAAATTTTGGTGTCAGATTATCTAATTTTGGTGGCCTGTGACAATTTTGGTGGGTGATCAATTTTGGTGTTTCAAATATTTCAGAAATTATTATTATTATTTTAATTTAACTGACGTTTCATGTAACTGTAGACAACACTCTTGCTTATGATTAAACAAATTTAGCCGAAAAGTTATAAACTAAAATTACCACCAAAATTAGACAAAAATTCATGGTTGTTGAGATTTGCCCAAATATCTTCTCTCATCATCAGTTTTTTTTCCAACTAATCACATACACCCACTCCACAACCATCTCCTCAGCAAAGCCACTATGATATTAGGAAACCATTCATATGGAAACATTGCTGCATTAACTATAAAACAGATTATTTTATTTTATGAATTGTATCGTTTAATTGATGTTTAAAAGTATTGAATATACCATGTTAAATAAATTTTCAAAGGAAATCTTGTCTTAATATTCAGCAATTACTTAGGTATGGTGAAACAATTGCCGACCACAAAATAATAACCAATCATGGTCTGCCAAGTTTTAACATATTTTTTGCAAATGTTATTTTTTACGCTCGTTCTTATACTCTTGCGCCGTAAGACGTCGAGTAGTTCGACGATTTATTTATAAAACCTGAAAGTAATTTATTTATTACAAAGAATAATGCTTGAATCTTTTAATTTATCATTTATATTTGAGGGTGTTTTAATATGTATGAAACCAGTGTTCCCTGGTGACATCTCATCTGAAGCCAAATAAGACACAAATACATTGGCGGCACAATAATTGCGGAAATGCACATTGCCATTACCCCCAAAAAAGAAGAATAAGTCACAAATATTTGTCAAACTCATAGAAAATATAAACTTAAATAAAAATAAAGTATCTCATCAAAACCAAATCGTGATAGGATCTCATTTTTTTTAAATGTAACCCTCAGTAATTCAGACATATTTTATCCAGTCAATATTTATGAGTATTTTTTTTCCGACTATGCGCCGACTATCGAATACTCGGGAAGTCTGAAGCTTCATGTTTGATATTTCGCGTAGATAATTTCAATATTTTGATTTTCTACTCCATCTAATATCCTTCTAACTTACACAGCTAAATCTTTAGTAAATAAAAAAAATATATATTTTTATTTTTTTAAGCTTGATTAAAACATTATTCTCAATCAGTAAATACACGAAAATACCAATTTTGTCTTAGCTATTTTCGAGCGCCAACTGGTGTTTTTTACAAGGAACTATGTCGAGACTTCCGCGCCTGGTTGATAAGTTAAATATTAGGCAAACGTCGGGTTAGGTGGTACCAAAACTTCTATCGGAGAAATCGTTTGCGCTCGTATGACCTTATAAAGCCACAACGCCCCCAGAGGTCGTTTCCAAGCTTCTTTAGAAAAAAATTAAATCACTCAATCATTACCTACTTCCTTAATGCTTTCAAGTTTTGATAAGATTCCGCAACCGTTCGCCGACAGTCGCTTCTCCGATGGACTGTTCGCCGACAAGACTTTTCACTTTGGGAAGTTTCGCCGATAGAACCTTTCATCTTTGGACCGTTCGCCGACAGAACTATTCGTCTTTGGACGTTTCGCCGACAGAACCTTTCGCCTACAGACCTTTTGCCGACAGAACGATTCTTCTGTGAGTGTTTTGACGACAGGATTGTTTTTTAAATGTATACATTTTCATTTGGATAAATTTCGTTTTTATATTCATCCAAATAATATCAACAAAATTACTTTTGTTTTAGTTACAAATGAAATGCGTTGGTAAATGGCTCCCAATGATAGATTTTCTCACAAAAAGAAAGGAACGTGAGTTTACCAGGTTTCTATTTTTGTAGCAAAGGATGTCACATCCTTTATATTAAATAAAAAAATATTTGCGTCATAAAAAGATAATTAAATAATGATATAGGTAGGTTTTTTATGATATGGCTGATAATGTGGGAGGGAAGCTAATGTTTAAGTTATTAATTAGCCATAGAAAATTAACTAAAAAAATACTAATCCATGTTAAATTCAACAATCAACATTTATTTTTAATACACATGAGCATACATTTATTTTACATACACATGACTTTGCTACAGTAAAATTAGCTTAAAAGATGAATTTAACTTTAAAAAACCGGCTTCGATAACAAAATACACTAAAAAGTCTTAAAAAACCCTTAAAAGGAGTTTCTATTTTAGGCAAACCATTTTAGGCAAACCATTTCTTTTTGGAGTCGATGTCTAGATAGATGACGCTTTAGGTGGTGCTTAAGATAACAATGCGATGGCACTGACTCCAAAAATAAATGGTTTGCCTAAAATGGAGTCTTTTCAAGAGTTTATTTTAAACTTTTAAGTGTATTTTGTTTTTGAAGTCGGTTTTTACTTTTTTTAAAGTTAATTTTATTTGCAAATTTTTAAACAAAGTCCACAAATGACTGAGTTATGAGGTAACATATATTAAAAAAAACATACAGTCGAATTGATAATCTCTCTCCTTTCTAAAGTCGGTTAACAATAAAAATCTGATAATTTTTTCACGTTCGTTTCTTTTGTGAGAAAATCTATTATTGGGCGCCATTCACTAACGCATTTCATTTGTTACTAAAACAAAAAGTAATTTTGTTGATATTATTTTTGTGTGTGTTATAAAATGAATATAAAAACGAAATTTATCCAAATGAAAATGTATACATTTAAAAAACAATCCTGTCGTCAAAACACTCACAGAAGAATCGTTCTGTCGGCAAAAGGTCTGTAGGCGAAAGGTTCTGTCGGCGAAACGTCCAAAGACGAATAGTTCTGTCGGCGAACGGTCCAAAGATGAAAGGTTCTATCGGCGAAACTTCCCAAAGTGAAAAGTCTTGTCGGCGAACAGTCCATCGGAGAAGCGACTGTCGGCGAACGGTTGCGGAATCTTTTGATAACGATAATATTTCAAATTCATTGAAATATCGTATTCTTATTGTAACCCAGAAAATAATAATAGCGTTGATATACACCGATGAATACATCTAAAATCTTATATACCCACAAACGAACCAACATTTTTTTTACCAATCATCTTACACTTATTACAACAAAACATTTTCTTTAGAATTCAAAATTCGAATAATAAGTATTTTGTTTTCAGTATACGGCTGAATATATTTCAAACAGCTGCATAAATACATAAATACCCAATACTTAAAAGTAATTGAATATTATGCGTGTATTTTTTACAAATCTATGATTGTAAAATACGTTAAAACTGCAAGACAAAGAGACTCTCCAATACGCCCGTTAAGTGCATTAAAAATGATAGGGCGCTGGATGAGAAGTATTTCTGTATGTAGCTTTCGCAATCTGTCTCAACAATACGTATTCCGTATTTATTTGCAATTTTTATAACAGACCAAAAAAAAGGAACTAAGAAATTTTCGTCCTATTTCAGTTAAGATTACTAAAATTATTATTATATTTACATATTCTTGGAGTTTAACATTAATAAAATACATACATATATATATATATATATATATATATATATATATATAATATAAAAAACTAATAAATATCTTCTTTCTTTCCCATTAAAGAAATTACTTATCATGCACCCATAACAATAGTGCATAATGCCAAACATGGTAACATTAAACATTTTTGTTATTTAAATGATCATTTTAATAATCAAAGATTACTAACTATAGAGGTGTCAACTTATTTTTGTAACAACATTGATTTACTCCGAACATCTACATGGTCAATTAAATCTCAGAGACGAAGGCAGGACAATTGGATGATCAAACGAACTTACCTGTAAGTGAAGTTCGATCCAAATTGTCCTGACTTCGTCAAAGAGATTTAAGTTCCCACCTTTCCCAATTCCCATAGGTACGTGTATTTTCTGCAAAAATTGTTGCCACCCGTACCATAAATCAATGTTGTACATCTGGAACATCGGTCTCCTTGCTCTGAAATGAATGAGCGACAGGCGGCTGGCAGTGCACGGTGGGACACGCTCCATACAAGGGCGGTCATAAATAGATAAAGTCTTTTTACAACATGTTTATTGTGTTTAATATGTTATTTGTATTTCTAGAAATATAATAGGACATAAATGATTTATAATAAAGCAAGTAGTTATTGAAAAAAATATATATTGTAGAACAAAATATTTATTTAAAAAAAAAAAAAATGTATGGATAAGTGCAATAAAAAAGTCATTACATACTTGTATCTAGATTAACTTTAATTTAAAATGAAATCAATTATTATAAATATAATTTTTAAAACAAAATTATAAATATAATTATTAAAACTCATTTTTACACTAAAATAATTAATAAATTAATTACAAGAGCGAATTAAAATTTAAAAAATATTAAAAAATACTATTATATTATACCTGTAATAATACAGTGATATCAGATGCACATTTGTGAGGAATCTAAGACTTATTTTTGAGATTCAAGGATACGAGAGGTAGTGTGATTAACAAAGCTTTGCAATTCAACTTCCGCTGAAGTTGCGCTAACAGTTATGTTGGGTGGGTAACATCTTTTCTTCGCTTCAGTAATCTGCTGATAACATGGTAAAATTATTCCATGAAATTTAAGTATTTATAAAGTCTTTAACTCATAAATACTGAAGTTTTGTCACCTTAGCCTCCGGTATAAGTGACAATACATCAGCAGTGCTTAATGTACATACATCAGAAGAATTATATTAAACGTCAAGCAATGCATTCACTGTAGAATCATCGGATTTAGATAGCTCAGCCACTCTTCTACGTTGACTTCTTTTACTACTCTCTGAAAACGGTTCTCGAGGACAGCCACGCGAATGATCAGAAGATTGGTTTTCAGTCGGAATACATTGCTCTTGGTTTCTTGACAATTCAAGTGTTTCTATGACATTAAGCCAGTCGGAATAAGTATTTAAAAGCCTAGTTTTGGTCTTAATAAATTTATTTCAATGCCTACCAATAGATTGACATATACTATTCACAATATTTACAAATTAAAGTTTGTATAATATGACGGCACATTTTGTTGTCATAACTCAAATTGGCCGATAGCCAAATATCAAAAATGATCATCCTGGAAAACGAGCATACAAATAAAGTACTTGAAATGAAATAAAAAAGTTACTATTCAATCAGAAACACAAAAACTAATTTCGTAGCAAATGCTACGAAAATTTTTGTCAACCGTAGCAGCCTCCTCGAAGGCGCAGAGGCAGACAAAGGCAGACCATTTTATAAGTCAAAAAAGTAGAAAGTTTAACCATTTTATTAAGGTACACCTCAAACGTGGCTTTGAGTAGGAACATATTTAAAAGTTTAGCCAAACTTTGAAAATGTAAAAAAAAGACTAGCTAAAATACCGCTTCGTAGCAAGTGCTTACAAAAAAATATACAATATTTATATAAATTAAATATATCAAAATAGTGAGTACATACCCTCTTCTTGAATATCCATTGCAGAAAAATAACTCACAACACAATATAGTCGAGCAATAACAACAAATAACATTATTTGTTTTAATTAGGCACTGTTAACACTGTTTACGTTTTCCGATGCAGTCACTTTGAATGCACAAAAGAAAGGTTAAAGTGCATCTAATTACTGACCTGTTTATAGTTATACAAGATACAACAACAAGTGAGTGTAGTGACAAGTACAAATATGTGAAATTTGAGGGTAACCATTTCCGATTCATGACCTATGGGTGTCCCACAGTGCAGTGCTGTGAGGTGCAGGAAGGAGGGAGGGATACTAGTTTTTTACCTTCTCTTTCTTGCGCTAAACCTGTGTGCGAGTGAATGGACGCGTAGCAGGGCCTACTACATGGTCAATTAAATCTCTTTGACGAAGTCAGGACAATTTGGATCGAACTTCACTTACAGGTAAGTTCGTTTGATCATCCAAAGATATTGTATTTACCAATACAAATAAATTTGTTTTTACAGCATTATTAGCATTTAACAGGATTCCGATCGATGTTCTGCTTAAAAGATTTACAGGGATTTAACTCTAGATAGGCATGATTAAGTACGATGGGCCGAAAATTTCACTGTAACACACAGAATGTAAGATCCGGCTAAGCCTAATTTGGAATGGATGCGGTAACTAGTTTTTTTACTCTAAGTTTGAAAGCAAGATTCAAGAAATAGCCTAGCTTTTGGCAGGCAAAGAAAAGCTGACGGAGATGCTCGTATGACGTATATCAACGTCACTTATAATGGACAATCGGAATGGTCATCAGACAAGACCGCACCGTAGCTTGCTTCAGACGTACCGGGACACTATTCCAGACACAATAGATGTTTTATTGTTTTCACGCCTGTAGGCGTTCACTGTCCCGGAACGTGTTAGCTTCGGTGATCAGTACCAAAGCGCTGCTACCACTGCGCTACAAGCACCTCAATGCTATTTATTACTCTTATACTTTAATTACTATTTATACTTGAAGGATATGCGTATTTCTCTACGAGATCGACTCAGAAATAAAGAGATGCGTAGAAGAATAAAAGTAACGGACAAAGCCCTGAGAATATGTAAGCTCAACTGACAATGGGCAGGGCACATAGCGCGAAGAACTGTGGCGGTTGGGGCAGAAAAGTTAAATATTGGAGACCCTTCGACCAAAGGCGTAAGACGTCCACCGACAATATGAACAGATGACCTTGTAAAGTTCGCAGGATCACACTGGATGTAGACCGCTCACAACCGGTCGCTGTGGAAAATCGTGGGGGAGGCATATGTTCAGCAGTGGACGTCCTTTGGCTCATAATGATGATCTTTAAAATATTAAAGCAGCTCCGTCACACAGTTTAAAAAAATATATTTCATTGGGTATAAAGTACGACAAGAGCTCGGCTCTTAAATTACAGAAGAAGAAGGTAAAAAGTTACAAAAAGCAACTTAAATAACTCGATACATCTTACAGTCTCAATATCTCTACGGAGAATGTGAAACAAATCCATACAATACAAATACGAGTACAATTCAATGCGGGCGTTAAGAATGACGACACTAAGAAATCTATTACTCCTTGGAAGAAACGGAACGCAACAAGTAGGATCAATGGTTTGATGTCTTTGCCTTGTTTTTGTGGTGGCAGCCGCGGAAAAAAGTAAAGAACTGTAGATAAAGGATTTCCGTGGAACTGTTTTGAATAGCGTGGTGAAGTTACATAAATTATCTTTGTGATAATATTTTCAAGACAGGTTGCCTGTCAGAAATACTGTCAAATTAGAAGGTAATAATTAATTGTTATAAATGAACGCAAAGTGCGAATAAGCTACGAAAATGCAAGCTTTCTAAGCGTAAGAAAGGTGACTACGAATATGGCTACGGCGTAGCAGAAATAGCTACGAAACTACACGTAGCAAGAAATACTTGAGTACGTAACATTTATCGCGAAGCGATATAGTTTTGTACCTCATTCATATATTTAGATATAGTTTTCCCTCAGCATACACCTATTCCAAAAACTTTGTACCAGGCTTAAAACTGTATTAAGGTATTAACTGATCAATTTAAAAAGTTTGTCATAAATCATAATGATAGCAATCAATATTGAGGTTTTCTTTTTTAATTGGCTGGGTAACAATAGTCTTGGTTTTTCAACCAGGTTTCTTTGATATAATAGTCTTTGATATAAGGGTGTTAAAGTTTTAAATGACCTCCTTTCGACATTAGGTTTTAGATACAATGCAAATTCTAGCTTATGATTATAGCAATGTTCTTATTACAAAGAGTTATTTATTTTTATTCGACTTCAGTGCATTACTGGTGGTAATACTAGCCGTGTTGCCACCTCCAAAGCGAGGATTACGTGGAAGGATGCGGAATCCGTGTCCGGATTCCGGAGGAGCAATAAAAATGGCGTAATCCATACAAAGCTTTATGGACGCAGGCCGGCCGCGATTTCGGAACTTTTTGTCTTGTACAATATTTACGGTGATGGCTGGGAATACTGTTATATACTCGAGTTACAAACAGCAAGTGCACTACAAGTAAGACAACAACTATGCTGAGAGTGGAGTGAATCATGTCACTTACTAACAGTACGAGTAAGAATGGCATTTTGTATAAAAGCTTTCTGAGGTTACCTACTTTTTTTTTATTTGAAATGCCTTTGCTCTTGACTCTAAGTGCGACTAAGATGGGATCATCATCATCACCATCATCAAATTTATGAGCTAGGATCTTGTCGGTGGAGTTGTTTCCAAAACTTCAAGTTAGGGAAGATAGTGTGGTGGTTTCCCTCTTGCCTTCCACACCGCAGTTTTAGGACTTGATATACTATATCTTCGGCCTTCTGCCAGTACTGATGTTGCTGCTACCCAACACCAGGGGATCGCTTATTTAATGACGGTCTTTAGTAGCCATGTCATCGGATCGTCACAGAATATTGAAGTTTTTAATAGAGAAGCCCATCACACTACATTCTGGTAATCTTGCCGCTGTTTGGTCTGGGACTGTTCATTCAACACATTCGAAACTAACCACCATATCTGGTGGCCGCTCACTATGCACCGTTTATTTATTTATTTATACTTTATTGCACAACCACAGTTTGTACAAAAGGTGGATTTAACGCCATATCCACCATCTGTGATCAAATTTTATGTGGTAATTAAAACTGGCGATCATGGTATTAAATTAGCTTTTTAATAAAAATGAGCCTACTGCTTCTATTTCAGTAAACAAATAAACATGTCCGTGCGCAGATGCGCGTATGAGTTATTCCCTCCCTGTTTATTATTATTTATCATGCACCTTCCGCGTCTTTTTGTGTTTTATCTCCTCACTTATAATAAAAACGTCCTAGGATACGAGAAGCGTTTCAGTTTTTACGAATTGTGCCTCAAATGGTATGTGTTCGATTCGCAAATATAGGACAAAGACTCGTAAAGTATGAATTGTATTTATTACGAGTTCTTGTGCTGATGCAATTATAATTCTGCTTGTTTCTTCAAACAAAAAGATTAATTATAAGTCAAAAATATAAATATAATTATTGCATTTCATCGCTTCTGAAATATTGTAGTTAATTTAAAAATCAGTTAACTATCATGCCCGTCACAAATTGTAACGACAACCGTTATGAATCTTTTCATGAAAATACTCGCCAGTGAAATTCGATTCGAATGAGTTTCGTTGGAGTATTTCTACAGAATTCAACAGCGTCGGATAGTTTCTGTGAGAGTAGGCGTGATTGAACTAACGTGATCCTTTTTATTTGAGCTTTGATTACAAATGTCTGAAAAATATTACATTTTTTGCTGTATAAAATTTCAGCCGATGATGTGTATCAAACATTCGAAGTTTTTTTTATTAAATCTTACTTAGGCTTATCTCTATCTTAAGTTTTAATTTTCAAATTTTCAAACCATTGTGGTAATGAAACAGCGAAAGCAAGCTTGCAACCAATACCCAAAAACAGCAGAATGGTATTAAACAAGGCAATGGAATTAGGAATAAATCAGCCGTTTTTTCCTTCTACTGAACAAAAAGCACTTATATAATATATATATAATACTTGATAACTTTTTCACTTCTAGAAACTAAATCTTATCTAAATTTCACATGTGGTTTTTAATAATATTGTAATGTTTAACTTTTTTGTCGAATATTGTACAAATGTTTGTATTCATCACACTAACATTAGCCTCTCGCGGGATTCAAACTCGCGACCGCGTTCAGAAACGCGAACCAATGCACCAAACGATATTTTCAAATAAAATACACTTTTTTTACAACATGTAACTATTTGTAACATGAAAAAATATCATCACATCCTACTGGCCTTTGAACAAACATTTATAAATGTGGAGGCGAATGTTTTGAAATGGCGTCTTTTAAATAAAACCGTTATATACTTACGTAGGTACTCCACTTTAAACTTTTCTAAAAACAGATTTTTTATAAAAACAGTGAACAAGTATGACAAAATTGTTGTTCGGCTGCCAACTCCACCGCATTGATTAGCAGTGCCAATAATAGCAGAAGACCAATATCAATTGGTGGTACAAAGCTTATCTTATCTCCGCTTTAGTAGAAACCGACCATTAGTCCGAGCCAACTGCCATGACATCTACATATTAATACAAGTACACTACCTACTGGAATCATAAGCACAATGGCATACTGAGCTGATCCACGCCTATCGCGCCAACTCACTGACTCCGCGCAGATAGTGGCCTGTCGATTGTGGGTTAGGGAGACCATACGCCATGATACATTAGAATTTTACCAGGAAACTAGGAAGATTAGTTTAAAGTGAAGCTAAAAGTCGCACCCCCTTATTCATAATAACTCAAACGGTCTTTGAAACCTGTTTTATCTATTACACTGTTTTGTCTCATTCTTTCTTGGCGCTGTCATCATTTAACAGAAAGTGACAAAACAGTGTAATAGCTAAAATAGGTTTAAAAGACCGTTTGAGTTATTATGAATAAGGGGGGCAGTGTATAAGAAGTTTTGACAACCTTCTTGCCACCTACTCTTCGCGCCACAAGAAGAATGAAATTGACGGACGTTATGACCAGTCACGAAGGTCTCGGAAATAATCAATAATCTTAGATAATACTCTGTATTTGCTTTCTTCCTAATAAATTAACTATTTTGGCACGTTTATTGCTTTCTGTGTCTTGTATGTGGAGAACCCTTTAACTGCCCCGGTGGCGCAGCGGTTAGAGGGTCGCATTTTAAAGCGACGGCTGCGCCAGAGGTCCTGGGTTCGATTCCCGGGTCGGGCCAAAAATATGTACCTGGGTTTTTCTGTTTCGAAATTCTCAGGGAAGCTCGGAGTTTGGAAGTTGGCGGTGTTTCACCCCCGTGCCTCGGAAAGCACGTAAAGCCGTTGGTCCTGCGCCTGATCTCTCTCCGGTCGTGTCAGATTGGTGTCCCGTCGGGCTATGAGAGTAAAAGGAATAGAGAGTGCACCTGTGTTTGCGCACACACTTGTGCACTATAATATGTCCCGCGCAGTCACTTAGTCGTTGTGACTGGCCACCGTAGTCGAACTTAATGATTCGATCAAAACTGTAACCTTTTTCATAAGCAAATAAATTTCTTTCTTTCTTTCTTTCTTTCTTTCTTTCGAAATCGGCTAGGGGGACTAATATTATTATGTGGAGAACCACAAGAGTTCCCACAGGGTCTTTCAAGATATTTTTAAAAACCTGTTACAAAGCTGATCTAAAAATAAATTGAATAGCCTGCCTTCTGGGTGCTACCTAATCCTAATGTCATTGTGCTAGTCCTATTGTCATGTCATCCTAATGTGAAAAACGCAAATGTCATTGATAAAGGTATTTTAATTGGGCTCAGTTCTGATCATAGAGGTCAAAAGGTATTATTTGAACACAATCATACCGCAAATTTACCTGTGGAAACTAAGTATAGGCCAGTCACAGTAAATAGGTTGGATAGATTTAGGGATAAAATTAGTGAAAGTGTATATTCAGTTAACCAAAATATTAGTGATAGTGTAGATAAGCAATATGACGACCTCTTTAACTTAATTAAAAACGAATTTGATGTAATATTTCCGATAAAGAAGAATAAACCAAACAAAGCCAAATGCCAATTTAATAATTGGGCCACGACAGGAATTCATAAAAGTAGGATCAAGTTATATGAATTATATAGTCTAAGAGAAAACTCTCAAGATCAAAACTTTATTGAATACGTTAGAAATTATTTAAAAATATTCAAAAAAGTTTGTGCTACAGCAAAATCACACCACCTTCGTAGAATAGTCTCTAGCGCCAAATATAAAGTAAAAACAACATGGAGCATCATAAATAAAGAAACTTGTAAAAATAAATTGAGAGATAGCGAATTTACATTAAAAATCAATGATAAAACAATTAATTCAAATCCAGAAGTTGCAACTGCCTTCGAATCGTTTTTTTCACATATTGCACCTACAACAACGAAAGAACTTGCCTCTTCTTCAGTAATAGCGGAATCTATTTTAAAATTAAATGTTAATGAGTGTAATTCTCAACTGCAATTTAGGCATGTAGGACCTGAAGTAATAATAAAAACATTTCTAGAATTGAACATGAAAAAAACTGAGGATTTGTGGGGACTATCTGTGCATATTATTAAGTCGATTATCGACACAATAGCTCCTCAACTGGCCATAATTTTTAACCAGTGTATTGATGACGGCCAGTTTCCTAGTTTAATGAAGATTAGTAAAATAATACCACTTTTTAAATCAGGTGACAAAAGTGACCCCTCCAACTTCAGGCCAATATCAATTCTGCCAGTCTTGAGTAAAATATTTGAAGAAGTTATATTCAATCAACTTTTAGCACACTTTTCATTAAACAAGTTATTTCATAATAAACAATTTGGTTTTACCAAAGGTAGAAGCACTACAGATGCAGGAGTTGCTCTCTTAACACATGTTTTTGATGCGTATGATAATAGGCATGATGCTTTGGGTATCTTCTGTGATCTATCCAAAGCATTTGATTGTGTAGATCATGAAACATTATTGAAAAAAATACGTCACTATGGGGCATCATTGAACTCATTAAGCTTAATTAATTCTTATCTCTCAGGTAGAACGCAAAAAGTATGTGTTAATGGAACTGAGTCTTCTGGGGCACCTCTAACAATGGGTGTGCCACAGGGATCTATATTGGGACCTCTCTTATTTTTAATATATATAAATGACCTCCCGCACTTTGTAGGGAATCTTTGTGACATAGTATTGTTTGCAGATGATACTTCGTTGATATTTAAAATTCCAAGAGGTAAAGGTAATTTTGACGATGTAAACAATACTCTTTCACAAGTACTACATTGGTTTACTGTTAATAACCTACTTCTTAATGGAAGTAAAACAAAATGCGTTAAGTTTACGATGCCTAACGTCCGACAGGCACCAACTCAGGTTAAGATCAAAGATAAATCCCTTGATACCATTGACTCCACAACATTCTTGGGTATCACTTTAGACTCCAAACTACAATGGGGTCCTCATATACAGACCTTGTCAAGGAAACTAAGCTCGGCTGCTTTTGCTGTAAGGAAAATTAGGCATTTAACTGATGTAGAAACAGCTAGGTTAGTTTATTTTAGTTATTTCCATAGCTTGATGTCCTACGGAATTTTATTGTGGGGCTCAGCTGCTGATATAGAATCAATTTTTGTATTACAAAAAAGGGCCGTGCGTGCTATTTATAGTCTAAAACCTCAAGATTCCTTAAAAGAGGTGTTTCGAGAAATTAGAATATTAACTGTAGCCTCTCAGTATATTTATGAAAATTTAATGTATGTACGCAAAAATTTAGATTCATTTACGAAAAAAAGTGATATACACAAATATAATACTAGGAATAAGGATAAGCTTGCTATTCCACAATTCAGGCTTCGAAAGGTTGGTAACTCTTTCATGGGGAAATGTATAAATTTTTTCAATAAACTACCAGAATACATTGTTGACTTACCGATTACTAAATTTAAAATTGTTATTAAAGAAACCCTAATGACGAAAGGGTATTATAAAGTAGATGATTATTTAAAAGATAATAATGTATGGACTTGCATGATAACCACAAACATTGTAAAACTTTTGAAAAGAGGCATTGACAATAGTGACTGAGTTTCTTGCGCAGCTTCTTCTCAGCACTAGCCCACAATTGTCCCGAAGCTGTGGTAGGGTCTATATTGGGACGTGTATAAGTGCCCCCAGTGGGTCTATATGCAAAAATAAACGACTTTTATGACTTTTTTATGACTTTTAATATAATTTTGTCATTTTTTGAAGTTTCTATCTAGTCATTCAATTAGCTGGTAATTTGAGAGAAGGCGATGCTCATGATTCAATAACGAAAACATCATCAACTTAAATAAACGACTTTTTAATTCATCCCGGCACTGAAGTAACGTCCACCAAGTGAAATGAAAAGACACGAAAAAAAACTAATTACCTCAGTTTTCTACGTAATTATGCGAGCTTTTATCTCCACGTTCGGCCATTAAACGGTGGATTTCGTTGAAACCTCTACGTAATCGTTATTTTTATAACCGACCATAAAAAACAATTCTCAATTTTCTGACGAGCGTCTAAATGATAACGATGCATTGACAATAAAAGTTTAAGAATTCAACCGGAGAGCAGTAAATACTCGAGATGCCATTTTATTTGAACGGGACCCTCATTCTGAAATCCGATTTGCTTTCGTCTGGTTCGTTTGATAAATAAAATCCCATGAATTGTACATACTCAAGTATATGTGTGAGTTGAGTGTGTATTGTAGTTGATCGTTGACTGAATTTATTGAAAGTACATTATGGAAAATACTTCTGTTTTGACAACAAAGGATTATAGTGGTTGGACTTGATGTTAACCTATTCTTAGCTATAATTGGTGTGTTGTCTGGCGCATATTAATTTATATATAAAAATAGCAGCCAAGTAGGTACAGCAGCAATATAATAAAAGTGTATTGTTAAAAAAATGTTGGGTATTATGGTTAAAAGTTTAAATCGCTAAAATAGGGCAAACCCGCAGTATTTTTCTTCCATTATACGTAGTATGTCACAAGTGGCCAAAAAATTCGTAAACACAATTTTATTAATTTGTTCCAACTAACATCTAGTTATAAGTTGGTGGCCCTAACCGATTCATGTAATAATTATGTTAATGATGCAGTATACCAACAATGCAGGATCTCAATTATTCTGGCTTATAGGTAAAACTATAGTGCGGTTTCTATTATCACAGTTTCACAGAATACCAATACATTTGTGCTAAGCTATTTTAATGAACTCGTTTTTAACGTGCATTTAAACATAATAGAGCAATATAATTATTCATATTTGATTTTTTTTGGTCATTTTAACTAACCATTTAGGATACGGTAGATCTTTATATCTACCGTATCCTAAATGGTTTGGTACAGAAATCCGACTACAAACACAAAAGATTTAATATATTGTATAAATTTTCGTAGTCACTAACATTAGAATAGTTAAAAATCTGCAGTGTTATACTTGTTTATCTACAGGACCCCGATTACGGACTTATATATTTATTACTCTCGGTTACTTTACTACAATGTACTACTTCTTTGCATTAGATGTCTGGCCAAATTTACCATTCAAAATGAATAGAAAAAACTCTTTGGTCTCTACTACAAAACCATTAACAAATATCAAAGAGTTTATGTACTACATTGTTGACAACTTGAACTGATATTAAGTTGTACCCAATTTCTTGTCCCTTAATTCACCAGGTGGGCTCATAAGCATGTTATCGATAAAGCCTCCGCCTGTTAATACAGGGTGATTTATCGTCGTGCTCCTCACTAATGGATTCGGATATTTTCAGATATCCGGCGGATCATCGCTGTCGTTTGATATACGATTATGTCATTACGGACTTCCGCCATATTTATACGATCTTCTTTTGCTCGTTACATAGAACACGTGAAGGTGACACGGAGCAATGTATTTATGAAGCATGTTTTATCTTTGACGTTATTTCTGCTGTTTTGCAGTTCTGTTGCCTATTTTAATCTTTAATTATTGGTATTGACTTATTGAGATACATCCTATAAAGGGAATTGTTTTGGTCAGCGACGAGCGACTAAAGGGTGTTTGTACAAACGATACTGATGCCAAAAAAATGAAAAAAATCCACAAAATCTATTTTTCATTACGATAAAGCGGGCAAGTCAAAACAATCAACACCAGGTCGCCTACTCGTAGCTTACTTTTTACGGTGTAGTATTTCGTAGATACGCGCGAGGGTACGAGTTTTCTCATTCATTTTGAATTTTTTTGAAGGTTGTGAATAGGTTTTCTCTTATGAAACTTGCATACAATTTAAAGAATGAGAAATTTGTAGAATAAGCATAACTAATTTTATCATCCCTGAGTCGCTCGTCGCTGACCAAAACAACACCCTGTATAAAGAAAGGGCTTTTTGAATTTCTACTATTAAATTAAATTAAATATATTTTTATTTCGGACTTGATCCATAGATTGTTAGTAGTACACGAAATCTTAAAAACTAGTGTTAGTTTATACTAATTAATTTGAACATAAATAAATGATAGACGCACACTGTGTGCGCCTATACACCTTTGAAGGTGCCAGGCGCACCCAGTGCCGTAGCAACGGTGAGTCCCACCTTTTAGCTAACGCGCTGAGGATGCAGTTTGGGCTGTCCCGAAGTCGACTTAAAAGCGACGCACAACGTTTTCTAATTATGGCGTGGAAAACATCTATTTGCAATTCGGCAAACATGGTGGATGCGCTGCAATATCGCGGCAGCCCAAAAAGCACCCTCAGCGCGTTATTATATTGAACTCTCAGTGCGCCGTAAGCACGCTGCGTATACCTTACCCATAGGCTGCAAGTGTAAAAGGTTTCGCAGTAGGCTTTAAACAGCCAACCTTATCTGTACATCTTGCAAACCTTCGGGCCAGCATATTGCAACGCACTGACAGCGCCCTGCGCTCGCGTTCAATGTCCAGGTTATCAGTCTGATCTTCTGACACCCAGTGACCCAGATACTTAAAACGTTCAACTTTACTAAGAGGAGTACCACGCAGAAACAAGGGTGGTACATTGGAGAAGGTTTTATTACCAGTCTTGAAAAGCATGAACTCACTCTTACTCGCGTTGTATCTGAGTCCATGAGCATTCACGTATCGTTCACAAATCTGTAACAGCCTACGCATAGCACTGATCGATGGGGCCAGCAGCACCATATCGTCCGCGTAACTGATGTTATTTACGCACATCCCACCTATGTGACACCCGATGTTGGCGCTGCTGAGCTCACCGACCAGCTTGTTGATGTACAGGTTGAAAAGCCTTGGCGAGGACAGACCCCCCTGTCTCACACCGCAGTCAAACCTATACACATCAGAGCGCTCTCCTGCCCATTTTACAACTTTTTCCTGGTTTTTGTACCAGTACTTTAACACCGAAATTACGTTAGGCGGCAAATCTGTCTCCTCCCTCAACTTTCGAAAAAGAACTTCATACGATACCAAGTCGAAGGCCTTGGAGAGATCTAAGAACACTGCATAGACCGGTGTGTTTCTGGCTGTGTAGTACTGTACAGTCTGCTTAAGACACAGGATAGCACTCTCTGTAGAGAGACCCGATCGTAAACCAAATTGAGAGTCGTGAAGTTTTACGTGACTATCCAGATGTCTGTCAAGCAGACTGTCCAGCACCTTGGCTATTATAGTAGCCAGTGAGATAGGTCTGTAATTGGCCATGTCGGACACATCTCCAGTCTTATTTTTTACAATAGGGACTACCATCGTATACATAAGATCCCTGGGTAAGTAACAGTGACTAAGACACAAACTGTAAAACATAGCTAGCAACCTAGGTAGATGGAATCCAGCATGCTTCAGATGTTAGATGCTAAGATGGTTATGACCTGGTGACTTGCCTCTCCGCATTTTCCGTATAACAGCAGCCACTTCTTTAGCCGAAAACCGAATATTCGTTTCATCACCACAGATTGGGACATCCACATCGAACATCTGATCAGTGGAGCATGTAGGAAGAGGATCCACTTTAAAATGTCTACAGAATATATTTGCTATATCACGATGGTCTTGCACTCCCGCCACGCTCACTATGGAGCAACTCACTTGGTGTAATTTTTTTACGAAATGACGGCCACTACCTAGGTTAAATTTACTAAAATGACAGGAATTCAAGCGGCCCTTACAGCTTGTTTATTGCTTGGCTAAACGGAATTTTGACATAGAACATTTTATTTGTAAAATAATCCAAGGAATCGATGTTAAGGTTTTAATCGACCGCTTTTTTACAATATTGAAATGGCGGATCGAAATATAAACGTCCATACACCTTTTGTGTCTTTTCAAGCTTAATTTCTCTCAGTTCATGTTTTATTTTTGGTAGGGAGTTGGACATAAGTACGTAAGATGAAGATGAATTACTCCATACGTAAACTTGCGGTTAAAAGATTTTAGCATCATTACATTCACCAACCTAAATTCGGCCACATAACACAATACATATTCAAACGCAACATCTGTTCCGCCTAATTCGGGGGTAGCAAACAGTCTTACCATCATCCCCCGTACTACGCTATTAGTCCGTAGTTTTTGCCGGTACCAATAAATCACACTGAGTACCTCGTTAGTTGTTCTGGTCAATTCGCGTCGGTTCCGACCCAGATTTTTTATTGAGCTGTCTTGTTTTATTGGCTGACTAGTTTATAGTTTAAACAACTGTGTTTACAATCGGAATATACTTTGAATCTATGCTAATATCAGAAAGTACTTGATATAGTTTTAAAAATATGATTTTAATTTAAATTAAATTTAACACTTAATAACATCTTCACCTTAAGACCGAAAGATGCGAAGCATCAATAAAAAAAATATCTAAAACGAGTGGTTGAAGTTACTGAGAACAGTTAATCAAAAAGTATCAGAATAGAAGTTCGAAAGCTTGTATCGATTTTTCTTCAGTATCTCTTATCACAAAGAAGTATCGAATACGTAAGCGTATCGAGAAATGTCAATTCGGTTGTGCGTAAAGAAAGATATTTTTTATATTATGGATTTTGACATTTCTCTATACGTTTACGCATTCGATAGTTTTTCATGCTAAGGGAACGGCTACGGAAGTAGAGGTTTCTTAGTAATTAAAGTACTGATATTTGGAATATTCGAAACATATCTGCCTGCTTAAGTGTACATAAATGTGATGATGAGGTAGAATTATTTTTTTTATTTTGTTTTTCTTGTGAAGCCTTCACTTGTATGAAACCGCAGGCAAAAGCTAATTACACAAATCTAAAACAATTTCACTCAAACGTTAAGATGATACTCAGAAACATGTTTTTCAACATCGTTTTCCAAAAAATACGTTTGTATAATATAAGTGAAGGCGGAGGAGAGTAATTCTGCAAGTAAGCGATAACGTGGGCGGAAATTACGCATTTCATGTACTCAGTATTAGGATTCCTTGTAAACGAGTTTGAAGATTCAAAGAAAATTTATTACCTTTTGAGGTAGAACAGTCATTTGATCCAAAGACGCACATCTTGACTTTTATAATTTGTTATTGTGTCGTATATCCCTCATCATTAAATGCGATTTATTTATTTATTAAAAGACTTTATTGCACAAATAATGGTGTACTTAATGCTAAAAGTCTGCCAGTCAAACCTTTAGGTCATGCAGAGAAAAAGTACATTTGATATCGGCCACTTTCGATGCAACGTACTTACTATCGATATAACGTACCGACGATAATGCTCACTTTCGAACGTTCTAATAAAGTACCATTGATGTAGGTAGAGTACTCTCGACGCTACCTACGTTCTCGTACGTTCGAATCGAATGGTTCGATGTATCGTTCTACGAAACAACCATAGATGATGCGACCATTGATATTATGAACTAAAACTTGTTTTAAGTGTGATTAACTTGGAATCAACGAAACTTGAGCTAATAATTGGGTAGTTTTGAAACTTGACTTATTATTATGACTTAAAATATATATAGTATGGTCAGGGCAAGAATAAAGGTAGGCAGGGTAAAAATATATATAGCGCAAAGAATTAATGGCCGCTGGGGCAGAAAAGTCAAAATTGGAGACCCTTTGACCAAAACCGTAAGCAGCGTAAGACGTCCGCCGACAAGGGGGACGGGGGGGGGGGGACGGGGGGGGGGGGCGGGGCAACATCACCACCGCGGTCGACGTCGAGCTTGAATTTCTGAATAGCTTGACGGTACTTTATGCGCTTTTCAATGTTGAAGTAAAAGAGAATCATCGGAATCGTCAAACTATCTTATCGTTCTCGATGACAGCATTGTCATTTGCTTATATTATAAGTAGGCAGATCGCGAAATTGAGACCTCGGGACCACCTCTCACGCCACCCTCTCTCGTCTCCCCCCGCGCCCCTGTGCCCCGCAGGCGAAGTCTCGCACTTGTTTGCCGATTAACAAAATAATACACGAGTACAAGTAAATAAATAGGTGGTGGAAAAAGTATTACTCCGTAATCCACTTCTATTTATTCAGAAAACAATATTGTTACGTTTTATTATGTACTCAACCTATTTGCTTGTCCAAACTAATAAAGAATGAGTACGTTCAAGTTAGAAGTTTATCCAAAAGCACTTTTAGATGTAATAATGAATGTGTACATTAGACTATGTACACAATAAATAATATTCATTATAGTGGATTTTTGTTTTTATAGTGTTTAGAGTCACGGTTGCTTTTTACATGCAATTTATAATATTCATTGCTTACGCTGGGAGTGCCGATTAAAAGAAAAATATAAAAAAGAGTTCTTACTGATATTGTCTGACTTAACTTAAGTGAATGGTCTATATTTATTAATAACAAACAAGAAAAAAGTTAATAATTTCCCACTGCTGGGCAAAAGCCTCACCTCAAATATGAAGTGGTATAAGCTTTACGCTACCACGCGGGCTCAGTGTTGATTGGACAGCAAAATTGGTTAAAAAGCTACCATTACTTATTTTTGTTTTATTTAATAAATATAAATAAATAAATTATTTAGTATGCGTTTGCTCTTGACTCCAGACCAAGCCGAGTACAACTAAGATGGAGTCGAAGATAGAACCATTGATTAATTGATATGTGATTGTGCTTAGGTAATTTATTTTATCTTTCGGCAACCCTATATTCATTGCGTGTTAGTGGCCAGTTTCCTACCATTTAAATCGAAATTAAGTTGCGGTTGGCATTAATAAATGTTTACACTGATACCTACGTGCTTTTAAATAACCATAAGTTTTGTAAGACTTTTTTTGGTAAATCGGACAAACTCTTAATCGAATTACCACTCGAAAAAAAACGATTGACGCGAGAAACAAGACCCAGCCGTGAGTTAAATTCTACTCGTGTTATCTAAAAAGCAGCGAAAATTAAAGCTCAAATATCGCGTGCTTAAACTCCACGTGAGTATTAAATCACCATCATCAAACCAACGCTCTCGTCAACTCGAATGAATATTTAACGCGAATCTTGGGCTAATTAATCTTAGCCAATTCCACGCAGTCAAGTTTCACACACGCTTCTTAAGAATTACTACAAAGTTACAGCAAACGTAGTCCAGTAAGATCAGTATGTATAAGTTAGTTAGGTAAGAATAAACTATTGATTTGCTGCTAAGTAGGTAATCTATAGAAAATTTATACTTAAATTAATATTATAAATGCGAAAGTAACTCTGTCTGTCTGTCTATTACTCAGTCACGCCTAAACTACTAAACCAATTTGCATGAAATTTGGTATGGTGATATTTTGATACACAAAAAAGGACATAGGCTACTTTTTATCGCGGGATAATGACGAATTCCCATGGGAAAATTCATGTGGGAAAATTCACGTGGGATCGCTTTTACGCCAAAACTACTTAACAGATTTAAATGAAATTCTTTAAGAAGATAGTTTGAGCCTTAAAAAGGGACAACAACGCATTCCCATGGGAAAAAATACTTTCCGGGGAATCTGATTCATACTACTATTCAAAAAAACTACCTAATGCGGACGAAGGCGCGGGTACATACAAAAAGCAGAGTCCTTGAGTAAAAAGCCAGTAGTATAAGAAGTATGTAAGTGTGCTTGCTGATATATTTGGACTTGGCTTCCTCAACTCCGGAACACCCTTGCAACTACTTACGTAGTCACTCGTAACCGTACCAAAGGCTGTAAGTACTCTAATTCTAGTTGATAAATTATGTTTCAAACTTAACTACACAGTTTGGGATGATATTTTGCTAGACAGCCTGGGGGTAAAAATATTATGCGGACATTATTTAACTTTATTTATACTGAGGCTATATATACTAGTAGTATTATATTATTTGTAACTGGAGTCAGCATTCTTTTCCAAAAAGTAACGTTTATTCCTTTAAACAAACGAATTTACCTAGGAACACTGTCATCAGTAATGACACAAAGGGTGCGTTATGCTTGTGTTCTTAGATAAATTCGGTCGTAAAGTTATCCATCACAACATAATTATTTGTAAACCCTGGGTATCCTTACAAATAAAATAAAAGTAAAATAAACATCATCTTCAAGGTTTTACTGACTATTTTTACGGTTCACAACTCCAGATTTATTTTTGGTCCCAGGGATGATCCTTTGGTGTTAGGCATTGTAACTGAACACTAGACCACAGACGAGATAGAATAGTACACTAAAAAAGGCAGTTTATTCTTCGATACATTTTCACAAAAAGATTCGAGTAAATAAAAATAAAAAAAACGAAAAATCTGCAAAAGATGTTTATTCTCGGCTGTATGACGGTGCATAAATGACTATTAACAAAGTGCCCAACACAATACATTTCGGAATGTTTCGGTGCGCTAAGTATGCAAATTGCAGCCAGAAATTAGCTGGCTGGAATTTTTAACCCTTTTCCAACAATTAAACCCTTTCGGAACAATAAAGAGGTCGATCCGCAAACTTTTTAACGGACCTTAGAACAACGGAGACGGTCGTTACATTGATGTATTGTGTTTTAACTCAATTTAACGGGAGTTTAACATAATTACTGCCTTTATTTCGGCACGAATCGAGTTTAATTACTATCATTGTCCAGTTAATGGGTGTGGACGGAATAATGATGCAGATTCTGTTAGCCGCTTGCCTGACGACTGTATAAGTTATTAATTACTTCTTTTAATAATTTAATTTATAATGATAATTGTAACTTTTTGTTTCCCGTAATATTTAGGCATTTTTAGAGTACTGCGTCAGCTTTGGCTCGGAGACATAAATAAATAATATAAAATAAATAATAAATGAAAAGACTTGCAAAAAAAGTCAGCTACATTTAATTCTAAAGCTTAAGTATTGGCAGTAAATTAATTATCTGCAAAAAAATTGGTATATAGTAAAGTGTTCTTTATTATTTTAATAATGTTAGTTTACCTAATACCACACATACCTACTAGATGTACGTCCGATGAGCCCAATTACCCTTTAACACGGAGAGTTACGTGCCATATTGTCAGATTCACCATTCATCAAATATCAGATCTCTCATAAAACCCTCATAGGTCCAGTGATTTAGTGGCCCGGGCGGGTTGGCCTGGGTTCGAAGCCACTGATAAATTATCTTTTGGTAGCACACGGTACTACATCACTGGGGTATACGGTGTGCGGGGCAGTTTGTATTTTGATATCAATGAGGATCCGGTTCAATAAAGTTTCTAATTTACCCTTTTTCTTACCAATTTTAGTGTTAACCTTCATTTGTTGTTATTTATGTTTGGTTAATTTTGAAACCAATTAACAAAAAGACATGAAAATAAAATGTCTGTATAAATATGCATGCTGGCTTGTATTAATAATTTATCTACGCGAAAACTGCAAGATCATCGTACATATAATCCAGTGTAACACAAAATATAGTTGTAATAAATCAAATCACCACCCTACGCCTCCTCTTATGAACACCCTCAAATGTTTTCGTAGCACTCCTAAGAAAACATGTTGGGTTATTCTCGGCAAACGAATGCTAAGGGTTGACGTTACATTTTGATGACAGTGACAGGTGACACTACGCAAACACACTGGCATCACTATGACACTTCAAAAACCGCTTAGTCAGCGCTGTTTGACAACATTTAATACCCACTTTACAATCGAGGGTTAAGTCATCATTAAAAACAAAGAAATAACTATTTTATTCTGACTATTTATCTTGTGAGTATTGAAAGTCTAGCGTCTCTTAAAATTGTTGAAAAAATATGACGTTACGACCATAATTTGAAAGCCACCATTCACGTTACATTTGCTATACATTTATACATACATACACATAGTCCAGAAAACATAATGCATTTCAATCGCTAGTTAGATATCTTTTAGTTTCAATGCTCAGGTAGTAAGTTTGTTTAATAAAGCCATTGTCATGTAATTCTTTTAAAATAAGTTGTACAGTCAGCAGTGTTGATTTGTGGGTTCCATCATGGTGAAAGGATTCGCCAGTTAGCGTTAGGTAATCGCCAGCGGATTTAATGATATGCAGTCGATCCGCAATACAAGTGGCTGAATTCTGGGCTGCTACGTTGTAATTTCTCCATTGTAATTCCTCCATATGGGTTTCCATCGACACGCTAAGAAGAGGCAGTGTTGATTACAAACTTTTATATTACTGTACTAACAGTAGCTATGAAAGTTGCAAAACACTATAACTGAGCGATGTAAGACCACAGTTCCTTTTCATATCGTCTAGTTATAATAGTCTATTAGAGGCAGCATATTGTAGTAAGTGCATAACCCCCTTTACGATCTAATATGCGGCAAGTTGGTGGAGGCAACTTGCACGTCAGAGTGGATCTAAGCTAAAATATGCGAAGTAAAATGCCGCAATATCTCCAAACTGCTCGCCTCTACACAAAATTATTACGCCGTGCCTTGTTAGGATTTAAAACAACATTTCGCGGTGTATGTTTTGAAATTAAGTTGGATTGGCGCAAAAATACTGCATAAAGGTCGTTGCTACTGACTGTCTGATATGGTTTTGGCTGTGTATAGAAGAGTGACCGTTCTTATTATAGACTTAGAGACGACACGTTTGGTGTATTGGTTAGCGCTTCTATTACGCCGGCCGTCGCGAATTCGAATCCCGCAAGGGGCAAATGTATGTGCGATGAGCACGAACATTTGTACCTAAGTCATGCATGTTATTGGGAGACGCCCCCGTCATAATCGTTCTCTGGTACTTCGTAGCACAAGAAATAAAATTCCTTACTACGAAACCAGACTATTGGTGTGTTGTCTGGCGCATATTATTGTTCGTGCTATGTGCTCTCACATTGCCACTTGAGCTTCTTATACGGCATCCGTTACCTTCATTAGTTTTTTACGTATCTATCTCCTCATTTATTATTCGTTTTTTATTGGTTGAGATACGCAGATACAAAAATAATATAACTGTTTATTGCACAGCACAAAAAGTCAGTTACAATATATAAACTTTAAAAAAAATGTACAACTAAGGTGGTCTTATCGGCGCTTTCTTCCAGTCACCCTTTGGTATAGGAATAGACAATTCATAGGAAGGGAGATATTGTAGAGAAACATCGAGTCTACTACTACTACTGTCATTCTTAGAATCTATCAACCTTATTATTATAGTTTAACAACACATTATTTGAGGACATTAATTATGTTTGAACTTTGAATGTTCAAGTCAATGACTGCTTTCATCGAAATTAATTGAAAATATTGAACAGATGAATTTCATTTATATTTGTAAAATATCAAAAGATCTTACGTTACGTTATACATCAAAAAATAAAACATAATATTTAATGGTTTAGAATTTCATCCTCTAAGGACATAATATTTATTTAACATTTGATCAATTATAAATGAAGCATACCTACCTTATTGCGTCGGTAGAATTTAACATTAATTTACATGACACAGGCCTGTTTGCATGCATAAATTGCATTATAAGATCGCTTACAGAGCGATAATGTTAATAAGATATCGGAAAGCGTTTAATATATAGATGATATATATTGAGAAACTATAGCTAAATACTAAGACCCAATTTCTTCATCGATAGTAATGGTAAAGTTAGGTTACCAGTGGGTAACCAATGGTAATTAAAATAGCCATTCTGACATGTGGTTAAGGTAGCTTTTCTTCAAATCTCACACAATCGTAAATATTCAACCGCTGGTAACGTTTTACTATTTCTAAGTATACTCGTAGATGAAGAAATTGGGCCTAAGTTACAATGTCATTACTCAAATAGATAAAAATACAAATTTACCTAATTCTAGCTAGAGGAATAATATCCAAATTAAATCTATCTAGTTAGTTAAAGTTCTCTAGCACCTAATTTGATGTTATATTTACGAAAAACTAAAACAATCGAAAATAAAAGTTTTGTTGCAACAATGAGTAGTGTAAAATAACTGGCTGGAAAAATGCAGCTGGAAAATGATGATTTAAGGAATATTAAAATACAGCTAGAAAAATGACTATTAATCAATGTCAGTGTAAATTTATACACTCTTCAGCAGTGAACCAATATCCCTGGATAATTAATGGCGCCTTTGATTTATTATGAAAATAAATGTATCAGGATTTATAGGGGACGGTTTCTTTACTCGTATCGGTATTGTATTGTGTTCGCTATTTATCACCTTTGGGGTGTTTAGGCTGTGTGTACACAGCTGCATGTTTCGAGATTTAAGGTGCTGTTTTGGTTTCTTCATTTTAGGGAATTGGAAAGCTATTACTTTTGTATTATAATATCTGTGCTTTTGTGTAGAAAACGATAAGTAGAGCCGGGGGCGTATTGCGATCTAACTTAATCCGTTTAATTCCCACTCAGTGTAAACGAGTATTATCAATATTAAAATATGTATTATAATAATACTACAAGAGGTGCTCGTAGTGCATTGGTGGCAGCGCTTTGGTAGTAATACGGAAGTTAAGCAACTTTCGGTGCGGTAGGTGTTTGGATGGGTGACCATTCTGACCATATAAGTGACGTACATCACGAGCATCTCCGTGCTTCGGAAGGCACGTTAAGCCGTTGGTCCCGGCTTGGATTGGTATTAGTCGTTAAGCCTAGTCAGAGGCCCGGGTGGCTTGATAAAAATCTGACAGCAAGGTTGGTCGCTTGCCTTGCAAACACCCCTCCGCCAATCCGCACTGAGCCCGCGTGGTGGAGTATGGCTTATACTACCTCACATTTGAGGTAAGGCCTTTGCCCAGCAGTGGGATGCTTAAAGGCTAACTTTACTTTTACTTTTTTTTACTACAATGGTATATTAATATTAATGTTGTTCTATTTAAATAATATTATCAATATAATGCGAAATTGCAATACAAATTGCTAATTTGACAGTAAAGCAGAGCTGCTTAATTATCAAAGCTGCATCGCAATACGCACCCAGGTACTCATAGCATTAACAAATAAACAGTAAAAATGCTTGTAAGAGCAAATCAACAAATTATACTCTTATACAGCGTGTGACCTGTAGGAAATAATATTAAACAATGATTCTTCAGAGTATACGTAGTTACCTTCACCTGGTCATAGTGTAAAATGTACATAAATGTACAATGTACATCAAAATCGCTAACTCTTTTTAGTAAATACTAAATTACAATGTCAAGATCTATGACTAGACGCATTTGTTTGCAATACATTGGTGGATCGCTTTATTTTGTAAGAATATAACAATATATTTATTTTGCATTACTTAACATAAATTAAAACCATTTAGAATTGATAACTGGTTACTTAGAGAGCTACATATATTGATGAACTAATTTACCAAAAGTTGTTTTGCGCCGGTCTAAAAACATGGTAAATTCAGTTATTAGCCTGAAAAACCTTGGGCAGAATGGCCTTCAACCAGTGTTGGAAAGGTTTCTTGCCTAAATGTTTTTGATACTAAACACTACATTAACATTAAGGTTTCACAACGGCAAACGTTACAAAGTTTCTTGTTCGTATGTGGCGACCTTGCTTTTGCGACGTTTGACAACTGGCTTATGATTACAAGCTTTTTAGGGCTGCCGCATCTCAGCAGATGAAAAAAAAAGATATTTTTTTTTACAATACTGCGCACCTGGTCATATAAAATTGATAAAAGAGGTGACGTGGCATTAATGTCGATAAATTGAAATGTCTGAAGTAAGTTTTTAAATTCTCCATGCTTTCATAATTTCGTAGAATTTTATTATTTTATTATTTATTATTCCGAAAGGTACCTTCTTTTGTCTTGACAGTCTCATTCATCGAATAAAATTCCGTAACTCCATTTACATTCTTGCATGTAAGGTCATGTTCTCTCTCATCTAACTACCTTAAGAGCCAAAATTGTTTGCACCTTGTGTCGTCTTTTGTTTAAAATGCTCCCGTTTTTGACATGTGTGCAAGCGATTCTCTTTGAAAAGTCGAAAGGCATGAGAGACCATGACCGTATAAACCCTTAGATTTGAAGCTTTTACATTTTATCAATTTGTCAATTGCAATATTAAGTTTAAGACAATAAGAATATTGAAAGACAATAAGAATGTTACGAACGTAACTCTTTCTCTTCTCTCTCTCGACGCTAATTCGACGGTATATTAATACCTAAACACAATCCTTCACCTCGTTCTATCCATCTTTTCATAGTTTGAGAGAACACCTGCCTTATTCATTTCATTTTTGTGTGTGACAAAATTGCTTGAGGTAAACAACAAGATTGGCTTTGTAGTAGGTATAATATTCGTCGTTGTGTAACTAGCCTTAGGGCCTTGTAAAATAGCTTGTAGCACATACAGGCCTTTGTTCGCAAATATCGTTACAAGTGTAATACGTAGAACATGTTGTTTACACTCCTAAGCCTAGCTTATCTTTGGACCTATTCGTTTGCTATTGTAAACATCAAGTAATTTGGCTAGCTAGAATATTTAGAGAGAAAATGTTAGTTAACTCGTCTAAGAGATACGATTGGCTGATATTAAATAATAATTGTCTTGTTAACTTGAGCTTTGAGATTATTGGAAAGTGTAATTAATTTGTCATTATTTAGAGATGTTAAAAAAACATTTTTTAGCTAAGATTATTACAGCTATGTTTTTGTTGCCAAAGTCATTATTAGCACGCTTAACTAAAGGCGGTGTAATTACATTTGATAGTCCATTAAAGTAGAAAAGAGTGATTATCGAAAAAATGCTAAACGCTCTGAAAGTTAATTATTCAGCACTCAATCTTTGTTTGACGTAAATCTTTTTAACTTTATACATAATACTACCATTGATTTTTGATTTCGGCTATTTATAAACTGGACAGGAGGAAGCATTAGCTTTTTGTTGAAAAGCTACTTAATATTTGATATTGATGAAACACGAACATTTGCACTCAAGTGATGGATGTTTATATATTTAGAGGAGACGCCCCCGACATAATAGTTGTCTGGTATTCGTAACACACGGAAGAATCAGAATCATAATCATAATCAGAAGAATACCTAGTCCTTACTTCGAAACGAGACAATTGGCGTATTGTCTGGCGCATATTATATTATTATTTTTTATTACATATTTAGCAATTTGTTGATAAACAACTCAATTTTTATATTTATGTAGAAAATAAAGTTCCTATATAGGCACCTACATCCACTAGCAGCTATTCTTCTGTGCTGACTAATCGCTCTCATTATGTATTGGAGCACATTTCATACAATAACAAATATACTAAGACTTTACAGGATGCTTACAGCAACTATGTTTCCAAAGTGCTTTTTTACTAGCACCAACTGACCCAAGGAATCTGACTCACCTCTTGACCCCAAAACCGAAACGCGAGATTTCCGAATTGATGCTCAAACCGTGGCGAAACCGAACCGTTTCTGACTAAGTAACGGATGTAATACCCTTAACAGATTTAAGAGGGCACAACGCCTGTATTTCTCCGATGAATTGTGTTGGAAGTGTAAGTTCATCGATATCGAGAAAAAAAGGTTAGTTTGTGGTTAGTTTTTCTGACGATTATAGATGCCTGTCAGACGAAGTGATTGAATACTGTAGACAAGAAGATAGTGGTTCATGCTTCAGATGGCCAATGCGATGACATCGATTTAAATAAAAAATCATTGCTTAAAATGGATTCCTTCCTTTTAAGCGACATAATGCTTCACACATGCTCTGGCGTTATAATCACTGAACTCCTGAGCGTTAAGGAGTTCCAATGTCAGCTCAGGTCTACAAAAAGATGACTATTACACGTAAAAACATGTCAACGTTTAGATAATAGTACAAAAACACTTAAATTTCCTTTAAAATTTAAAGGGGCTTCCCATGATTACACCAAGATCGTATCATCAGATCCCGACTTGACAACAACGGAACCAACCAGATGGTGACAGCTCTATGTTATATGAGGTAACATATGAAAAAAACATAAAAAAAATACAGTAAAGTTGGCACCTTAATTTTTTTGAAGTCGGTAAAAAAAGCATTACTAATGGAAATATTGATTCCGAAGTTTTGAAAAGATAAAAGATATAAGTATCGATATATTTTCTAATAATCTCAAGAACATCACTAGCCCGTACTTCTCGCCGAAGCCTCGGCTAGTGGGGCGATCGCCTGATGCCTTATTTATGTCCTGGATAATTTATCGCATGGTGTGGATGTTAACCTGTGTGGTGTGGCCCCGAATATTTAATGTGGGTCTGATCAAAAATATCTGTAAGCAAATTCAGGATTTTTTTTTAATTTTGGGGAAAGTGGAGATGTAACGGAAATATGATTAATATTTGATATCAGTAATAAATAACACCTGTAAACTCAAGTTCGTGCATTATAGGTCAGCAAGCTGTTAACAGAATCAATATTATTACACGTTTTATAGTTTTCAAAAGACAGAAATGTTCATTTTGCTAATTAGTCAGTTAATTAATGTCTTGCCACAGACCCTGCAATTCCGTTGTCGATGGAGTTTGGTCACTACCTCATTATGCTAGTGAGTCTGCTATTTACTGCAGTAAAACTTCAGTTGCACTGCTCATTGAAACACTTGTATCAAGAATCGACCAGCTGTAATATAAAAGATAAACTTACTCTTCCTCTCTGATAGGAAAGTGGTTGTTTTTGGGTAGGTTTCCAATAATTTAAAATGTATGCTCATTTTTGCGCACCATCCTCTACCTGCCTTTTTAATGTACTCTTGTCTGGAAGCGATCGCTCCCAAAGAGAAAACCGCCAAAATTGTACTTCAAGTTTGCCCCTGTACATTACATTGTATTGATATTATTTTTATTTTTGTTCTAAAAAATATCTGACATAATGTATGCAGTTGATTATACATTTGTGCTCTACAGTTAATGTATAGGTAGATTGCGTAATGGATACCTCGCCTGCGGGGAACAGTTTATGTCTCCCCGCCGCGCGCACCCCTCATGCTTCCCGCTATCGCCTTCCCCGCGCCCCTGTGCCCCGCAGGCGAAGCTCAATAAAGCGGTTTACCAATAGTTGTAGTTCATTTCCAGCCCTACGTTTTCATAGTCAATTATACTTATCATTTATTCAGGGACAGCAATTCAGCTGAGCTGCGCAAATATCTATTCCATTGGCATTCAATTTTCTTTATTTATCACAACGACCGACTCTAACTCAGTCCGTGCGATGCCACAGATTAGAAAAGTTGCAAACTTCACCAGTTATTAGTTGAAATCTGTTTGGAACTTCTACATCTTTAAATGTTATTGGAGAGTAAACTTCGTTTCATACTTGTCTGACGTTATCTTAATCTTTTAAGACTTGTATTTCTTAAGTAAACGGTGTTTAATAAAATAAAATAGCACGTCTGGAGCTAGTGAGTGTTTTATTTCGTTACAGACATTCGATTAGGAGCTTTAGAATTTTTAAGGTTTTTTCATGTTTAACTGCTTATTAATAACTAGCGGCCCGCCCGCAACTTCGTACGCGCGTTTTAGTTTAACTCCGTTCCCATAGATCGTAGCGAAAATTTATAAGCCTATACGCATTAAACTATGGCCTTCCCTGATAAATTATCTATCTATCGTATTTTATAACCTTACCAATAGTTCCTGTGAGTAGCGCGTTCAAACAAACAAACAAAAACATCCAGTTTTAAATGTTATACTTTATGTACACACAACATGTAGCCCGGTATAATGGTCAAACTTACACAGGGTTTTTTTTTTATTTTACAACGAAATGGAAATATTTCGTACGCCCTATCGTCAATCGTAGATTTATTTCAGGTACTACAATGACCAGGCTACTCTCTGCGCTTACACAGCATCATGTCACATACAGGCTGTGAGAGAAGCAAATTCCCTCAAGTCTTCTTTCGCTACCTTAAGAGGTTGAATTTGAGCTTTGTTTATGTTTATTGATTATAGCGAATACCTACTCTACTTTCTTGAATTCTAATCGTAAATTGATAGGGACAATTCTATGTAAAGATCTACGCCACCATCATCACCAACATCCAAAAGCCGTCCACTGCTAAACATAGGTCCCCCTCGAAAAGTTTGCAGAAAAGTTACAGATTGGACACCTTTCGACCACAGGAGCAGCGTAGAATGTCCACCGACAATATGAACATACGATCTGCAATCTACACTGGACACAGACCGATTGATACCTACGCTGTTTAAACACAAAAAATATTATTTACTATTCTAAGCAATAAAATCTCTTCTCGAGAGCAACATCAATAACAAACATGTGTCAAATATTCTGTCTCAGATTATGTCAAATGACTGTCAAAAATGAAATAAAAAATATTTTAATCGTAAGCACTAAAGAGTATTGACATCAAATTCGAAGCAAATCACCCCCATAATAACTTTGCACCCCTTTTTAACCCCCTCAGGAGATGAATTTCAATAAAATACAAAACAAGTCTTCCGTCAATTTTGTAAAAGAATGTGTATGCAAAATTTGAAGTAGATTGGACCAAGGGATCTGGTTGTCCCATACAAACTTTACACCCCTTTTTGACCCCCTTAGGGGTGGAATTTCTGAAAATCCTTTCTTATCGGATCCCTTCGTCACACAAAGAACACACCCTCCCAGTTTCAGGTCTCTACAATCAGCGGTTTAGGCTGTGCGTTGATCCATCAGTCAGTCAGTCAGTCAGTCAGTCAATCAATAAGTCAGTCATTCAGGACAAAGCATTTTATTGGTATAGATGACTTTCGATTATTATGATATGAGTGTGAAAGGAGTGGATGATTCAGTGACGAGTGATAGAATAGTGTGGAAGCGTAAAATACATACTGCGCCGACCCCAGATAAACAGGGAACAGGGCAAGAGAATGATGAACTATGTACTTATTAATAAGCAAGCGTGTACGATCGACTTTTTTTTACGTATGTGTGATTCTTTAAGCAATGACTGATGATTAGTACCAAATTTTTTATTTATTTATTCCTTATCTCATGAAGGGCATTTTCACCACCGACAAATAAGTACTAATCAACGAATAATTAAAAAATGAAACGTATTTTCGTATGAAGTATTGGACAGATAACGGCGACCTGAATTTATCCGGGCATTGTGAAACAGGCCGTTAGTATTGAATGAAGTAACATATTGAAGACAATTAATTGGTTTTTTTTTAATAATTTTAGTTATAACAGGTTGGGATTTTAAAATTTTCAACCAGCTGTATTATGTTAGGCTACGTCAAACCATTTGTTTGAGCTGTTTTTGTTGACCGTACGTTATGTTGACCTATAGTACACTTGACATAATTTGTTGATTCGAATTTAATAATGGTGGAACGATCGTCCTTGAATGCCTGATAGGCTTTTATTCGATTTTGAAGTGATTTTACTCGTGACATTATGTTTTGACGTGACAAAATAATTTAGGAACTTGTAGTAACGCTCCGTGTTTTGGTGTTGAAAACCAAAATGTGTTTTCTCTTACTTGACTTAGATGGGTGACCTTTTCGATTATCAAGCTTTATTGATTTCTCAATAGTATTTGATCATGCTCAGTTTTTTTTACATATTGACGGTGTCAATGGTAGAAAGGTTAAGGGCCCTGTAACAATAAAACTTGCTTGACAGTTGTGTTTGTCAAATTCACGTGTTCATTTAACAAGTAATCATCAATCAATTAATGGCCTTTTCATCTATTTCAGACGATTTATGGTGTAAAGTTTGAAGTACAACTCTTTTCATGGCTAAATAAACCAATGCGAGAGCGGCAATGTCTGCCACAAGCTCGACAAGAGAAGTTTGCGACCGATGGAGTCACGTCGCTTTGATGTCTTCTCTGTCTCTTGTCAGCAAGTGTTTCAAACCAGGACTCATCGCAAAGCTTGCGACCCTCCGCAACGCGATTTCGCCATTCCGGACGTGTCCCCGCAAGTTTTTCCCAGCCATGTTAAACGCAGCCATGTCCCTCTTGACGCAGTCTTTAAATCGAAGCAATGGCCTCCCAACATCTCTTTTTGCATTCGCTAACGCGCCCAAAAGGACACGTCGTGGTAATCGAGAGGGTGCCATTCTGTACACATGCCCTAGCCAGCGTAGACGCCTTTGTTTAAGAAGCGCGGTCAAGCTAGGCAGCTGTGCGATTTCAAGAACCCTCTCGTTCGTCACTCTGTCCTGCCATGAAATGCCCAAGATCTTACGGAGGCAGCGCATATAGAAGGAGATCACGCGGCGTTCGACTTTTGCATACGTTGTCCAAGTTTCAGCTCCGTACAAGAGTATGCTCAAAACAGAGGCCTGAAATACACATTAACATCTCACTCTAAACTTGGGGCAAAACGTTATTTTTGGATAACCGTGACCGTCGTTACTGTTCCATAAAAATAACGTCGAAAAATCACCGTGACTTTGTCACCTAGGTTATTTTTGTCACTATGGCGATTTTAGTCACGTAACGGTTTATGTAACTTCAGTTATTAATCAACTAATGGTTAATTAAATGCGATGATTAATAATGACAGGAGATAATATTCGCAAGAAAACAGAAATATTGTCAAAACAATGGTAAGCCGACTCTTGTAATGAAAAAGAAATCATGTTAACCGAAAAGATTTTATTCTCTCATCAGCTGATGTTTTTTTAACTTAAAAGATTATGTATTTTTTTATTTTTGATTACCAGCTTTAATTAATGATAAAATACAGAGACATTTGGAGCATTTGTAGCACATCTGGATCTCCAGTACAAAATACCTGATTCATAATAGTCAATATTTATTTTTAAATAACTTGTAAATAATAGCCAAATTTATAGTTAAAAAAATCTAATTTGTATTTTATTTAACTGGCCGTGTCTATTATAATAAAAATTTATTTAATTTATTATTCTGGCAATCAAGAGTCACGACATTTGGAGCGGATCGGCCACACTCAGAACTTATCGTAAGCTCGTGATCGTTCGGCCGCGCTCGGGACAGATCGTTCCTACCTACGTTCCCGCTTCCTGTTGTGACGTGCGTGACTGAAACAGTAATAGATATTGGAACGATGGAACGACAAAAATAACGTTGTTACTTTGGAACGTTGTTACTTCTTGAAAAGTCACGGTGATATTTTAGGAAGGCAGATCACTGTTATTTTATAATCGTGACGTTATTTATCGCCCAAGTCTATCTCACTCCTCAAATCTAAACGAAATCGTGAGGATCTTTTCGTTGACAACAAGTAATCATACAAAACTATTAAACTAAGCATGAAACACATATATTAGCCTGATCGGTATAAATTTGCTAGGATACCGATACAAAAACCGGCCAAGTGCAAATCGGACTCGTGCGCGAAGGGTTCCGTATCTATTATGTATGTAAGCACTTTTATTGCCCTTGATATGTCTTGTGAAACATGATTAAGATTGCCATAAAAGGTTTTGATTCCCTTAAAATAACAAAATATTTGAAATTAGGAGACAAACCTGGTATCTTTTGATGGCGCTTACTTACAATTTTGATTTGTCTACAGCTTAAAGAGACAAGCACAATCAATATTTCACAACAGTTTCAGTGTCATACCTTAACGCCTTTTCGAGGTCAACATTTTTTAAGCGAAAGTTACATGAATATTCTTTTGCTTTAATCAGTCAGGGATCAAACGACTCTCGAGAGTCGCATAACAATGGAATTTCTATTGTGTCTCGTTCACACATACTTGACGAGTTAAGTTTATCGACTACAACTCCGTAATTGAAAATATTAAATCTTATGATATACACATGAAAGTTCAACTTTCTGAGTAGAAGAGATGAAAACTCTATTACCTAAACAATAAAAACAGTTGCTTATAATAAAACGAAACAAATGTAGTAATATTTATTACGCTCCATTAAAGCGAATTTTGCGTAGGCTTTACAAAATTTGAGTTGGAAAATTTTTAGTGATCGTTTTGATTAAATTAAGCAAAAATATTCACAGATTTCTAAAGAGTTTGTTCGTTATTTCTCGGTTGCTAAGATGCGTACATCCAATTGTTTTCTAACTGGGTTAGACATAGGGCTGTCACCATGTAATTTTATATTGATATGGTTTTGTTATTCTCACTTTATCTACTGTACAGAGTTCGTATAAAAAATAAGTTGTAACGAATGTAACAGAATCTGGAAATAGGGATCGATGAAAAAAAATGTTGAGTTCATGCATTTTACAATGATTTTAAATCAATATGTATACTCGTAGAAGGCTAATTAGCCTTCTTTTTCTTTGGTGAATACATTCATTTAGAGAAAATAAAATAATATACAATTTGTGCAACTACTGTTATTTACTTAGTCGATGGTACGGGACCCTTCGTGCGCAAGTGCGACCCGCACTTAGTCGTTTTTTTATACTAACGATTTCAACAAGAAAACTGATTAAAGGACATCCCTACCCAAGCATTGTTTGCAGTCAGTTGGATGAAAGCTGTCTAAGCGGTTCTTAGCTAAGATTAATTAGAGAGGATGTACGCAAATGAATAGTGAGAGGTGCAGCATCCATTATTTACTCTATTACGCGCCATTTTCATACCTAGGGGTCGGAATATTATGGCAAGAATAAACTGCGAATTGGTTGGGGAAAATATTGTTCATAAAATTGGGTTGCATTTAGTACAGAATGCGGTTGGTCGCAGCTATTCATCTTTTGGAATAGAACAGTTACAACACTGCTGCAGTTGTTTCGTGCGGGATGGTGCCGGGCAAAATGACATAATGTAGCTTATATGGAATACGTGCCTTCTGTTAATTGTCGGAAATGCTTTAAATTATAAAATAAATACAAAGAATATAATTTATCAGTGTAATGTAATGAAATAAATAAACATAAAATCCGTCAAAAAAACACAACTATAAAGTGATGGTACCTTATTTTGAATACAGATTAATCTTACATCTTTGGAATACGATAAAGGTGTATGACTATCTGTAAGTACCGGAGATGATAGCACGTTGTTGAACTTTAGTTATATAAAAATTATATTAAAAAGTCTAGAGTTTTTCTGATCACGGGCTTTGCCAATGTTTGATTGGCATTCGTCTGGACAGGGTTGGATTCCCCCATCAGACGGGAATTTATTTAAGCGCATTTTGAAATGTACAAGTAGCATAGTCGTTTCAGTATGCTTATCACTATTAAAACACAAAATACATTAAAAGAATTGTTATTTATGCCACGGTAAAATTTCTTTATAAAGATTAAATGCATTCAAAGGAATAAAATGCGACTTAAATAAACACCCAGGGAAATATTTTTCATTGTTTTGCTTGCAGCATTTTTCCGTGTGGTAAAAAGTATGCAGCCTTTTTTCACTTAGTTGAATATTGAATAACGAACTGATATCTCCCGTGGGAAATTAATTTTGTTTCGAAATAAAGACACACTTTTTTACTTGTCCCCATAAATAGGAGTTGGTGTGTTTTTATTATTACCTACGCATTTCTTTAAAGAAATTGCCACATGTTGGTAAATATACTAATGTTATGTTTATTTATACGTACTTACGCACTCTACATACAAGTAATCTATGTTCTATTCGCAGATATACCAATACAAGTGAAATGTGAAAAACTACAGGTTTGTTGGTTTGCCTGTTAGAGTAGTTATTTTCATTGTGCCTACCAAGTTATTACAACGTTTTTTATGGCTTCCTGGAAAGCTATTGTTTACACTACTCTACCAAAAAAAGGTTTCGTATAGAAGTTTTAGTTACTTTCTAAAAGATTTAATTTGTATTTGTTAGAGAACACGAGTATTTTTTTTATATAACTTGTTTAGAACTTGCTGAAATATGTACCACTATTTTTAACTTCTTTATTATATTTGTGGTTTTATAAACAATGATGATAACTCAAAAAGTGTGTGGACTAATGACGTATTTTTTTGTTTTGGGATTTTTAATATTTAATCTGAAGACGCTGTAGCTCAAAGTTGTCAGTAGAATGCGTATATTTTTTTTGTAAAATGAGTACTCGGCAAATAATTTTGAGTCACTAAGGCATGTGACTAATAAGCTCTAAGGCCCAGTTACCTAAACGATAGTTAACTCAACTAATGGTTAAATGTCGTAACCAGCCGTTGAATATTAACGGTTGTGCAAAACTAGGCCTAAGCAAAGAATAATTCAAATATGGAACGTCATTTCGTATGAAGTATTGAACAGATAACTTTAACCAGAACTTATTGGGAAATATTTTAATGTGACTTGATCTAATTCTATGTGATTGGCAATAATATTTTAATGTGTAATTCAAATGTTCAATTTATTTTATTTTCGATTCCTACACAATGTATTTTGTTACTGGAATAAATGTCTTTGACTTTTTGACTTTGATTGTGAAACACGCAGTAAAAGTGATAATGTCATTAACAAATAAGTATCCACCGTACATTGTAAATCAAGAATGAAAAGAGAATGTTTAATCAAGTCTAGTTGAGAGAATGGCAGCCGGCTCGCGGGCAGTTCTGCAGTTTACATCCCGCGTCATTACGGTTCCGACATGCCGGGAAGATTTGCAGCGCTGTGCTGCGATCATATCGATTATTTATCTATCGATAATAATGGGTGTTGGTTTCAAAAGTACCTAAATTGTAGAAAGAATATACGAGCGTCTTTTAAAGTTACCATGACGCCCCACCAACAAAATTTGTTCAGTTGTATGGAGCATATCAGCATGGTTTTATAAACTTTAAAAAAAAAACTATGAAATGTAAAAATTTGATTTACAGTATGATTAGTATTTATAAACATGTTAAACTGAATTTTTAAGAGCTGTGGATATTGTTGTAATAATAAAATAAAATAAATAAATTTTTGAACAACCAATTTATGACGGGGGTGCCACTAAAGTGTCATAATTTTAAAACCCTAAAAAGTCATGATCAACAAGCAGATAGATGCACCGTCCAAATGAATTTGCACGATAATGACTTGACAGGCAGAAATCTGAATTTTATATCCCGCGTCATTAGGTATGTCTCCGACATGCCAGGTAGTTGTGTTATTTGTTGTTTGTATATGTCCTCTGTCTTACCTGGTGATGTAGTTTTGATAAACGTTGGTCGTTGGCTACACACACAAGAGAAATACAGATGGAAAAGGTAACCACCAGTCTTTGCGTGTGGTGTGTGTTTGTGTCAAAAGTTTAATCAGTCAGGTATCAAACGACTGCCGGGAGTCGCATAATAATAGAATTTCTATTGTGTCTTGTTCACACATACTTGACGAGTTAATAGTCAATAAGTAGGTAATTGAATTCTGCCATGTTCGGCTTATTGTTGAATGAATATAACAAGGATACAGTTAGGTATATCGTATTTTATTGGGCCTAAACTTGGTTGTACATTTTTGACTTTTTATAGCTGGTATCAAAATTGTCGATAACCTATCGATAGTTTGAACATTACTTGACAAAACTAGTGCAATGGTAATAGGAATGCGTGATGAGTGCATTGCAGAGACAAAACATTTGCAGGCTTTACGCTTTACATCCAATGTATGCGTGTGCTTTGTGAGAATGTAATTTACATTTTGGTCAAAGTCCGGCTCAATTTATAGCGACTTTGAATTGATTCAGATACGTTTAGTTACCACTTGTTAACACTCTTGATACTTGTTGTTCTCTATGTAAATATTTAATATTAGATTTAATTAAAAAAAAAAGATATAATTTTAATTTAAAAAAACCCTAGTTGATAAGTGTTACTATAATATAAATGACTTTCTAGAAGATAAGTTTTGACAATTAGAATTGATTAATATCTATTATTATTACTGACTTAGTTACTATAATTATATTTTTTGCCCAAATTTAATACTTAAATTGACATTATATATTTACATGCCGAATTTCGGTAAAACATGTTGATATCAATAAAATGTAATTAATTAAGTTTTTAACATCTACTGCTTGCAAAAACTATGTACTGTACACATGTTAAAGTAAATAAATATATCTTATATTATCTTATCTTATAATAATAGTAGACTATCTGTAGAAACATATAGTGACAAAACACTATAAAAACAAAATAAATAATAAGATAGGTACCCATCTGTTTTTGTATAAAGTAATTTTGAGGCTCGTTTGCACCACCATACTATTAGGCAAGTTGTCATCACCATTACTTTTATTATTGTCCAAACGCTACTCTCCTAGATCTACAATGGTAATTTAAAACTATGACGTTATAGTTTTGACGCACTTTTAACTGTTTATAGTACCCCAATCAAAATCAACTACAAATAATTGCGTAGAAGTATTCGTATAGTAACGTAATCATTTGTATGAGAAATTGAAAGGGCCTCTACCGGACGCAAGAAAAACTTAAAATTTGACACTCGAATAAGAAAATATATTTCAATAATTTTAATTAAATAGATCGTTTAACTTGTTTCTGCACGTGCCATATGTACGTTGGTATGACGTCATCTGCGGTAATGCTTTCGAGCTTACTACAAGACACAGGAGTGCTTTATGCTGCCGACTGACGTAAACTCGCTACGATTACGTGACGGATACGTCAAATATTTGTTAAAATAATTTTGTAAATTAGTCAAAATGATCACTGAAAAGTTGGCCTAAAACAACTATTATAATAAACAATGATGAAAGATGTTTACCTTTTAAAAAAGTGTATCGTTGCATTAAATCCCGTGTGTTGATAAGGTTTTAATTCGTCAGGTCGTCGAATTGTTGGTGATTGCAGGGACCTCCCAATTAATTGCCACCATTCATGTTTTGCCCTTAAAATATAAAAATATGTATTAGACATGACGGGTCTAAACGCGAAAAAAAACTTATGAGGTAACACGGTTCGGTTTTGATATTAGACGCGGTTTACACTTATTAATCACTGGATTCCATAATGCTGTATAGACCCGTCCATGCCATTAGACATGACTTAACTTATAAAATGTTTTAAATCTTATGAATAGAAAAATGTTTAAAAATTCCATGGCGCACTCAAAAATTTAACCCAAACGTCATACTGACTCAGCAATACCTCATTCCCGGTTCGAGATTATTCCAACATGGCATTTCTTACATCCATTTTATATTTGTACGTTCGGCACGTATGAGATTTTTCCCGAAGTAAAATCTAGCGATAACCTATTCCGAAGTCGAGTTGCCGATACATTTTCAATATTTACGGTCTATTTTCAGGCCGTTTCACTGTGGTTAGTTGAAATCGTAACGGAAACAAAAGTTTTTTTTTCAATTTACCAGTTTCAAGTCGTAGACTTATTTCAACGATCACATGAAAAACTTACATGTTACATGAAATCAGAATAACCAATAAAGGTTAAAGCACATCAATCCACCCGGAACGAGAACGGCACCATATCAACTCTAGGCGTTCAGTATTCTTTGTCCCATAAGTACCTTCAACGCACATCTATCAACTTCATAACGTCACCACCTTAGTTCAAGATCAACTCGGGGCCCACTTTCCACAAGCGGCGCAAGCGTTCTGCTGTTCCCCTTACGTTAGATATGCTTTAACATACTAATTTAGTGATTTTAGTCAAATGCTTGATATTATGCGAAAACAAGGGCTTTTATTATGAAATGAGTAATTAATTAGAATTGATCAATAATACATTAGAAAGTATTTACCGTATTTCATGTCATTCGTGCCTGAAAGTATAAACTGAAAATTGAGGACGGTTTTTAAAAGTTATCAAAATAATATTAAACAATACACAATTTTAAAGCGACGACATCTCTTTGTGCTTGAATCTTGTTGTCTTGTAGAAAACTAAAATTACAAAGATAGCAGAAACAACAGCATCGGAACTTGGAAAATAAAAATGTTGTTTAAGAAGCTTCAACAACAGAGCTGTCTGTCTAAAAATACAAACCATTTATTGTTCTGAGATATCTAGGTTACCGTTATTGATTTACTCATTACTAAACAAAGGTAGAGATTTTCACACGCTTTCAAGCTAAATTAGGGCTTAGGATACAGAAAGTTTTTCACAGTAATAAGTATTTCATTATTATCAGCCGAAGCCAAATCATTATCCACTGCTGAACACTGTCCGAACCGATCACTATGGAAAATCTTGGGGGACGCCTATGTGTAGCAATAATTAAAATATAATTGGTTTTACAATATTTTTAACACTCACAGTGTCATATTTTATTCTTAAAATAACAGACGCTGTTGCATAAACAGACGGGTAGATGGCGCTAACGTCACGCAATGACGTATCAATGAGACCAAGAATTTCGCGCGGTCGGACCGACGGCACGGTAGCTCAATTGGAAGAGCAGTTGGCCCGGATAGCCAGAAAGATGCTGGTTCGAATCCCGCCCGTGCGCAATTTTTGGTTTCATATTTCATCTTTTAAGAATAAAATATGACACTGTGAGTGTTAAAAATATTGTAAAACCATTGAGTAGCGAAGCGTTATCATTTCCAAGTTGAATTTATTCTGTAAAGAATAACTACTTGGCCCGCTGTTGCATAAACAGACGGGTAGATGGCGCTAACGTCACGCAATGACGTATCAATGAGACCAAGAATTTCGCGCGGTCGGACCGACGGCACGGTAGCTCAATTGGAAGAGCAGTTGGCCCGGATAGCCAGAAAGATGCTGGTTCGAATCCCGCCCGTGCGCAATTTTTGGTTTCATATTTCATCTTTTAAGAATAAAATATAATTTATCAGCTATAAATATTTTTTATTAAACAAACAAAAGAAAAGAATAACCTACCCTTCCCCAATTCAATAAGACAAATGTTAAATGCTGTTATATAGGTACAATCGCTACCTCTAACAGAGGTGATAATCATTTATATTACTAAAACATTTTTAAAGGAATGCGACATTCGCGATTTATTCGGAACCTAGATTGTGATATAAACATTCACATAAAATAATAATAGACTGCTTAGAATCGAAAAGGCGCATCATCAGTGCAAAGTGTCAAAACAGTAAAAATCAATTTAAAAAATTGAATGGAAAAGTTTATGTTACCTGTTTACAAGTGAAAAGAAAAAAATACCTAGTCCTTTATAAATAAAAAGCTTTTATCTGTATTGCAATTCTAGTCTAATGAATAGTGGGCGGTTTTAATAATGAGCAAAAAATGCAACAAGTATTTGTCACCAAACAAGAAGACAGTTCCCTCCGACGTAGGTGTTATGAAAATAGAAATGCTAAAAATACTTGTTGTCATTCCGATGCAAAGCGACGCAAGGAAAAATATAAAGTCATTTTGAAAATGGCTACAAGACTTCTAAGAAAAACTAATAGTTCCAAGACTGTCCAACAAGCGGTTGCGTACGTAAAAAAAAGATTATGTTTCCTTATTTAAAATGCATTATTTGTGTTAGAATACATCAAATTTGAATGGTTTTAGAATGTTTTTTAACACTCACAGTGTCATATTTATATTATTAAATATGAAAATAAGAATCAAATTTGAATAAATAAATTGGCGTCGTGATAAACATTACACATGGTTTTGGTTATCACGACTAGTGCTGAGCGGGAGCCTTTTTGATACACAATCATGATTTTCATATTATAATTTTTATTATGTATGTATTGTTGTGTGTCAAATAAATGTTTCTTTCTTTATTTCTTTCTTTCTAAATACTATAAAACAAAGGTTGGTTGAGCATGATATGATACGTGGTACTGTCGGCCTTTATGAAAGCAGAATTTTGGCCGAAGGGTGTTAAGTAGCGTCAGTTTCGTGGACGGCTACCTGACATCATGCTACGCTAACCAACGCCGTCTAAATAGTGTTTAAAATAAAATAATCATTTATTTTCTCACCACAATGAATTTAGTTTTACAAAAATTTTCATCTTAAATTAACAGTTCAAAGAAGTTGAATACAATTTATTGTGGGAGACAGATGTCCAATCAGGCATCAGGTTTCAGATCATCAGGAGTTTTTTTTTTGTAGTACATTTAGGTAGTTTTTATAATGTATGTATGTTAGCTCATAAGGTAACAACATATACTAATATGAGACTGTACTATTTGTTATCTGCTTCCATAACCCACCTGGGTATTGCGTCAATTTAGAGGCATACCAATTCCCACTCAGTGAAAACGAATATATAAACACTACAATGGTATGAATATTCATATTTATGTTGATTATAATAATTAAATCAATTTAATGCGAAATTGCAATACGGGTTGCTATTTGACAGTAAAGCAGAGCTGCCTAACTGTCAAAGCTGCGTCGCAATACCCACCCTGTAATTACGTTATGTAATTACATGTTATTTTTTAATTAGGTATATAAGTCAGCGGCTAACATTTTTCTCAGCACTCGTACAGAACGAAATAACGTACAACGGCAACGTACTGGAAAGCTTTAAGCCTTGAGATTTACACATTTGCGTTTACATTTTCATAAGTCACAGTATCCTAAATTGAATAAATTATTTTAAATTAAATAGAGTTAAGACTGCGTGTGTGATTGTATTTATTTAATACACAAAATACGAGTAAATAAGAAAACAATCATAATTGACCATGGAAGGCTTTCTCTTTCTTTGTATTTCTTGGGATTGTATTGACCTTTACCTTTGTTAAAAAAAAAAGTAAAGTAAAGTTAGCCTGTAGCATCCCACTGCTGGGCAAAGGCCTTACCTCAAATGTGAGGTAGTATGAGCCATACTCCACCACGCGGGCTCAGTGCGGATTGGCGGAGGGGTGTTTGCAAGGCAAGCGACCAACCTTGCTGTCAGATTTTTATCAAGCCGCCCATACTTACATATTTACCTTTGTTATTTAATTGAAATTCTATAAGGAAAATTTTGTTTTTATCCAAGTACGTAGGTATTATTGTTATTTTTAGGTTAATATTGGCTGTGACAACATTGAGTTTTATAAAACTGAATTCATTTTACTCTCGCGGCTGGATAACGGAATCTAAATTAGTAATGCCACTGTTTCTTTCTAATAATGGTATATTGCGTAATTTGTGTCTTGATTTTACCATTTTCTCTAATAAAAGTAAAGTAAAGTTAGCCCGTAAGCATCCCACTGCTGGGCAAAGGCCTTGCCTCAAATGTGAGGTAGTATGAGCCATACTCCACTACGCGGGCTCAGTGCGGATTGGCGGAGAGGTGTTTGCAAAGCAAGCGACCAACCTTGCTGTCAGATTTTATCAAGCCGCCCATAGGGCCTCTGCTAGGCTTAACGACTAGTACCAATCGATATTAGCCAGGACGAACGGCTTAACGTGTCTTCCGAAGCACGGATTTTCTCTAATATAGTGAATAATTGATACCTTTGAATAGCTTCATTCATTAAATTATTTGATGACGTTATAAGCCGTGCATGTTGCTTATGTGCCTGGTGGCCATTTTTTGACGTATTCTCGTTGTATTTTCTTTTGATATCTGTTGTTACTGAACTCGAACTTACTAACAATACTTATTATTTAACTAAGTTCATTTTTGGAAAGTTTTTTTTGCTCTATGCTTGTATGCACCAAAAGAGTACAGCAAGTTCGTAGAGCTTCTTTGAAACGTTTAAGTTGCAAAAGAGATTAAGCCTTAATAAGCTCAATTATTAAATTGACATGGTTTCAGCGCACTATCAACTTGCAGGGCTTATACTCGGCTTAAACCCGCATACGGATGAGTGCGTAAGCACCTAAAAATACCAATAGAACTGCCACTAAATCTGTGGCTAAGACCATTAGCTGTCAAATGGTACAATTCCCAGTTTTCAAATGCACTGATGCGCTGCAATAATAAAACATTCGGGATGCGCGTAAAACTCGCATATCTTTTTTATTATTCACAGCTAGTCGAAGGCTGTACGCAGACGAATAGTTTAATTTATAATGACTTGCTTAAAAAATATATAAAATTTATCCACGGATGTCATACGAGTAGACACAGACGACATGATAAGGTTCTTATTTATCTCTTCCATGGTAAGAGGCTATTCGGCGACTGATTGTCAAGATCAGATTCTTAGACTGAAAAAACTCTTGTGGATTAGCATCGAACTGTAAATGTGTTAGGTTTAGTTTCAGCTTTTGCAAAAGTTGACAAATCTAGGACAGTTAAGAGCACGTAATCTCAAAGAGCTTATAGTACTTATAAGGGCCAGTTTATTTAAAATTTGATAACCACAATAAATCGGCTTAGTGCGTACTCACTTTAAAAAATTGTGACAGTTCGAATCCACGTTTAGTCGTCTGTGATAGGCCTAATGGGTGATTAATGCATTTTACATCTGCCGTTGACGCGACACGACAAAAACATCGGACTAACGACTTGTCGATCATTAGCTCAGTTTTGTCTTTTTAAAGCTCGCTATTGATCGCTCAGAGAGGAACACTGCCCTAATTTTTTAGACATTTTGCATTGCAGTAAAAAAGTTGGCTCTTGTCAGATTTAGTTTCGTTCTGAAGAATATCATATTTGGTAGTGTTTGGTAGAATGATAAAAAGAAGTGATTTCTTCGACAAATTTAGGATTCGATCTCTTTCGGTTTATTAAGCAAAGAAAAATTATTTAAGAAAATTGAAATCAAATCAATTCAAATCTAAAGATCTGACATATTGACTGTGAATTTATTTTATTAGAAGCTTATTATTGTAAAATAAATATTTGCATGCTATTTGTCAGTGGCTAAATGGGCTGGAAATCAAATTGATTGTAAACCTTCTATGTACCCCGTTTGAATGCAAATAAATGATTTTATTCTTTTCTTTAAAACCTAGTAAAATTACAACTTTACTACTCCTCAATACACGCAAAAAATACTCGGCTACAAATTCAAAAAAACATTACACATTATATATTTTTTTTCTTAAAAGTTTCCGTGTATTAATATACTTCCTATTTTCCACGTGACTTCATCCGTTCCATTATAAATAACCCTCCCTGCCTGTTAAGTTAACGTAACGCGCTGAAACTATTTTACTTATTTCCTCCCAAAAACAACACAAAAGATGTGGAACAAAAGGGTCGTATTTTCCAAGTTAAATGACTATTTGCCGCTCTGGTTCGGGCAAATTACTCAGGTATGTGGGGAACACGTGAGGGGCATTTTTAGAGGAGGCTACCCTGAAATTCTGACTTGCCATCTCTTTTACACTAACGTCAATGCACGCATGAGTGACAAGAATGGGTGTTGTAAAAAAATGAAGCATCGTCTTATGGGGTACACCATAAAGTTTGTGGACTCATTGACGAAATGCCGATGGATAATTTATTTTGCCGGACCTAGGAAAAAGTTATATTTTTTTTTTTTCATTTATTTATTGAATAAAATAACAGTTACATAAATTAAGACTAATAACATTCAATAAACCAATGAGGTTTGTGACGAATGTCGTGATAATCTACGACGCTATAAGTTTCTTTAAAAAGTGAGATTTTAACTTAGTTTTTACATTAGAAGGTTTAACATTATGAGTAACACGCAAATCCGGCGGTAATCCATTAATTAGTCGAGGAACCAGGTAAGCAGTCGTGCGCTTGCCGTAGGTATTATTCGAACCGGTCACCGTACGTAACATCGTATCATTCCTAGTGGCCGCCCGCGTGCATACAGGGTGTTGGTATACTATTACGTCTCTGTACTGTAGGTTAAAAAAGTTTTCTTTAAGTATTGCATATTGGCATTGCATATCTACTGGAAGAATTTGACAATAATATACTTTGCTCAGTTTGTAACTTGAACCTATATGTTGTCAATGTTAAATTACAGTAGATATAAGAATAATAATGATCCAATCATAAATGAAGATGAATTAAAGATATTTATGATTTCGTTCTTATTTTTATAACAAAATACGTTTTGATAAGTTAGAAAACTAATGGTTGATTCCATTACTTTTTGATGGAAGGTATTTCTTTTTAATGTGTCATCATCATTAAGCATAAATAGAGGCCTATATTCAGGACGTCCACTGTTGAACATATCCCTCGATTCCTTTATAGTGTTTATTTAATTTATAAAACACTGCTGTCACCCAATATCCCATGTTTTATTAACAAGGTTATCTTTTGCCTGAAAATGCTTTAGACACCCTATTTTTATCACTTGTGCCAATATAGTGTGTTGGTTTGATTGATTTCGACTTCATTTGAATAATGATCGATTTTTGAGTAAAAATAAGCTGATATCGGCACACGGCAGTGGTTCACAAAATTATTACTCAATTTTGTCACCACTCGTCTCTGTATTAAACGTGGTTTTCATTGACTTTTAATTTATTTTTGAAAGAAAGTCACTCGGAATATCAGGCGATTGGGTTAAAAATAGAGCTCCTGTTTCCTATAATATTCTGCACAGAGTGATTAATTATTTAACGTTGCCGAACTGATGTAGTTATGAACTGCTGTTTTTATATTACAACCTTCGTAATTAATCTGGCAATTAAGAACATACTTATAAGTATTGTACTCGTATCTTAGGAGAAACTCCAATTATGCTGAACTTTACCAATTAAAACAAACATCTGCGTGTAAGGGAAGGTTTCACTGTCGAAAAATAAGCAAACAACCAACAAATAATTCATACATGGAACGACATTCCGTATGAAGTAATAAGCAGTTAACGTTACTGGTTAAATTGAGAAACAAGCTGTTAGTTTACTGTATAAATCGAATAAAAACAAATAAAGTATATTGTCAAGTGCTTGTAGAATTAAATAGCAAATAAAAGTAAAAGGATAATACATCAGATGTAAGTGCTGAGAACTGGCGAGGGCAACCTGTCACATCCTCGAACAAATTACTTGATGGGGTGGAGCTATTACCTACCTATGCTGAAAGCGACTGCAGACTGCTGCGAATATAAATACAAGTAAAATGTTAATATTTATTAGATAAATAAAGATTTATTTCACGCACATTTATTATTTATTTTTAATCTGCCTGTGACGGATGCTGTAAGGCATTTGAAACGTCTGGCGACAAATATAAAAAACATTGCCATCTCTCTGCTTGACCTAAAAGTTTGATTGGCAGAGAATGATATTAGCAGGAAGTCCACCTTTGTACACCATGATTTGTGCAATAAAGTAGTAATAATAAAAAAGTGCGCGAAATTAATCCTCTACGGATTGGTTTCGCGCACTTTTTACGAGATATTATAATAGTTATATCCTCGTAAACTTCAGAACCAATAAATATCATTTACCAAAGTAAACGTCAAACGAGATTTTTTCAAGAAGCTATTTCTATAGCGGCCAGTTTGTTCTATATCTTTTCAGTTATTTAGAGGAATCTTTTCAAAGTATTGCGTTATTTCGCAAGAACAGTAACTATTGTAGCTTTTCTTTTGATGGGGTTACCATCTATCAAAAGTTCACTACCATCACCGCACTTTGAAATACAGGCTATGAAAAAGGAACCGATTTTTTGGCTTTACCTAATAGATGACACGGGTTAAGTCGAGAGTCGTGTGTGAAATTTTTATGGAGTCCGACTCCAGCTCGCTCACTCGCACAATCGCGATGACCCGATTGGCTTCCACTCTGCGATAACTTAGAGCTTAGGAATTTTAAAAAAAATCGTATAGAAAGTACCTTTCTCCACTCCATCTTCATCATAATAACAATACTCTCTCTACTGATTTTAGTATGCAAAATTAGCACATGTTGTCTCGCTTTAACATAGCTAAATATGATAGTTGTATCCTTGTCAGTATCGTTCAACCGCATCGCTGCCGCATGCGAATGCGTTGGTGTACTAACGATGTAACTGCGCGCATCAAAATATACGTCGTTTGAGCTTATTTTTTATCCTCTATTTGTCTCACTGCTTGGCAAAGACCTTTTTTATATGATATGGGTTTGCTCTTGTCTCTAGACTATATTAATGGCATAGACAGGGACGAAGATGAAGCGAGCTCACCCAGAAGAAGCCTGTTCACTCGTACTCAACCCTTATATAATATAGCTATTGATATCCTATTTATTTGTGGCGCGACAAAGCCTATTCTAGCCATGAAAGCCTATTCAGAAACAAAACAGTTCTGAGAAATAATAATCTCTTTTATGTAATAATGTTAAGCTAATTTGTCACCTTGCCAAGGGCGGGAAAACAGGTAGACATTGAAACGACATGACTGACTACTCTATAGCAAAACAAGAACAAAATATGAAAATAGTGTAGAGCTACATACATCGATACTTACGCAAAGGCATGGGCAGTTTTTAAATATAATGTAATTGTTCTATTTGTAGACATACACTTGAAACTTTTTGATCCTAATTAAGATTGTTTTTAGGGTTCCGTAGCCGAATGGCAAAAACGGAACCCTTATAGTTTCGTCAAGTCTGTCTGTCTGTCCGTATGACCGTATGTCACAGCCATTTTATTCTGAAACTATTAGCATCACACCGTCGAAACTTGGTAAGTAGGTGTATTTTGTTCACCGCTTTCCGATTCAGGCACAAAAAGCATTTTATATATGACATTTTCACTAGGTGGAAGTAAGTGGACCCCGAATTTAGTTTTAGGGTGGTACGGAACCCTTAGTGCGCGGGTCCGACTCGCGCTTAGCCGGTTTTTTCAACCTGCTGACTATACACCGTGCTTTTTTAACCGTCTTACAGCCGAAGGCCACTTAAAGTATCCAATAACTACATGTCATTCGTTAAATAAAACTTGGTTATTATTAAGATTTCAAAGACTAAGACATTAAAGAAGATATCAGCACAATTTAGTACGAAACATCCTGTAACGAGCACTACGCGCGGGTCATTCACTCGGCTGTCTAGCACTACTGACCTAGTTTTACGCACGAATAGAAAGGGGTGAGGCGGTGGGCGTCACAAAGGATTGCGCTAGCGCATGATTGGTTAGAGATCCACGTGGACTGTCTTAGATTGGCTAACGGTGCGGCGCGCCTGGAGGCGGCAAGGTCAAGGAATGCATTGTTGAAAACGTAAACATTATGAAAAGGATGATACATTACGTAACATTACTATTAGATATTTTTTACACCAAAATTATGTGGAGTGTAATAAAAAAAAATAACATGTCCTAGAGGTTTATTAAGATGGTTACATTACGTGGGCTTCGGGTGTAAGACGGTTAAAAAAGCACGGTGTATAGATAGAGTTATCTCAATCAATAATATCTAGACGTGGCTGGAGAGGTTTGGGAATACGCCTACGATTACATAAGTGCTTCCTGATGAATTGAGTTGAAGATCCAAAAATAATTGAGAATTCCCTTGGCAGACTAGCGAATATTCCTTTAATAAGTTGTATAATTTTGTCGATTGATTGTAATACTTATGCCATGTTTTCTTTATAATGGCACAGAATTTGGTCGACATCTCTAAATTACACTCAACAAGCCTGTCCATTCTGACCATGGTGTGAGTTAAATAAGCTTACAAGACGTCTTCTGTCTTTTATATAAATAATAAATAAATATGTGCCAGAAAACACACCAGTTGTCTGGTTTCTTGGTAAGGAATTTTCTTCCTTGTGTTACGAAGTACCAGACAACGATTATGACGGGGGCGTCTCCCATAAATACTTAAATACATATAACATCCATGACTTAGGTACAAATGTTCGTGCTCATCACACAAACATTTGCCCCTTGCGGGATTCGAACCCTAAGATTCGATATCATCTAAGAATTTTACAGCAACTGATTGAGCCTAACAAACCTAGATAAAATTGGTGTTTAACTGATGTTGTGAATTGAGACTAACTTTTCATAAAATTAAGGATGTTTTTTTTTATAAAAAATAAATATGAAATAAGGTTTATTATTTTAAAGGATGTTTGATGCTGCAGAAGAACAGACTGTTAAAATCTAATAATTCGACTGCTTCTGACTGTGGTCGATAGATAGTTCGACTTGTACATCAAAATTCATACACTGATAAATCTTATCGATACGTTTTCTCCATCATATCTCAGTTCTATCCAATAAATCCAAACTAATAGTTGGAGATGTTTATGTGATCGAATGCGAGAAGGAGTTAGTTCGAGCAGTTAATAAGTTGGGATCAATGGGCAGTAATTTATGTCACCGTTATACTAAGGACTTACGTTAAACGCAGAATTAATAGGCTCCTTTGCAAAGCCATAATTAGAGGCGGAATGTTTTAGGGGTTAATGGACGGTTATTTATTTATTTATTTATTTATTTAAAGACTTTATTGCACAAATCATAGTGTACAAAGGTGGACTTAATGCTAAAAGCATTCTCTGCCAGTCAAACCTTTAGGTTATGTCAAAGCTACAAAACTTGCTCCGGTTCGATTGATTGAAAATAATTAGAAACTACGTCTTATGATAGGTATATGTTATTTTACTATTATTTTTAGTGTCTGTTTCATTTTATTTGAAACAAAGATCAGGAGCTCTATTTTTGAATCACTCGCTTGGATATGGCGTGTGATTTTCTTTCGAAAACGATTTTATTTCTATGACTTTTGACACTACGTCGAACGAAAATCACTCGCCATCTTGAAGCGAATGATTCAAAAATAGGGCTCCAGACAAGTATATCTGGGTGCGTATTGCAATGTAGTTAATAGTTTTATAGCAGATTCGTTTTTGACCGGATTAGCAAATTCATATTGCGGTTTCGTATAATCCACTCAGCAGATTAGCGTGGGACAGCTCTACACGAGTGAGTGAAATAGAAATACTTAAATTTTTCCTAAGTTACACCGCAGTGCCCATTTGGCGAGTTAACTATTAGAGTGGTAATTGAACTGCCTGGAACGTGAACGGGTGAGTGAAAGCAAGATCGTAATACGCCCCCTGGAAAAGAAAATTTAACAACATAGAACCCATTACAGATTTATATAAACCAAAATAATTACGTTAACTCAAACAAAAAATAAAAAACAAACTCATCTGTTTCCGCAATTATAAAGTGATTTGATCCGTTAATCGCTGTGCCAATCACCAGAATTATGGACCAGTTGAATTTACTGTTCTCTTTCTTGTCCCAACGAAAATGTATTGCATGTTGTCAGTATTCATTAAGTCCTGATAATGAATACTTATTGGCCAAATACACTGAGACTGCCCCTTTCACCCATCGCACTCAAATTTAATAATTAATTACCTGTTAATTACGGCATATTGTATCCGATTCAGTGGACCACTCGACAGTACTTGGAAACTGTTTGTATTAACAGTAAGGTAGGTAATACATTAACGTGAAACAATGGATGCCTTTGATAATAAATCGGATATTTTTTCAGTATTTTTATAGTTACTTTGTTCAATAGCACAGGCTGTTATTGATAGGATATCATAGTAAAAGATGTTAGAGAGTTTCTTAGTATCTAACATATAATATATCTGATACATTTACGTCGATTGGGATCAAATCTGTCGCGCTGCTGCCGCGCTGCTAAAATCGCAATGTGAAAGCGCTCTAAGACCCTTCACACACTGCGACTTTTAGCAGCGAACGATGCAGAAGCTGGAAATTGACAAATTATGTAATGCGCGTTAGCATCGATGCAGTCGCGTTTCTGCATCGATACTAACGCGCGACTGCATCGGTGCCAAATTAAATCTGTTCATTGCGTGATTCGCGATGCTGTCGCGCGTTTTCAAAATGCGCTTCTGCATCGATGCTAAAAGTCACAGTGTGTAAAGGGTCTAAGAGACATTAGCATTAGGGATGAAAATGGCGAAAGATACTCATTTGTTTTTTTCGCAACTTTGAATCTTTCAAGTAAAATACATGTAACTTTGGAAAAATACAAATTGAAGGCTATTTGAAAAATACAAATTTACATGTAAAAACGTGTATAAAACGTGTATTAATCAATGTATTTTTCATAATTTACATTGAATGAAAAAAAACAAACAATGATAATGGTTTATTATAATTATTTATTATACTTATATTAGGAGAAAAGTTTGTTTATTTACAAAAACATGTTTCTACAATTCAATATCACTATTGCAATCGTCAACCTGAACCTCTTCTGGTTCGTCAACAGTAACATCATTGATACCGTCTTTAGAATTGACAAATTTCAGATTTCAGTTAACAAAAAATACTTTATTCAATCGATCAGCTGTCAAACGGTTGCGATCTTTGGTGTGTGTCCGCCCAAACAAAGACCAATTTCTCTCACTAGCGGCTGATGATGGTGGATTACTCAAAATTCAACACGACATTCTTTATGTTATTAACAATTCAATGATTTTAAATTATATGTTCCTAAAGGAGGTTTAACCATAAAGTTTTTTTTATTACTACAAGTCCTTAAAAAAACAACGAAAAATACAACGTTTAATACATGTAAAAAACGAAACTTTCGAAAGATACTGTTCATGTTCAAATGGACTGTAGATTTAATTCACATGACTAGGCACTGACATCGATCCCAATGAAACGCTGCACTGATTCATATACACTTTTATTTGCACTACTATGTTCACTTAGTAACTGGTATTCACAATAGATCGTAGGAAAGACTGAACGAATGTACGTGCTTCATACAAACCCGGCTCTATACTTAACTAATATTTTTCGTTTAACTGGTGACTAATGTTATTTATTACTTTCTCCAATCATAGAGCACGAAGTTTGCACACGACACTATTATGTACATTTCGTTCTTACATATATTGCTATCTCATTTGATTTTACATATCAATTTTCTGGTTCATTCTAACTTATACATCTTTCTCTTTCTTTTAAAGTTTAGTAAGTAAATGAGTAATATTACAAATCAAAACTTATAAAATCATATTAAACAAATATTATTCATGCCGTGGCTGTCGTCAACATTCTCCCCCCGGCAAAGGTGTACCGCAGCCTCCTCCGGTAGACAGCCTCTCGAGGATGCAGCGCGTCCCTTCCCTCTGGTCCGGGGAAGGTGCGGATGAAGACAACACGATGATTTTTGAGGTGGGTCTTTTAAAGGTCCCACCCTTGGTGAGCACATCTACGATGCGCGTGACACCGTCAGGCCCTGGATAGGTCCTGGTGACAGTGCCCCTCGGCCACATGTTTCGTGGCAGTTGTGGGTCGGCGATGATGACCAGGTCGCCTGTTCTGACGGCCACCTGGCGCTCGTGTCTGTCGAGGCGTGGTACTAATGTGGGTAAGTACTCGCGCATCCAACGCTGCCAGAAGCTGTCCGCGAGTGCCATCGCTGCTCTCCAAGCCCGCTTGTCTGCTTCTTCACAGGTTCCGGTGTGTGGCAGGCCGGTCGATGACCCCAGAAGAAAGTGGTTTGGCGTCAATGCTTCTGGGTCTTCTGGGTCCACGGAGACATGGGTCAAAGGTCTGGAATTGATTGAATACTCAGCTTCGGTCAGCAGAGTAGCCAGGGTCTCCTCCTTCGGCGCCTTCTCTTTCAGTGTTGTGGTGAGTGCGTTCTTGACTGAGCGCACCAGCCTTTCCCATGCGCCTCCCTGGTTCGGAGCTCCTGGGGCTATGAACTTCCACTCGGTGTCGTAGTTCATTGCCAGTCTTGTTAGTTCTGGTAGCCATTCGACGTATGCTCTCTTCAGTTCTACGTCTGCGCCTCTGAAGTTCGTTCCATTGTCGCTGTATAGCGTCTTGGGCCATCCTCTTCTTGCTGCCATTCTTCTGAGAGCCATGATCGCAGAATCAGTACTTAAGGAGGCGACTGATTCTAAATGAATTGCTCTTGTAGTTAAGCAAGTGAACAGAGCGCACCATCTTTTTTCTCTTCGTCTTCCAATGGTTACCGTGATGGGGCCGAAGTAGTCCACTCCGCAGAAGCTGAATGGTCTGTGATATGGCTGTAGGCGTTCGATCGGTAGATCTCCGATTGGTGGGCTTCTTGGCTTCGTCTTCCTGAGTCGACACATCTGGCAGTTGGTGGCTACCTTCTTTACCGTAGGTCGCAGCCGTGTTACCCAGAACTTCTGTCGAACGTCGTTGACTATCCTCTCAGTGTTCGCATGGTTAGCTCTTCGGTGTTCTCGCCCGATGAGCAGTCTTGTGAATGGATGGCGTCCATCCAGCAGTATAGGTCGCTTCGCTGTCTCAGGTACTGCCGCCTTGTTCGCGCGTCCGTTGAGTTTCAGGAGCCCATCTTCCCACAACAGGTCGAAACGATGAAGAGGGCTTGACCGGGGCACGATGATGCCTTTCTTCGTGTAATCTATCTCGTTTGGAAACGAATCTCGCTGTGCTCGTCTCAGCCAAAGATTTGTTGCTCTATTGATGTGGTCGTGGCTGAGTGCTGTCTTTTTTTTGCGACAACAATCCATGAATTGCAGTATTCTTGCCGTAGCTCCAATCAGCCGATCGTATGAGGAGAACCGGCTGATATCAGGTAGTGTTGCATTTTCTTTCTTCTGTGCTTCGGTGATGACATGCAGCAGTTCTGTGGTGATGTCATCGCCGCAGTCTTCTTGGCGTGGCCAGTAACGTCTTGGCTTCTCTAGGAATGACGATTTACCAAACCATGGGTCTTCTTCCGACGTTGGCACGTAGCCTGTTCGCGTAGCCGTGTCAGCTATGTTTTGATGAGTAGGCACCCACCGCCAGTCTGCTGGTTTCGTTTCTTCACTGATCTCGCCGAGCCGGTGCGCTACAAAGGGTGTGTAGCGTCTACTACCGTTCCTTAGCCAATGCAGGACTGTCTGCGAGTCAGTCCAGTAGATCGCGTCATCAATTTGAAGTCTGTGTTCTTGTTTGATGGCCTTTGCTAGTCTTGTTCCGATTAATGCCGCTTGCAGCTCCAGTCTGGGAATGGTTTGTGCCTTGATCGGGGCGACCTTCGCGCGTGCTGCCACTAGTACTACTTGCACCTCTTTGTTGTTGTATTCGAGTCTCCAGTATGCAGCTGTTGCGTAGGCTTCTTCGCTCGCGTCACAGAAAATGTGTAATTCTCGACGTTGCACCTCTCTCCCCCCGTTGTAGCTTCGGGGTAGCTGCAGCTTCTTAATATTTTCCAGGTTCAGGATCCAACCGTCGAATTCTCTGGCCAAGTCTTCTGGAATCTGTTCGTCCCATCCAGTCTTGAGGCGCCACAGTTTCTGCAGGTTGATCTTGGCTGCAATGGTATAGCAGCTCAATAGCCCCAGCGGGTCGTAGATGCTCATCACCGTGGACAGCGCCTCTCGTTTCGTTGGTGCTCGTTCTCTTGATTTTATGGCTTCTGGGACACGAATCAGCGAAGTATTGAAGCTCAGCTTGTCGGTCTCCGGGATCCATAGAAGTCCCAAGGTCTTCTCCTGTCCTCCTAGTGGTGTCACTCCCGTCTTCGCTCGTCTGTCCATTGGCGTGACCTCCAGTAACTTCTCGTGGTTGCTGCTCCAGCCTCGAAGATGGAAGTCGGCTTTCTTGTGCACCTCGTCGACTTGCACGATGGTTCGTTTGGCGCTCTCCAGGTCGTTGAAGCTGTCCACGAAATCATCCATGTAGTGGGCTTCCATGATTGGCAGTACGGCTTCAGGGTGTGTATGCGCGTGCTGAAGTGCGTTCTTGTTCCGGACGCTGTGTGCTAGGAACGGAGAGCTTGATGCGCCAAATATCATTGAAGTCATCTTCATTTTCACTGGTTTGTCAGTCGGTCGTTCCCTCCAAAGGAACATTTGCGCAGGTTGATCTTCCTTTCTTATTTTCACACGCAGAAACATCTCTTCTATGTCCGCTGTTATTGCGTAGGCACCTTCTCGGAACCGGAACAGTATGGTCTGCAGAGACTGCAGAAGGTCCGGCCCTTCCAGCAGACAGTCGTTCAGGCAAACACCATTTGCCTTGGCGGCTGCGTCGAAGACAAGTCTGATCTTGCCTGGTTTGTTCGGGTTCCTTACTGCGAAGTGTGGTAAGTACCATGCTACCGGGCTCTCTTCTTCTTCTCCACTGCAACGCTCAGCGTATCCCTTCTTCAGCAGATTTTCTACTTGTTCATGGTACTGCTTCTTTTCTTCGGGGCGTCGTTCTAAGCTGGACTCCAGTGTCTTTAGCCTCTTTAAGGCGGCGTTGTAGCTATTCGGTAGCTCCAAGTCTTCGCTCTTCCAAGGTAGACCCACTTCGAATCTTCCATCTTTGTTGATCGCGGTTTCTTCGAAGATCTTCATGGCTCGTAGGTCATCTTCTTTTGTGAATTCATTCTTCAGAGATATTCCTAATGAGTCGATGCGGAAGTGGTGTTCGACCAACTCTTCAATCTTCTCATTTTCTTTAATGTGCAAGATCTTCTCTGTATCTTGACAGCTTCTAGGTACTCTTCCATGGATCACCCATCCCAGCAAGGTCTTGGAGGCTGCCGGCTGATTCGGTCTGCCCGCTCGCAGCTCCCTTGTGATGATCAATGGCCAATTGTCAGTCCCTATGAGGACCCGTGGTTTGGCGTTCTTGTAGGCCAGGCTTGAGGTATCCAGCCCTCGTAAGTGTTCCAGCTGCAGTGCCTCCTTTGGCACCGACTGCGTCGATAGGTCCAGACCTGTCATCGTTCGGAGCGTGATGACAGAGCTGTGTCCGCTGGCGTTGTTTCCGTTTATCTTGACGCGGACAGTTCTGCTGTTCATGTTCGTGACTTCTTTGTCGATGCCTCTTAGCTTCAGACAAGTACTGGTTCCGCTAGCTCCAACTTCATTCGCGAGGTCTTCGTCGATTAGAGATATCGTGGCCCCTTCATCGAAAAGCGCGTATGTTCGTTGCGCCCCCCGCTGGCCGCTGATGATGATCGGACATATCTTCAGCTTCACGTCACTCCCTCCAGGTGTTGTTGCGGTCATTATGACCTCTGCTTGGTTCGTAGCCACCTGTTCGACTTCCTCCTTGGCCGGGACTTCAGCATGTAGGGTGGCGTGGTGAGGGCGTTTGCAGCCCTTCACGCCGCAGAGCTTCTGCTTGCAGTTCATTCTTCTGTGCCTGCTGCTGATGCACCGGAAACAGAGTTTGGCGTTCTTCACTGCCTCCCACCGTTCTGACACCGACAGCTCCTTGTACTTCGGGCACGCAGGTAGTTTGTGTTCACCGTTGCACACAATGCAGACGCTGGCTTCGGGCTTCTCATTGTTTTCTGGCCTGCCGCTCGTCTCTGTCACAGTGAAGACTTTTCTTTTTTGTTCGTTCTTAGTGTTCTTGATTGGGACGTCTTTTCTTGTGCCACTATAGCTGTGTTTCAATGCACGGTCAGCTTGCTGCATTAAAAACTCGGAGAGCCGTATGATTTGTATTGAACTTCTAGGCTGCTCCTCGGCGAAGTCACACCACCTTGACTTGATGTGTGGGCTCAGCTTCTCCAATATTTCGCGTACAAGCAACGGATTATACAGATATGCTGGATCTACGTTGTTGAGTATGGCCACCACGTTCTGGACTTTGATAGCGAAGGAGTTCAGTTCACTTGCAGTGCTTCCCATTTTCGGCAGCTTCTTAAGTTCATCATATGCCATATCTATTATCATTTCTGGGCGTCCGAAGCATTGTTGTAACGTTTTCATAACTTGATCTGGGTGCGTCGCGCTGCTTAGTAGTGGCGTTACCACTTCCTTTGCTTCACCTCTTAAAGCGTTGCGTAGTCGTGCCAAGTTTTCGTATGGAGTGAATTTGTACAGCCTTGTTGACTCTTCCATTGCAGTAGAGAAGTGTATCCATTCCAGTGGTGATCCGGAAAACAGCGGTAGGTCTGTCACTTGCCGCGGTGGTGGTCGTGATGTCATCATCTGTGACAGCGTGTCCGCCAGCTGTTCTATCCCTCGTCCCTTCGGGGTTGACGATCTTCTTCTTTCTGCGCGTGGTCTTGGGTTTACCGGGCCCGGCGTCCAAAATCTTGCCCTTCGGGTCACGGGCGTATCTTCATTGCAGGGTTCCGGTGGAGCCTCCAGTTGCTCCCCCCGTTCCGCATCCACGTTCGGCGCAGACTTGTCCAGCCACTCGTTCACTTTTTCCATTTCTTGCATCTGTTCCTGGTCACTGTCGTCTTCCAACTCTGCTAGGTCTGCAGTGAGCTTCTTTTTTACCATCTCGGCTTCAAGTTCCAGCTCCTTGCGTCTGATGGCTGCGAGCCGCTCCTCCGCTTCGAACCGTAACCGAGCTACGGCGCTAGCAGTGGATCTGGTGGAGCGCGCTGTGGCGCGCTGCGTCCTACTCGTTGCAGTGGCCTCGATATGTCCCGTATCAGATGCTGAGCGCGTTCCCAACATAGCGGCGCCACGTTCGGTAGGCAGGGCGGCCGTATGCTGTTCCGACGGGGACGGCGACCGGGGCGGTTCCGGCAACACACGTGTAGGGCGTTCGTCCATGGCTTGGCTTCGCGTTTTCACCATTTGAATTTAACACTTGTAAGAGTCACTTATAAGAGAGTCAGTAGCAGAGTCAATAGTCTATTTGTAAATCACGAATAAACAAAAAGATAGAGTTCACAGGAATCACAGTTCAGGAATCAGAGTTCAAGAATCAAAGTTCAAATCAGATGCACTTACACGAAATAATCACAGTTATCACTTATAGAACATTAAAAAATACTTACAGTTTTTAGTAGTCACTAACACTAATTTCACAGCACAGTACAAAGTCCACTGGTGCGTACTTACGATCCTGCTCCGATAGGACCAACAATGTTCATGTTCAAATGGACTGTAGATTTAATTCACATGACTAGGCACTGACATCGATCCCAATGAAACGCTGCACTGATTCATATACACTTTTATTTGCACTACTATGTTCACTTAGTAACTGGTATTCACAATAGATCGTAGGAAAGACTGAACGAATGTACGTGCTTCATACAAACCCGGCTCTATACTTAACTAATATTTTTCGTTTAACTGGTGACTAATGTTATTTATTACTTTCTCCAATCATAGAGCACGAAGTTTGCACACGACACTATTATGTACATTTCGTTCTTACATATATTGCTATCTCATTTGATTTTACATATCAATTTTCTGGTTCATTCTAACTTATACATCTTTCTCTTTCTTTTAAAGTTTAGTAAGTAAATGAGTAATATTACAAATCAAAACTTATAAAATCATATTAAACAAATATTATTCATGCCGTGGCTGTCGTCAACAGATACATTTTAAGAACTCATTGAAAGTTTCTGTATTTTACTGAAAAATACAAAGTACGATTGAAAATTACATGTATTTTACTTGTAATTTTCAACCCTAATTAGCATATGCGAATTTCATTCAACGAATGCGTTGGTATAATAACGGCGTAAGTGCCAAAACCTCTTGCACCTTGTGTCGTATTTCGTTTGAAGTAACACCCGTTTGTGTGCAAAAGATTTTCGTTGGAAAGTGGTTAGGCGCGAGAGACCTCAACCGTATGGTACACGACCTAGGTATCTTGTGATTTACCTGTGTGATCAGAAACGCATCCTCTAAAAAAACGGAAATATTGATATTAGAAACGCGCCGCCCTCGTAGATTGCAATAAAGATAGATCCTTCAAAGGTATAAAATCCTGCATATCCATCATTTATAAGCCTCCACGTCGTTATAGCCAACGATGGATACATATGGATCCATAAACGGCGTTTTATTTCCATTTTCGATATCAATTTAGATGTGCAACGGATAGCCTAACCTGACCGAACAAAGCCCCTACTCTTATAGATGATGTCTATATTTCATACTTTTTGTCCCTGTCTATCATAAGGGTATATAGGTTAATATTAGTTGTAAAGGCCTTTAAATTTGTATTCAGCAGCCCTAGAGGCGAATTCAGAACCTGACAGCAAGGTTGGTCGTTTGCCTTGTAAATACGCCTCCACTAATCCGTCCCCACTGAGCCCGCCTGGTGGAGTATGGTTAATACCACCTCATAGTTAAGGTGAGGCTTTTGTTCAGCTGTGAGATGTTTACAGGCTAACTTTACGTTACTATCATAAGGGCATGATTTAAAAGTTTGAGTGATAGTGCTGGCTGTAATCGAAAATATAGTCTATGTCCGATGAAATAGGACTCCTGTGGTCTGCGGTTGCTACACACTCAGATGAATGGCTAAATTCAAAACAAATGATATGGTCACATTACCGTTGTAAATCAAAACGTATTTGCAATTTATATCGGTGATGATATCATTTGTTTGACCCAGAAATCTCTTTGTTCTACTGATGTTTATTCTTTACATCATCCGCTGAACATTATGTATTTCCAAAGCTTCATTTGTGAGCAGGGTTAAAAAGTAAGGCAGTGGCATAGTACTCGTAAGTTACATGATTAGAAAAAAGTCGAACAAAAAAAGGATAGTTTGTAAAACTAGTAGTGTGTATAGTTTGTAAAACAAGTAGTGTGTTTCAAGTTTCCTTCGTTTGTTTGTACAGAGCCCTAATCAGCACTCTAAGCAGCACGTAAGATTTGCACATTATGACTCCATAAAGATATGATATGAGCGTCTTCTCATCACAATTATCTCAGTATCTGAAGACAAAAGTCTTCAACCAGTGTGTGTAACCAGGACTGAAAATGTAGCTGTTCAGTGGTTACCAGTGATGTCATACGGGTCCGAAACGTGGTCACTAACTATGGGCCTCATTATGAAGCTCAAAATCACACAACGAGCGATGGAGAGGGCTATGCTTGGTGTTTCTCTACGAGATCGAATCAAAAACGAGGAGATAGGTAGAAGAACTAAGGTAACGGACATAGCCCTGTGAATCAGTAAGCTCAAGTGGCAGTGGGTAGAGCACATAGCGCGAAGAACTGATGGCCGTTGGGGCAGCAAAGTTTTAGATTGGAGACCCTTCGACCAAAGGCGCAGCGTGAGACGTCCGCCGACAAGATGGACAGGCGACCTTGTAAAGATTGCAGGATCACACTGGATGCACAGCGCTTACATCGCTGTGGAAATCCGTGGATGAGGCCAATGTTCAGCAGTGGACGTCCTTTGGCTGATAATGATGATGATGATGATGACGACTATATAACTGACTTATGGTACTACACCACGCACGAATACATCAAATAGCTTAATAAGGTTATTTATTGGCCGTCAACGCATATATTATGCCGTCGAATTTGCGTTGACATGCTGCATGGCGACCACAGCCACAGCAGTCGTCAAAGTAGTATCAACTTTTTATACCAGAAGGGATCATTGCGATCTTGCTTTAATCTGTTCGGGTTCGAGGCAGTTCAATTCCCACTCAGCTAGCTAAGTCGTCAAATTAGTATTGCGATCTAACTTAAGAAAATTTAAAAGTAACTCTTTCTCACTCAATCATTTCGTCGAAATTAAGAACATGAAAATTGGTAAAAATTAAGGCATCGCAACACAAAATTTTCAGATTCATTCAATAGCAGAGCAGCTTTCAATGCAAGATCGCAATACGCACCCAGTCCTGTCTTAAACTGAAAGGTGAAACACTCAAAGTGCGTTTCCAGGTAAGTGAAGTAGGCAAGTGTTTTTATGTGTCCTAAGTTCTCACCTGCCGCCTAATGAGCCAGGGCCTCGTAATTAATTCGTAACACCACCCGCCACGACGCGTGTCACATAAATTCCTCAAACTTAACGCAATATTATACCTACAGGAGTGTACAGTGACCATTAGGCGGGACACAATTGGGACAACGTTAGTGTACAAAGAAATAAACGTAACTTCGTGAATGTTTTAACTACTGAGGAAGCTCATGAACATAAAAACTATTAGAGCTGTCATCCTGTTTAGTGTCACTTTGAATCCTGAACTGAACCCTTTCAGGAAGTTTAAGGAATAATTTTCCTAGATCCGTCTATGTCCTTTATTTATAGTAGTGTAGTGTCTTCGCACTCTTTTATCAAATTCACTTAAAAAAATAATAAACATAGATAGACATTTACTTTTGCATTTCAAAATTTTAGTAGAGATATAAATTTTATTGCATTTCCTCATTCACCGAATAATGGCGAACCTACACACATAGATCACAGCCACATTATCCTCAAACTGAATTCCAAGATTGCAACATCCCTATCTATTCCGCGTAAGGTCCAAAATTAAATGGCAGAGCACACCAGATATGTTGCAAAATCTTGTAGACTTACGTTGTGACGTTTGCAGACAGTTATGGCAGAAATGTCAGCGGTTATGCTAAATTAAGTCGAGATGTTTGCTTTGTATGACTGAGTGAGATATCTGGTTCAATTCCCGTTTTACGTGTTTAATATTTCGTGCGTGTATTTGTTCCTCGTCGTCGTAAAGGCGAGAGATTGTGAACGAGTATGGCGCACTGTAAAGGGATCTTGTGCGTGAGTACTGTCAGATTGAGGAAGAAACTCGCGTTTCGTATTACGCTTTGAAGTATGCGCGTCACTCACTCATATTTAAGTGTGGGTTTACCTTATGAAAAATTACTTTACAGCCTGTAATAGCTTTGTTGTCGATGGTCCACTTTCAATTTTAGTGACGTCATGAATCAGTCAAAAGTCAGGACTTGGTAAATTGTATAGGTTGTGCTATTTGCTTAGATCTTCCAACCAGGCCAGATTTAGAACAGCCATAATGTCGGTACTAAGGAGTAAGTGTACTCAGTGAACCTTCTCTTAAAAATATCCATTATAGTGCTACGAAATGCATGTTGACAAACAAATTCTATGGAGAACCTTATCACTTGACTCAGATTTAACGAACCACTGAAATGGGTTGACAAAACGGATTTCCATGCGCGCCCCATAAAAACCTCGCCGGCTGTTTTGCTCCATTAAACCCATACTTATGGGAGCGATTTAACCCCAAAAGTTGATAAAATATTTTACAACCTACGAGCAATTTCAACTACACAGATAAATCAATCGCGTTGTCAACCAACAACAGATTCAGTTTGTTAAATTAAAATTTAATAAGTTAGCGCAATAAATTAATTAAATTTCGAAGTAGATTAATTTCGGCTCAATGACTTGTATGGATCGGTATATGAATTGCATTAATAACGAACAGCACCAGACGAAGCGGGGTATTTTATTTCGGCTGGAATATTCTGCTCTGTTCATATATTTAAATGATTTTTCCACGAATGCATTTGTTTTTTAAACTGTAAAAAAACATGAAATAGACCCGTATTTGCTTAACTAACAATTGTAATGGTAAAATGAATAAGGGCCGATTTTTCAAACGTCTGAAAAAAACTGACTGATAAAGTGTAAGCGACTTATTTTATAATGTCCTTCATTTTAACTGTCCACGATCAGGTTTTGACGTTATCAAATTCACCTATTGAAAAATTGGCCCTGTCTGTCTATTCATATTTTAATTTTAGCTCTTAAATTCTTACTTGCTGATATTCTTCCACATCAGAAGTCTCACTGATGCAGTCTTGAAAATGGTCAAAATAATTATGTTATTTTCCTTAATAGGTATTAGTAACGACAAATGAATCTAGGAAGAATTGATCCATGAAATGAAATTATAACGATAAAATTATAATCCACTAAAACTGTACAGAATGCCATATCTATATGTTTGATGCAGGAAGCATAAAACAATCCCAATAATAATTGGAGCTCTAAAAGGCAAGTAAAGAACATATATTAAGGTTCTATATGAGGAACCTATATTTTGTCAAACAATTATTAGATACGAGTAATTACTAAACTACAAAATGGAGTTTCCCTGTATTCATGCACATAATGTAATTAGTCGAAACTTGTTTTAGTACAACATGCTCATATAAGGGTGCTTTCCACCCAAAATAAGCAGCAGCCACTAAGTTATGTAATAATTGGATAAATATAGTTTTAATTCATAAGTTACATAATTAATTATGTAACTTAAGCCATTACCTTACCATTATTTTTTAACACAAGTTGTCGCTTCTTTTAATTGCAAGCTCTTATTTCAAGCTGAAATGTTTTCATTCCAAAAATATGGGCCGTGTATTTTCATCAATTGTAAAGTCAACCTGTGTCTACTTTAAATAGAGTGACGTTACGAAAATAGTTTTGTCAACCAATATTTAGTGGAAAAAGGGCCTTATCTATAATGTATGAAGTTATGGCAACTTGATTGTCATAATATTTGGGTCAGATTGTCGTCGTGATTAAGGCACATTTGTCATTTGTATACGGTGCCATGGCGGTTTGGTGACACTGACTATTAAAAAGTGACGTGAACTAATATTTATGATTCGATAACAGTTTTAGTGGGTGACAAATGTTGAAGTCAATAACAATATTTTGAGTATGAACCGCTGTTGTTTCTTTCTTGTTACATTTTGACGTTACAAGAAAGGTGCGAATAGATTAAAAATTGAATAGTCTTAAATACAGTGCGATATGGATCTCCTGGCCAACGGTGACAGTCGGAACTAACGCTGTCAAATTAAAAAATGCGGTTTCCAAATCAAGTATCGTGAAATCTCCCCAATCTTACAAGAGATTTTCCTGTTTTTCCTTCTGTTTTATTTTCATGCGTGTTCTGTGTTAATATTATCTATGAATATGATTGTTTTTAAATACCGTAGAGCTAAACTCCTCAAATAAAATAATAAACCTTTCTTATTGTTACTACAAATGTTTCGCGTCTTAAATCGATGGAACATACATGATATGCATCTCATGGTAGAAAATGCCTTCAACGACATTTCCATCCGAGAAATCTTTTCTTTAACTGCCATGGATGGGTAAAAAAGACCCTAACAAATATTAGAGTCCCTGAATCAAGGGAGATTTTCTTGTTCTGGCTACCATAATGAATGCTAGCGCCCCCTGACAATGTCATCTGTTGGCCAGAAGATCCTTGTCGCATTGTAAGCATGTTAGACGTAAGTATTACTATGTCAAACTAAAGCGTTATGTTACCAAAGGTAACATAATGACTTGCTCATCTATGACAATAAAAATGGAAAATTATCATTTTTATTCTTGTTTTTTCATATTCCTGATTAGAATTAGAAATGTCCTGCTCTGAAATAAGTAGATTTCTTTAATAAGCAAGTTTCTTCTGCACACATGAATACCGTATGAGGATATTTTTCAGAAGTGAAGAGTCTTTGTTGTTCCAAACTAAATAACAAGACTTTGCGGATACGCGGATTAAATTAAAGAAAAATGAAAAAATTTTTTGAGAATTGAAAGAAGTTTTTTTATTTGTTTATCAAGATTATATTTTTTTCAACACCTTGATTTTACACGAAAGAAGAATGCGGTATTTAAATAAGAAACAGGGAGGCGATAAGGTTGAAAGAGATCTTTGAAAGTTGTTGAAAAACATTTTGATAGGAAAATAACAATGTTTGATTGTTGTGTCTGCACAATGAGTGCAGCGAGAGCCCGGCGAGAAGCTATCTGAAAGTGTACAGCTTTAAAAAACGTTTACAAGCGCTTCTAACCAAAACTTACCTGCGAAGAATATACACCAAGCAGTCCCGCCAATCTCTTTTGTAATAGTCACCAAGCTATCGCTTCACATTGCTCAGCGTTCGCTATTTTACTTGTAAGCGCTTTCTTCGACGTAACTTCCCTGATATCTGTAATTATACAAGTTGAATATCAATCCCTATTTATAAACCCGTGTACACAAGACGGAAAACTTTCGTCCCTTTCCTAGCAAGCATACCCGACCGATCGTCACGCTCGGACGCACATTTAAACTCGGACGCCGTGAAATCGGCGGATTTTATTCATTCCACTCGTCACCGAAATGATTCTGATCCGTATTCGGCGAACAGAGATAATCCTGTGCGTGCCCATTGAAGATCGGATATTGTGCTACATGACAAATTGTTACACCCCAAATACTCTTGGCCGTTATGGCGATACGGCGTTAGTTTACCGAATGCATGAGTTTGGTGGACTAAAAGTGTAGTGAACAACAGCGCATCTGCCACATAAAGGTTAAATCTATCCAGTCGTAAAGGGAACATCACTGTATTGATATCAAACACGAGGAGACGTGATTCGGCCCTTTTAGGGCACATTTATTTATTTTAGCACGTTACGTAAAGTAATCAGCACCGCCGCGGCCATCGGATCGGCAACGGATAGCAGACGCCTCGACAGATCGCCTTCAGCCTTCAGCCTTCAGATATGTTGCAAAATCTTGTAGACTTACGTTGTGACGTTTGCAGACAGTTATGGCAGAAATGTCAGCGGTTATGCTAAATTAAGTCGAGATGTTTGCTTTGTATGACTGAGTGAGATATCTGGTTCAATTCCCGTTTTACGTGTTTAATATTTCGTGCGTGTATTTGTTCCTCGTCGTCGTAAAGGCGAGAGATTGTGAACGAGTATGGCGCACTGTAAAGGGATCTTGTGCGTGAGTACTGTCAGATTGAGGAAGAAACTCGCGTTTCGTATTACGCTTTGAAGTATGCGCGTCACTCACTCATATTTAAGTGTGGGTTTACCTTATGAAAAATTACTTTACAGCCTGTAATAGCTTTGTTGTCGATGGTCCACTTTCAATTTTAGTGACGTCATGAATCAGTCAAAAGTCAGGACTTGGTAAATTGTATAGGTTGTGCTATTTGCTTAGATCTTCAAACCAGGCCAGATTTAGAACAGCCATAATGTCGGTACTAAGGAGTAAGTGTACTCAGTGAACCTTCTCTTAAAAATATCCATTATAGTGCTACGAAATGCATGTTGACAAACAAATTCTATGGAGAACCTTATCACTTGACTCAGATTTAACGAACCACTGAAATGGGTTGACAAAACGGATTTCCATGCGCGCCCCATAAAAACCTCGCCGGCTGTTTTGCTCCATTAAACCCATACTTATGGGAGCGATTTAACCCCAAAAGTTGATAAAATATTTTACAACCTACGAGCAATTTCAACTACACAGATAAATCAATCGCGTTGTCAACCAACAACAGATTCAGTTTGTTAAATTAAAATTTAATAAGTTAGCGCAATAAATTAATTAAATTTCGAAGTAGATTAATTTCGGCTCAATGACTTGTATGGATCGGTATATGAATTGCATTAATAACGAACAGCACCAGACGAAGCGGGGTATTTTATTTCGGCTGGAATATTCTGCTCTGTTCATATATTTAAATGATTTTTCCACGAATGCATTTGTTTTTTAAACTGTAAAAAAACATGAAATAGACCCGTATTTGCTTAACTAACAATTGTAATGGTAAAATGAATAAGGGCCGATTTTTCAAACGTCTGAAAAAAACTGACTGATAAAGTGTAAGCGACTTATTTTATAATGTCCTTCATTTTAACTGTCCACGATCAGGTTTTGACGTTATCAAATTCACCTATTGAAAAATTGGCCCTGTCTGTCTATTCATATTTTAATTTTAGCTCTTAAATTCTTACTTGCTGATATTCTTCCACATCAGAAGTCTCACTGATGCAGTCTTGAAAATGGTCAAAATAATTATGTTATTTTCCTTAATAGGTATTAGTAACGACAAATGAATCTAGGAAGAATTGATCCATGAAATGAAATTATAACGATAAAATTATAATCCACTAAAACTGTACAGAATGCCATATCTATATGTTTGATGCAGGAAGCATAAAACAATCCCAATAATAATTGGAGCTCTAAAAGGCAAGTAAAGAACATATATTAAGGTTCTATATGAGGAACCTATATTTTGTCAAACAATTATTAGATACGAGTAATTACTAAACTACAAAATGGAGTTTCCCTGTATTCATGCACATAATGTAATTAGTCGAAACTTGTTTTAGTACAACATGCTCATATAAGGGTGCTTTCCACCCAAAATAAGCAGCAGCCACTAAGTTATGTAATAATTGGATAAATATAGTTTTAATTCATAAGTTACATAATTAATTATGTAACTTAAGCCATTACCTTACCATTATTTTTTAACACAAGTTGTCGCTTCTTTTAATTGCAAGCTCTTATTTCAAGCTGAAATGTTTTCATTCCAAAAATATGGGCCGTGTATTTTCATCAATTGTAAAGTCAACCTGTGTCTACTTTAAATAGAGTGACGTTACGAAAATAGTTTTGTCAACCAATATTTAGTGGAAAAAGGGCCTTATCTATAATGTATGAAGTTATGGCAACTTGATTGTCATAATATTTGGGTCAGATTGTCGTCGTGATTAAGGCACATTTGTCATTTGTATACGGTGCCATGGCGGTTTGGTGACACTGACTATTAAAAAGTGACGTGAACTAATATTTATGATTCGATAACAGTTTTAGTGGGTGACAAATGTTGAAGTCAATAACAATATTTTGAGTATGAACCGCTGTTGTTTCTTTCTTGTTACATTTTGACGTTACAAGAAAGGTGCGAATAGATTAAAAATTGAATAGTCTTAAATACAGTGCGATATGGATCTCCTGGCCAACGGTGACAGTCGGAACTAACGCTGTCAAATTAAAAAATGCGGTTTCCAAATCAAGTATCGTGAAATCTCCCCAATCTTACAAGAGATTTTCCTGTTTTTCCTTCTGTTTTATTTTCATGCGTGTTCTGTGTTAATATTATCTATGAATATGATTGTTTTTAAATACCGTAGAGCTAAACTCCTCAAATAAAATAATAAACCTTTCTTATTGTTACTACAAATGTTTCGCGTCTTAAATCGATGGAACATACATGATATGCATCTCATGGTAGAAAATGCCTTCAACGACATTTCCATCCGAGAAATCTTTTCTTTAACTGCCATGGATGGGTAAAAAAGACCCTAACAAATATTAGAGTCCCTGAATCAAGGGAGATTTTCTTGTTCTGGCTACCATAATGAATGCTAGCGCCCCCTGACAATGTCATCTGTTGGCCAGAAGATCCTTGTCGCATTGTAAGCATGTTAGACGTAAGTATTACTATGTCAAACTAAAGCGTTATGTTACCAAAGGTAACATAATGACTTGCTCATCTATGACAATAAAAATGGAAAATTATCATTTTTATTCTTGTTTTTTCATATTCCTGATTAGAATTAGAAATGTCCTGCTCTGAAATAAGTAGATTTCTTTAATAAGCAAGTTTCTTCTGCACACATGAATACCGTATGAGGATATTTTTCAGAAGTGAAGAGTCTTTGTTGTTCCAAACTAAATAACAAGACTTTGCGGATACGCGGATTAAATTAAAGAAAAATGAAAAAATTTTTTGAGAATTGAAAGAAGTTTTTTTATTTGTTTATCAAGATTATATTTTTTTCAACACCTTGATTTTACACGAAAGAAGAATGCGGTATTTAAATAAGAAACAGGGAGGCGATAAGGTTGAAAGAGATCTTTGAAAGTTGTTGAAAAACATTTTGATAGGAAAATAACAATGTTTGATTGTTGTGTCTGCACAATGAGTGCAGCGAGAGCCCGGCGAGAAGCTATCTGAAAGTGTACAGCTTTAAAAAACGTTTACAAGCGCTTCTAACCAAAACTTACCTGCGAAGAATATACACCAAGCAGTCCCGCCAATCTCTTTTGTAATAGTCACCAAGCTATCGCTTCACATTGCTCAGCGTTCGCTATTTTACTTGTAAGCGCTTTCTTCGACGTAACTTCCCTGATATCTGTAATTATACAAGTTGAATATCAATCCCTATTTATAAACCCGTGTACACAAGACGGAAAACTTTCGTCCCTTTCCTAGCAAGCATACCCGACCGATCGTCACGCTCGGACGCACATTTAAACTCGGACGCCGTGAAATCGGCGGATTTTATTCATTCCACTCGTCACCGAAATGATTCTGATCCGTATTCGGCGAACAGAGATAATCCTGTGCGTGCCCATTGAAGATCGGATATTGTGCTACATGACAAATTGTTACACCCCAAATACTCTTGGCCGTTATGGCGATACGGCGTTAGTTTACCGAATGCATGAGTTTGGTGGACTAAAAGTGTAGTGAACAACAGCGCATCTGCCACATAAAGGTTAAATCTATCCAGTCGTAAAGGGAACATCACTGTATTGATATCAAACACGAGGAGACGTGATTCGGCCCTTTTAGGGCACATTTATTTATTTTAGCACGTTACGTAAAGTAATCAGCACCGCCGCGGCCATCGGATCGGCAACGGATAGCAGACGCCTCGACAGATCGCCTTCGCTACAATTTATGTCAGTACCCCAATCACGAGCATTTGACGTATTCGTCACGTAATCTTAGCGACTTTAACGTCAGTCGGCAGCACGAAGCACTCCTTTGTCGTGTAGTAAGACGAAAGCATAACCGCAGATGACGTCATACTAACGTAAATAAACAAGTAAAACGATATATTTAATTAAAATTATCAAGTGAGATCTGCTTAAGGACATGGCACACTACAACTTTAATCAGTACAGCGTGGCCACAACGGGCCTTTTCATAAGTTTAATATTTATCACCACTCTGTCGCTGTCATTTTAGGCCTACAGCGTGGCCGGTCTCCTAAAATGTTGTAAGTAAATAATTTGTATTATCCCTAACCCATATCAATATCATTGACCGATCGTCTATGTTTTTGCCACTTATTTTACTCAACAAATAGCCACTTACGATATAGTCTAAAATGTTAATATAATGAACAGGAAATAACAAAAGTCGAGCAATTCATTTACAAGAAACAATTACTTACTTTTAAGGGAAGTGAAGTGAAGTGTAATAAAAAGTCCATTAAATTACCTCCTATTTCAGGTACGGAGTAATTTGAACTTATAAATGGGTATTTCTCATTGTGTAAAGCTGAAATCAATGGATTTATTCATCTTGCTCATCTCAGTGATGCTTTATTAAGGTATAAGGTATTTTAAGATTGTCACACTAGGAGGCCGAGTTCATAATTTCAATTCAAATTCAAATTTTCTTACAAATTCTCACGTGGAAATGTGTATCTACCCAAAAAGGGTTTTTAGATTGACTACCTAGCTATCACGTTCAATGCTATGTGGCATGCCTTCTTGGTCAAGCTTACCTATAAAATCCAAATCAAAACGAAGTTGCTAAGGAAATGCGCAATCGTTTATACGAGTAGTATTATTGTAAGTTAGAGTATTACAATACTTACCTAGTCTACTTGATTAAAAACAGGTTGGCAAAGCTTCTCGGTACGATACTGGTGCGTAAAAAAATATATCTTGATGTTTTTATCGTAAGAAACAATTTGTACGTGTCCGTGAAAAATACTTCACTTGAACGATTGAAAAAAATTAAATTATTAGGACGAACTCCTCGGTTACATTACAAGTTTTATTATTAGAGAATTGATTAAAAATAACAATGAATAAACAACAAAGTGCTACGCAGTAGTAGTTTTATCCATCCATCCATCATTAAATATGTGCCAGACTAACAGACACCAATGATGGCTAACGCGTATGAATTCACCGCTAGGGGCGCTTGTGTAGCGTGAGGTCTCCGAAATGTTTAATGTCACTGTTTGTGGGTTAGATGTGCGGGTTTGATTTCTATTTATATAAATGTTTAGAATATTTAGCAATAATTTTCATTAATTATGGCAAATACTATTTACGGATCAACGAATGAGAGTGTTTTAAAAGGGGGACTAAGAAAATAAATGTTAAATCTTTAATAACTTGTGTACTTACCTACTCCTCTTTTCCTAACAAAGCTGGACTGCGGCATGCCCGATGTATTGTAATATTAAGATTTAATGGCAAACTTGATTTTTTATCTCTCGATCGTGGACAATACACACCATAAAAACTATATTCTGGACCTCAGGCGACAGTGGCGCCCAATAGTGAGCACGAAAACGGTAGCCCATTGTCTTGGTATCGGAGTAAGGAATTTTCTTCCTTGTGTTACGAATACCAGACAACGATTATGACAGGGGCTTCTTATACTATACATATAGATGTATCTATATCATAATATGCCTGTACTATACAGGCATATTAATCCGAATTAATATTAATGCAAACCGTATCTACCTTAATCATTTTCCGCAAACTTGCGCATAGTTAATCATCAATCATTAGTACCGCAACACAAAAGAGAGCCACTCCATTTATTCCGTTATGAGAATTGTGTGTTCCATTTCACTTAATGATCGTAATTTGCCCTAAATACGGAATGTATCTTATCTCTTCTATTTTAATACTAGCAACCCGTCCCAGGTTGCAATTTCTTTTGGTTTCGAAGTAAGGAAAAAAACAATTATAACGAGGGCGTCTCCCATAAATATAACATTCGTGACTTAGGTACAAATGTTCTGTTAACACAAACATTTGCCCCTTGCGGGATTAGAATCCGAGACCGCTCAGGCAGGACCGCTTACCACTGCACCAAACGAGTCGTCAAAATTAAGATTAAAAAAAATAACAGTGTAGCTAAATCTTCTCTTCGATATCTCTCTCTATATATAAATTCCTGGAGAATTTTGTTTTATAATGATTATGTGGTGATTATGAAGTCTTTCTTTCAGATGCTGCGTAGAGTTGCTTTATTTTGAAGGTTATTTTATAATTTGTTTAAAAAACTATTTACCATTTTTTTTGATTCGAGGCATGAGTGCCGAAACGACATATGCACCGACTCCAAATGAATTAGTCAAATTCGTTATTTGAAGCCATTTTAGTGAGTTTTTGTAGGACAGTTTTCTTAAATATTTTTGTATTTTTAACATAACTCAACAACTACTAGACCAATTTTGATGAAACTTACACTGATAACTTATTCAAAAACCACTGGACCGATTTTTACCAAGAAAAGTAGGTTCTTTATGTAGGACAGGTATAGTATCAGTCTTTATAGTTCATTGCAACTCTTTCACGTATTTTTCTATAAACGTCATCATCTGCCCACAATCATTATAATATAATGTATTAACACCCAGTCAAATTCTGGAGGACTACATAAATACACTTATCGCTTAAATACAAAGGACAAAATGTTCCGCTCCTGAAATGTCCATTCCGTTCACAATCAAAGTCGATCTCATTATAACAAATTATCAATTCACAGATATTTTCACTTGGAGTTTGTCGACTCGGCGTTCCCCAAAATTTTCTATAAACACAAAATTTGCCGGTAAGTATTTGTATTATGTTGCTAATAGTCCCTATTGTCTCGAAGATTAATTTAGTAAACTCAGTGAGTTTGCAAGAGGGGGCTTTGAGTTAGTTTTCGCTGGAAGTGACTGAGAATGTTTCACGTTTCAGGTAATTTTCCAAGTATACACTGAATTTTAATTAGATAGACCAGTGGCACACCCCGGACACTCGGAAGAAACTTTTCATTTTGGCCATTTTTGTATGAAGTTACTGTCTCTCATCTTTTGGGAAACGAAACAAGCTTATATCGGAGTCATTTCTCGAGGAAAGACACCCGTACACTGCACAGTACTTAGGCATCTCTCGTACACAAAAATTACTTTCGTTAGCGTCGCAAACATGCGCGTGCCATGCCTGCTACGCGGTCTCCCAATGAGAACCCTAATTCCGGCGCGATAGTGAGGTAAGTCAGAATAGGGAGGGGAGGTGAGTGTCCGTTCTGTATGTAGTATAATATATCGTCCCCATCGTGTCAAAATTAAATAACTGACACGTTTGCCGAAATTCACTTTTTGTTATTTTTAAATAATATAAAGTGTAAGCTACATTTTGGTCTATTTTTCGTTGCAATATGTATGATATTCGCGAAGATATCATAATTTTAGTAACTCTATTGACCACATATTACAACAAGGTTTGTTAAAAAAGTTTCGTGGAAAAACTGAATAAATGACAAAAAAATTAAATAACTACAATTGAGGGTTTTGACATACCTACCAACAAAATCAATAAGTGACTTTGTTGAATTCTGCCACAACTGACTCGGAAACATAGTTACAAAAATTGGTTGTGGCAAAATTGAATAAGTGCTCTTGTTTAATTTTTCATTAAAACATTGTATTATATATTTTTATCATAATCAGCCAAAGGACTAGTCCACTGCTGAACTTAGGCCTCCTCCACGATTTCCCACAAATACTGCAATCTTTACAAGGTCGTCTATGGGTCTCCAATGTAGAACTCTTCTGCCCCAACGACCATCAGGCCTAATCCGGCTTGTTAGGGAAAGGCTGGAACTTATTAAACCTACGTGCGAGACGATTTGTAATAACTCTTGAATCAGCTTGTTGACATGGCTCAGGGCTGAGGTGGTAAGTTTTGTTTATTTATTTATTTATACTGTATTGCACAACCAGAGTTTTTACAAAAGGTTTACTTAACGCCATATGGCGTTCTCTACCAGTCATACCTTTTGTCTCCTTTTTTGAAAAATAACACCACCAAACTCCTGTTCCATGACTCAGGCAGCCCTCAAGCAGCACGGAATTAAAGAGTCTCTGAAGGACTTTGAGTACCGGTGTTCCCCCCCTTTTGAAGGCTCTGCTGTGATTCCGACCTCACCAGGTGCCTTGTTGTTTTTAAGCTGTTTCAGGGCAATCCTTATCTCGTAGAGGCTGATGTCCGGGATGTCTTCGGTGTAGTGTCGGGTCAGGATAGCTTTTGGGTGTCCGGCCTTAGCTATTAACGGGTTCGGCAACTGAGGTGTACAACTGCCCATAGAACTTCTCGATCTCCCTCAAAACATCTGCTTTTGTCGACGCTACACTGCCACCCTCCGTCTTAAGCTTCGTCAACAGGCTTTGCCCAATAGACATGTCTCTTGCTTGGGAGCCTTGTTTTCACTCTATCTATCGGTTCTTTAACACTGTTCGTGTTAAAGGAAGAAATGTCGTGTCGTAGGGACTTCCATATTCGTCTTTTCACCTACTGTAGTTTTCAACATTGAAGGAGGTCTTCAATGCTATAGATAGACGTTCCGCTATAAGGTCGAGAGTGTGGATCGAGAGTCTTAGAGGACGATTTTTACGGCCAGGACTAAAAATCTTAGACCCCACCGTTTGAATAGTTTCCATAAACTCGTTGTTTATTTCGTCTACTGAAACGCAATTCTTTAGGCACTCAAAGCGGTTTGACAACTCGAGTTGAAAGCTCTCGGGATTTTGGATATGGGCACGAGTAGGTCGGAGCGTGGACCTCATCAAGCGAGACCTTTCCAATTTGACATTAAATTCCATGTGCCTCGAACCATCCGGTAAACACTACCTACCGGTCTTTATTCAGTTGATCACGGAGACATCATTAAATAACCGTTTCTTGGTAGTCATGATGAAGTCTATCTCATTTCTCGTCGTGCCATCCGGATTCAACCAGGTCCATTTCCTTTGAGGTGGCTTCTGGAAGAAATGTACCCTGGCGTTCCTTTCACCATATTAAAAGGATCGATAAGATCCGGAATACCATAATACGCTCCAGAACTGGAATAGCAGATGTAGGCGAAAAGACAGCAAAGCTTAAATGGGAGTAGGCGGGGCATGTGCGGGGCATGTGTGTAGAATGCACCCGAATAGATGGGCCCAAATCGTTACGCGATGGATACCACCAGACGAGGTGGAGTGACGATCTGTTCAGCTTTGCGAGAAATTGGGTGTTGTTGGCCGCTGACAGAGACAAATGGATAGAATTGGGGCAGACCTTTGCCCAACAGTGGGATGATGTAGGTAATATAAAAAAAAGTATTACTTGGTTGTGTGCCAAAACTTGCAAAAGTGACGTACAGAAACTTGATAATTGCAATTTTGTTATAAAATACGTTTGTGGCAAAACTAAATAATTACTTTTTTATTTTTATATTTAAAATAATATAAAGTAGCATTATGATAGACTATTTAAATTATGAAGTTGAAGCAGCTTCATAACATATCAAAATCTCGACAGTAAATTTCCTTCGGCTTGGAATGTTATCGCCATTTTTGTTTAAAAAAATCACAAAAACTCAAATATCTCGGAACTTTGGTTTTGTTGGTTATTTAATTTTGCCACGACGGGGACGATATGTTCTGTGCCAGTGGAATCTTACTGGGTATAAAGAGGCGAGAAACCCTCGTTTCTTAAACTGCGGTGTAGAAAGCAAGAGGGAGACCACAACACCGGCACGAAAAGCTAGGCAGCTTTTAAATTAGATGATGATCAATTCTAGAGCTGTCAAAACTACATCGCAATACGCACCCTGTTCTTAATTAGCTGACGAGGGAGATGGTTCATTTACCAGTTGTTATCGTTATTTTTTTTTTAACTAGCTCCTTTCTATAGTTTGAACCGTGATGATTTATAGCTATAGCAAGCCTCCATCAATAGCTATCGAACACAATAAGGTTTTTTCAAATCAAAACGACGCGACAGTTCCTGAGTTAAGCGCGTTCAAACAAAATCTACAGCTTTGAAGTAATGGTAATAAAAGGTATCTTTTCTCATAAAAACGTGCAAAAAATCTATCACTCCGTCACACCCCAACGATATCTTAAGGGACGCGATAGCAATTGTTTGGCTATTGTGTCTGGAATCTCGGTGCTTGACTAATTAAATTTGTAGTGGCATGCAGTAGTTTTATCTCAATAAACAAACGTAACTCCTATTACCAGATTACCGTAGACCTAATCAGGTCTTAATAGGTCTTAACTCACTCTTCTTTAACTATTAACGAGGTTTTTCGTCTAACCCAACTCCATTATTCTCTCAATGAAACAAAATAGCAACTTGGTTGTCACGCCCGGGATTCGAACCTCGATAATGAAGCCGGACTATTCCGAGGTGAAGAACTTCTCAGACAAACTTAGAAAAGGTTGTGCTTGGGCCACTTAGGGTTAGCACGATTGAGTTTTGTAGGTACGTTTATCTACTTATTTCTTTTTTATATCTACATTTATAGTCTAGCAGACAAAATCAACAGATTGTTAGAGATCTGCGGGAATAAGATGCGCGCCTCTTTATCATTTATCGCGGCAATCGATTAATTTCAGATGTATTTTTTATTTATTTAAAAACTTTATTGCACAAACAAAAGAGTACAAAAGGTGGACTTAATGCTAAAAGCATTCTCTCCCAGTCATACCTTTAGGTCATGCAGAGACATTGTGATGGGTGCAGGTGTTTTATCATAATTAAACAAGGTTTTTAGTAACTTTAATGTACTCATTTGTAATTAAGAGCAATAATAATTGCCTAACCAATTCAAAAAATGTAGAAAAACATTTGGTCTAGGAAATAAAAAATATTTTATCGACGCGATAAACGGTATCCAAGCGTGCATGCTAGGCCTACAGGTACTTATAATTTGATTGGAATATCAACTAGATTGTCAAACGACCTTGTAAATATATCAGAATCACACTGGATGTAGACTTCTTGCAACCAGTCGTTGTGGAAACCTTGGGGCAGGTCTATGTTCAGAATTCATTTCAACATCCTTTGGATGATAATTATTATGATTATAGTTTATCGGAGCTTATACTGTATAGAACACTTATACAGATATATTTAATTAAAATCGGCTTTTCATTCTTAAAGTTACCATAATTATAAGATAATATAATAATAGTCCCCCTAGCCGATTTCGACTACGGTGGCCAGTCACAAGGACCAACCGACTGCGCGGGACATATTATAGTGCACAAGTGTGTGCGCAAACACAGGTGCACTCTCTATTCCTTTCACTCTCATAGCCCGATGGGACAGCAATCTGACACGACCGGAGAGAGGTCAGGCGCAGGACCAACGGCTTTACGTGCTTTCCGAGGCACGGGGGTGAAACACCGCCAACTTCCAAACTCCGGGCTACCCTGAGAATTTCTGAACAGAAAAACTCCGGTACATATTTTTGGCCCGACCCGGGAATTGAACCTGGGACCTCCGGCGCAGCCGTCGCTTTATAATGCGACCCTCTCACCGCTGCGCCACCGAGGCAGTTTAATAATAAGATACTGCAATATTTATGACAGCATGAAATGCAACAATGCTATGCAAGGTATTAGTAGAATAGAGACTTTACGTTTGTAAGCAAGAGCACTAACAGGATAGCTATTCGAAATAAATATATTTTCCACGTTTTCAATCTCTCGAGTGGTGTTTATGTTTTTCTTGTTGTATTTTATTTGATTTTTTAACGAAAAACAGCAGAATCCTACACACGAGTGATTCAAAAATAAAACCCATCCCAGCTGGCAGCCGTCAGATTGAATTACTTTCTATCAATATTATTTCTTTTTTTCGTTGTGTAAAACGTGATATTCTGAGGCAGCCCTAAGCCGCATTGAAAATTCGGTGCTTCGTTGTTTACGCAAAGTCGTCTGCAACTTGCAATGTTTTGCTTGCACCGAAATCTTTTCACTAGACTTTGAAAGATAGTAGGTATATTGAATTCCAAAGACTTTCTGGATTAGTTTTTTGTACATGTTATGGTTAATCTAGTCAAATGTTAGAACTTATGACTTTATACATATTTTACTTCATGAGCCATACTCCACCACGCGGGCTCAGTCAGCACTTTTACTAATATATAGCATAAAATATTAATGATCTACCATGTTAATCAGAAGCTGATTCATCAAGCAAATTAATGATAGCTGTTTTTTAAGTTTTCTGGAACTATGTGCTTCTATTAGTGTGATTTCCAACATTCAGTGTTTAGTTTAAAAATTGTAGATGAATATTGCAAAACAAAGACACAGAACGGCAATGCATTTTGTTTGACATTGACTGTCGTTTTGACCGAGCAATTTGTATAATACGTTTTATTTTCGAGTTTGCTTATATTTGTTAATGTTGTCCATTTTGTGGTGTCTAAATAGATTGCTTCATTAATATTTAACTACAAATGACGTATTGATTTGATTTTCATGTAGTCACATTTTGATGACATCCCTGAAACTGAAAAAAACAGTGAGAGGTGACAGCCCTACTGGCTTCGATTCGGCGCTCACGTCCGCCGCGCTGTCGCGGACCGGAATTCACAAACATTTTCTCAATTACAAGTTTTAAATTTTGCGCAAACACCTAATTGATTTATGATTTTAATTTCGTTTTGGACTGTTTAAGCTGCGTGAATGAATAAAATACGAGTTGGATTTCTATGAACTGGTTAAATGAAAGTAGTAAATTAGCCAACAATATTATAATATCCTATTCCGGTACAATACTAGTAGGTATATGGTTTACTACGTTTCAATAATTAAAAAAAAAATTAATTTCAACAATGCATTTCAAGTTACCTCGCTTTTCTGTACTTTCAATTTAAAACTTTTGTGTACTATTTTATTAGTTTGATTTAAATAATATATTAATTTATTGAATAAGGTTTATCCACAGCAGATGTACACAGTAATTACTTATGTTATGAGATGACCTAGTATTGTTATTGTAGAGGTACATAACACTAATTAGTAGAATAGTGACTTTACGTTTGTTAGCATTTGCTATGGAATAAAAACAGTTAAAGAAAGTGTCTGAAAATTTATCTAAATAAAACTACAGAAATACAATATATATATATATTATATATAATAGTACCTTTATTATTTGAAAGACACTAACAAAAAAAACTATGCAAACCATACCATCATTTTTTTGCAAATTGGTTGTTTTTTCTCTAGCCAAACCCATCGTGTGGGGTATCGTTGAATACGTACTTTAAAATGAATATGAGTTTGCTAACATCAAGATAAAGTGGTCTGTTTCTGTAGCGTTTTTTTTATTTATTTTTCTGTCTAAAATTGTAAATAAATAGTAGTCTTCCAGTGTCTCTACGGCGCGCTCTCGGCTATCAATCCCGGCCGTCAGCCGCAATCCTCGCCGGCTCACGATCACGCTCACTTGAGAACATGCTCTAGAACTCGCGTTTTATTCTAATGACTAGCTTTTGCCCGCGACTTCGTCCGCGTGGAATAGTGACTTATTTCTCCCGTTTTTTACACATATACCACTATATCTTTGCTCCTATTGGTCGTAGCGTGATGTAATATAGCCTATAGCCTTCCTCGATAACTGGACTATCCAACACAAAAAGAATTATTCAATTCGAACCAGCAGTTTCGGAGATTAGCGCGTTCAAACAAACAAACAAACAAACAAACTCTTCAGCTTTATAATATTAATAGTATAGATATTCAGCAGTCACAACTTTACTGCCTCGGTGGCGCAGCGGTGAGAGGGTTGCATTTTAAAGCGACGGCTGCGCCGGAGGTCCCGGGTTCGATTCCCGGGTCGGGCCAAAAATATATACCTGGGTTTTTCTGTTCAGAAATTCTCAGAGAAGCCCGGAGCTTGGAAGTTGGCGGTGTTTCACCCCCGTGCCTCGGAAAGCACGTTAAGCCGTTGGTCCTGCGCCTGGTCTCTCTCCGGTCGTGTCAGATTGCTGTCCCATCGGGCTATGAGAGTGAACGGAATAGAGAGTGCACCTGTGTTTGCGCACACACTTGTGCACTATAATATGTCCCGCGCAGTCGGTTAGTCGTTGTGACTGGCCACCGTAATCGAAATCGGCTAGGGGGACTATTATTCAGCAGTAAGGGTGGATGCAAATGATTGTTTTTTTAAAGACATAAAGCAAAAGGAGAATTTTCATTGGGCTCTATTTTATTTTTGAAGCTGAGAGTACATACATACATACGCCCATGCTTGCAGCATCAAATCTCCCAAAGAGCGACAGCAGCGCGGCAGCAGCGAATGCCTTCACATTAGCAGCGCATCTGTCGCGCGACTGGGTCGTTCCCACTGCACCCATTACCCATTTAGAGTACTAATACCTGGATAGTATTACCACTGCAATGGGTATAGTGGGAAGATCCTGCGCGCTCTTAAACTTATCAGCTCATTTATTATTATTATTATGTCTTACAAAGGCAAGATCACCCAATAATATACTTTAAAGTAGGCTGCGTTTGTCTGTCTGGCTTTTTCCAACTCATATTAATGATAATTAATTACGTCATAATCTTAATGAAAGACGGACTGAGACGGAATTTCAGTAAGTAAATATATCAATTTATAGCATTTATGATTGTTTGCACCACTTTTGTAATGTAATATTCGCATTTTGTCTAAAAAAGTAACCAAAATTGGTTTATAGTACGTTGAGTTACCTACATTTTAATTTTTTATCGGCTACACTGCCTAACTGGCATTTCACGAATGTCACAACTTTTTCATTTCTCTATCGGGCTGTCGCGTGACTAACGATGGAACGACCAGATTTTGTGACACATTTCCAACTACTGGGATTTAAATTGCAAACGAACTTAATGCAACAACACCTATGTGTGCCCACAAAAATTTAATTTTGTTAGAATTTGACTAGTACCCTTTGATACAAGCAAAATTCTGTGCTACAAATTAAATGACAGCACAACCTCCAATTTTCACTCTCGCAATGCTCTAAAAATTGACGTTTTTGCTTAAAATATCTAAAATTTAAAAACATAAATAAATCTATCATCTCTCAAGTAAATACTCTAACTATACAGGATGCTGTTTTGTTCAGCGACGAGTGACTCAGGGGTGGTTGAACAGACGATACTGATGCCAAAAAATATAGTTTTTTTTTAAATCGAGAATACCCAAAAAACAATTTTTCATTACGATATAGCGGGCGCATCAAAACTATCAACACCAGGTCGCTTACTAGCTAAGGCGTAGTATTTCGTAGATACGCTCGAGCTACGCGCGAGGGTGCGAGTTTGCCCATTCATTTTGCAGATAAATTAAATATTTTTTTTTAAGAATAAGAATAACTCATAATATCATACCCAAGTCGCTCGTCGCTGACTAAAACAACAACCTGTGTAATTAGCTTGGCTCAAAGGTAAAATTATACACTTTTACTACATGATTATTTCGAACCAAAAACAAAAGCAGAAACGATGGAGATCCTCTCTATTTGAACTAAAGCTCAAAACTGGAGGTTTTAAAAAAACTCCTCTCATTTTTGGAACTTCGTAGGCATTCCACTGTCCAATAAAGTAAAAACACGGATTACCGTGTTGTATCTCGCTTTGGCAGGATTATTTTTGTTTTCTCTTCGACAGATCAGTTCAATCCCTTGTTTACTTATATCCTTCTCATTATCCGCTTAATTAAAGTACGTTTGTTTAGGTTCGGATCAGAGGCCTCTACTCTGTTAGCCAATAAGCGTCTTTAGACTTCTCCCCGATTCCTTGATGCGGATAGTAAGTTTAAGAAAGCAGAAAACTTCTTACGAACAAGCATCAGTAAGCTCTGAATGTCGCTGACGTATGCTATTTACGGTTTTAGACATTTATTTCTCTAAAAGAAATTACATTCACTTACAAGAGAAATACATTATAAACTTAAGACTAAGAACGGATCAATGTTACTTAATTTAAAGTATGAACAACCAAGTTATTATTTTTTTCTCAGATTACCCACAAGAGCACAAACAAAATCGGCTCCCATGTCAGCTAGTCGGGTCCAATTACGTATCGTTTCCCAATTTGTATAAAATCATATTGTAAACTCCGAATTTAATGATTCTGCCGAATACAACGTAGCATGCCATGGCCTTGCTAGGAACGTGACAGGCAATGAAATTCTATTTGTATTGAAAATAATGACACTGTTCCCACTAGACCGTTCCGTCACCGACCAACACCGTCGCGTGTCATTCACGGAGCGTGTCAGCACCGACAAAATACGCTCTTGCTCACTCTCGCTCTCGGTCCATATAACACATATCATATCATTGAATAATAATAATAATAGTCCCCCTAGCCGATTTCGACTACGGTGGCCAGTCACAACGACCAACCGACTGCGCGGGACATATTATAGTGCACAAGTGTGTGCGCAAACACAGGTGCACTCTCTATTCCTTTCACTCTCATAGCCCGATGGGACAGCAATCTGACACGACCGGAGAGAGATCAGGCGCCGTGGGGGTGAAACACCGCCAACTTCCAAACTCCGGGCTACCCTGAGAATTTCTAAACAGAAAAACTCCGGTACATATTTTTGGCCCGACCCGGGAATTGAACCTGGGACCTCCGACGCAGCCGTCGCTTTAAAATGCGACCCTCTCACCGCTTCGCCACCGAGGTAGTTGAATATGATATCATTGAATATAATATGTAGATATTTAGGAAGGTAGATTAATAAGAAAAAGATACAAATTCTTATTATACTACAAAGCAATGTGCCATATCTAACCAGAAGCTCTATTTTTGAATCACCCGCTTGGATATGGCGTGTGATTTTCGTTCGAAAAAGAATGAAAAATCAACGAAAATCACGCAAAATATAGACGTAAGTACTTAAAACATTAAAGCATTTTTTTTCGAATCCCTCCTGTGTATATTAAAATTGATTTTCATTCTAAAATTGGACTTAAATCATTGACGCCCAATTACTTGATGGCGTTAGATTGTAAGCCAGTTGTCTACAAGGATGCTGTCTTTTAGAGTAGGCTCTCTTACTCTATCTTATTTACGAAGGGCGCGAGTTTCTGCGACGAATATAGAACTGCCAACAACGATATACGGTTTAGGGTCGTTTTATCATGAATGAGTCGCCTAATATTGTTTTGTAGATCTTAATAGTGGGTGGTTAGTTCATCAAAGATTGATGTTTGCCACACTTATTTGTTAAATCTATTTATGATTCTAGATCTATTTTCAACCTCGAAAACATCTAAACTCTCTTTTTAGGGTTCCGTTGTCCAACAAGGAACCCTTATAGTTTTGCCATGTCAGTCTGTTCATCCGCAGTTCAGCGGTAGTAAAATAAAATATTGAAAATATTTTTTTGGGTACTTCTCATAAAAGTAACGTGGGTTTTTTTTCTTCTTGCCACACCAATCTTGCGGGGTATGGGTGAACAGGCCATTTAAAATGATTATAAGTTTGCTAACATGACTTTTCGATAGAGTGGCCTGTTTCCGTAACATTCAGTTTTAAAGGGCTTACTTTGGTTGGATTCCTTTGTCCCCACCCTCTCCCAACTGAATGGTAGTAGGTAGGTAAAATTTTCGCAAAAAAATGTTTACCTACAAAACGCGTGAAGATATGAAACTGAAACTGTAGTCAAATATTGATTTTGATTGTCTTTTTTAGCTCTACGAAAATCAGAGTCAGCGCCATCAAACGTTAAGGAAAGGAGTTTTTACTTACTAGTAGTTGAGAGCAAACTTTACTGTATGGTACGTACGAGTATATGTAAGTGCATACCAATCTATCAAACAATTAACATTACTGACTAAGTGACTAGATCTATGTAAATGCGACCAATCAGATTGATCATGATCAAAACGGCCTAAAAACCAACAAACAGCGGAAACATACTAAAGGTTGAAATAAACGTAATGACGATAAACAGCTCGGACATAGCTCGCTGCGCCAAAGTTTGTTCGCGTTATTTAGTACGTACAGTCCGCACGAGGGCCTAGGCCTCAATTCCGCTAATTGAGTCGTCACTGAGTTGTGCATTAGTTGTACTTCGAGAGAACAATTGATATACCTCGCTATTCTGGCAGCGGCGTGTCACCTTTCAATGCTGCTGTCATTAAGCACACGATGTGTCACAATAGCACTACTAAATTACTGTAGTCTTTTATTTTATTTCATTTTATTAAGAAAACCAACTGCGTAAAATACAATATAGTGCTTATGCTATGAGTAAAGCTAATTACAGGTTTCCCTTAATTTTACGGTGAGTATAGGATGTGAGACAAAAACGCAATAATACAGTGCAACACAAATTACACTTGTAAATATCAACCTGTGAATTCCTGACGCATGCCAAATCACTCGTTCATATCGGCAATCGTGTTAAAATCTTCTTGTTTTACATACTTAATTTTAAGTTTACACGCAGATTTTACAAAAACAAAACCAAATCATATACACATTACATTCCTAAATACCTAAATATAACACTTACAATATATCATTAGTGACACGAAGTATCTTTACTTACGCTGAAAATGTTTAATAGCTACATTTTCCATTTCAAACTCACAGAGATAGAATTTGAAATGGAAAATGAAGCTAATTTGTATTGTTGACGACTCTCATCGCTTTTTGTTTCATTATATTACGAGTATTACTGTGAATGAACATGTCAATATCCTGAAAGATGCCATTTATAAGTCTGCTGTAGTCGAGAAATGGGCAAGTTGCGAGTGTGGCGTCCAACAGTAGATGCCGATAATACGCGAATCGAGGGGCAGTTGGCACATTGGACTGTACGTTTTTTGTTGTAATATAGCCCTTATAACCATTGCATAGATATCGCACTGTTAAATTTGATGTTGTTGCTGTCCAAACAATACAAGGTGTAGGTATTGCAAAAGGGTTAACGAATTTCAAAAAAACGTCTAAACATTAGTTTTAAACGCTCTTATCAGAAATTCTAACTTTTTAAAATCAGTATCAATTGTTGTTTACTCTACACAAATTGGGAAATAATCTCCGAAAATGTTTTTTTTTCTTTTTGCTATATTTTGTTTATGTATATTTTATATTGACATTAAAAATTTAATGATGGATGGACTGTGTGAAACATGATATGAGTGTGAAAGGAGTGTGATATGAGTAACAAAGCGTCCAAACATTGGTTGTAAAAGTTCTTACCACAAATTTAAACTTTTAAAAATCGGTATTAATTTTTGTTTACTCTACACAAGTTGGTAAATAATCTCCGAAAATGATTTTTTTTTCTTTTTGCTATATTTTGTTTACATATATTTTATATTGACATTAAAAATAAAATGATGGATGGACTGTGTGAAACATGATATGAGTGTGAAAGGAGTGGATGATTCAGTAACGAGTGATAGAATAGTGTGGAAGAGAAAAACATACTGCGCCGACCCCAGATAAACTGGGAACAGGGCAAGCAAATGATGATGATGATGAAAAATTAATAAATGAATATGCGCCATACACACACCAATTGTCCTGGATTCGAAGTAAGGAATTTTATTTCTTGTGTTACAAATGCCAAGCAACAATTATGACGGTCTCCTATAAATACTTACATACATATGTAGTTTTTTGTTATTTTTTTTAATGTATAACCGCCGCTGTGCTGCGTCCCATTATCGAGGCTCCCGCTGAAAATCAGCGTCGTGATAAACATTACACATGGTTATCACGACTAGTGCTGAGTGGGAGCATTTTTGATACACAATCATGTTTTTTTATATTATAATTTTTATTATGTATGTATTGTTGTGTATCAAATAAATGTTTCTTTCTTTTCTTTCTTTCTTTCTTTTATATTAACAACCATGACTTAGGTAAAAATGTTCGTGCTCATCACATTAACATTTGCTCTTTGCCAAATGCGGTAACGTTCGCCGACAGAAATTACTACTAGTATAACTTTGCACACATATCTACAACACACCCTGTATTGATATAGGCTCAGAGCAGTATAACGATGCGAAAATATCTGCATGCGAAGTTCGGTTGATATTTGTAGCAATATTAAATTTCCAGCCCAGTGCGCAAAGCATAATGCACCATGCTCCAACGAACCAGGTAGGAATATTTTGTTATAATGCATATTTGACGACGCGTTTGGTGTATTGGTTAGCGCTCCTGACTATTACGCCGGCCGTTGCGGGTTCGGATCCCGTAAGGGGCAAATGTTTAGATGACACGACGTAGGTGTTGCAATGGAAACCGCTAATATGAAACGAGTTAATATCAACCGAATTTTGGTACCTACCCATATTTGATAAAGATCTCTAGAAAGTGTAATGTTTTTAAATTGTAATTCTATCGCCGTCGTTATCGTCATACAGCTAATTTTATGGTATTATGTTACTGTATTTGAGTATTATAGCATTTGTATAATTGTGTATTTTTCAAATAAACACATTTATATTTATTTATTTTAATATTAATCACAGTCAAAATAATTTATCTGATCCCAAAGACCAAATTGTCAAAACAATGAACACCGGTACAAGCAACGAAAGGGAAGCTGTCATAGTATCAACTATGTAACTATGCCAGCAAAACTCTATCTATAACAACGATCAGAATTATTTTCAATTTCCTGTTTTGTTTATTAGTATAAATGAAATCTTGTGAGCACGTAATTTGCCTAAGTACTTAAATTCATTACGCGTCAATTCGACTAAGATTTCTGGTCCGTAAACCACGCTGTTTCCATACAATAAGGTTGAATTGGACCCAATATACCTACTCCACTTTGTATAGACAGAACTTGTTCGTAATGTCCATTGTGTAGTCGTCACTGCCAGTCGACTAAATGAATTAATTCCCTGGTGCTTTGACAGCCGCAGGAAAACCAGCGGAAATTACGTTAAGGATCCGCGGAAATGTTGGCAGCCGCTTCCTTTGGTTAATGAGAAAAATAGCAGGACGTTTTTTTAATGTTGTAACGTCAGTCACGAGCGCCGAAATAGCAAAAACGTGGTCTATTAAGAACCTTAATGTAATCACGTAAGGTCGCAATTGTCCAGTTTTTGATCGCGACTGTACTTTGAGATTTGAACTACGGATAGACTCTTGTCACAGCCCGGACACTCAGAAGAAACTTTTCATTTTGGCCATACATTGACAGATGGCGTGTTGCACAGACGCTGCGTTTGTGTGCGTGCTATAAGGGTTGACAAAGTCCGTTACACCGCACCGGTCATAGCTATTTTCACATAACAATTTAATATAAACAGATACATAAACAACGTAAATAATTTACTTTAATTTAGTAAACAACGTAACGAGTACTAATTTTCGTAATGTCATATTCACGTGGTATCGTAGAGAAATAAAAAGATAGAATCTACCTTAGCAACACCTGATTTCACCGATCACATAAATGATACAATAATAATTTCCTAACTACACATAATTCTATAGAATGTTACCTTTACCTAACGTTTTTAAAGTTGTTCACTGTAACTGAATATGTAGTTAGAATAGGTTATATGTAGTTGCATATTTTGTATGAAGTTACTTTCCACCTCTCATCTTTTGGGAAACGAAAAAAGCTCCTATCGGAGTAATTTCTCGAGAAAGAAAGACACCCGTACACTGCACAGTACTTAGGCATCTCTCGTACACAAAACTTTGTACTTCCGCTAACGTCGCAAACATGCGCGTGCCATGCCCGCTAGGCGGTCCCCTAATGAGATCCCTAATTCCGGCGCGATAGTGAGGTAAGTCAGACTAGGGAGGGGAGGTGAGTGTCCGTTCTGCATGTAGTACCATTATATATTCTGTGCTCTTGTTAAAATAAGCTCGCATTTGAAAGATGTTGTAACAAGTTAGCTGTCACATGCAGAACATTGAAATTTAAAACTGTTGATGCTTATTCATCGATTTAACTGATTTGTATCTGATATAGTTATACTGAAAAGGTAATAGACAAACATGCAACAAATAAATATCTACATTGACTAAATATAAACTAACTCATAAATAAATCCGTATTGTTGTAGGCTTACTTCGCTAATTTCATGTATTGTTGTAGGCTTACTCCGGAAGAAATTGCAAGCTTACTTCTTTGGTGTATTTAAGTAAGCATTGCCTTGTGTAATAATCTTTAACCATTTTAAGTGAACAGACACTTAAGCTCTTAATATTCACATAAGGCTATATGTATAAACGAGAGACTTCTAAGGGCTTAGCAAAAACGCATCGAAATTATAAAGCGCCTCGGGCATGAATAGTGGACGGCACCACCGAAAATCCGCTTAACTGCGTAGGTCATAGAGCAGACGTTCTACAACAGAAGATACACTCTTTTCTACTTTTGGACAGGGTAGTCTTATAGACTGATATAAATAATGTTACACAAAGTAAATATGAAGTAGCAGAACCTATGCAGTTAGACAGATACTTATTTACTACCGCAACCTTTGTGTGGATCTACAGCTCAATTAAAATTAAATTATCAGCCTAAATAATTTGTTACAAACAAATAAGAAACAAATAAAACTAAGACATGCAACATAAAAAAATATATTTTAAACCTGCCTATTCAAAAAAGAAACTCATTCCTTGTGGCAAGGAGGCTATGATGCTGGCTGCGATGCCGCGATGGATAGCTATGCTAATCCTGTGAGAAACCAGCCAGCTTTATTATTTGCCGTATAAGAATTTAATTTCGTTATATTTTGTTTACACAATTTAGCAGAAGGTCTAAAAGTTTCAACGCCAAACGGCGCAAACACATAATCATATTATCACTTACAAGTGAGACGTACTTGCGACGCTTAGCGTTTTCAACCAATTCCGCTGCTGGAATTTATTGGTTGTTATGTGATTGTGTATCTTAAAATACTTCCAAGCCTCCTGAGATTGAAACCAGGGGGCGTATTGCGATGCAACTTTGACAGTTAAGCAGCTCTGCTTTACTGTCAAACTAGTAATTCGTATTGCGATATCTCAATATATTGTTATTATGGTAATAATATCACAACATAAATGTTATTATTCCTACTATTGTTGTATTTTAAAAATATTATTGTGTTGATAATATTAGTTTTCACTGAGTGGGAATTGAACGGATTAAGTTGGACTGCAATACGCCCCCAGGTGCTGTCGTCATTATGATCTTCACAAGCACTTCATCTTTACTTCTCTCGCTGCGCTGATTCTCAAACCTTTACTTTACCTTAGTTTTGAGTGAGACACTAGAAGTCATAGATGAGAGATTTCAAAACAGATACCATAGATTAGTGAGCAAATACTAAAGATTTTTCTAGAAGCCCCTCTGTCGTGGCTTACATTCTGTTATCACTATTCGCTGCCTAAATTTGAAGTGAACCGCCTTTCAAGAGCTTCTCTCTACGTAATCTGATCATTCATAGCTGGCTAAAGAAGTACGTATAGCAGACAATATTCTGTAAGCAAAGGCGGTTAAAAGAAGTTCAAATTGTTTGGTTTTATTAAGGGCGTGAAATGGAAAGGTACTTGTATATTGGCGTGATCGCCATTTTTAAAAACTTAATGGGTCTAGAGAGGATAAGAATATTGTTTTAGAATGCCCTCTCCATTAAGAATACTTTGATTTTTTTAAATAATAATAATAATTTATTTATTGAAAAGGACAACAGTTGATCCAAATAGGATTAGTAAAACGATGTATCTTACATACTATGTTAATATCTTATAACTAATTTGGTGCAAGTACATTAGCTTAGGTGCCACATTAAGGGACAAACATGTTGTCGCCCAGCAATGACTTTCAGAATACCGTTGGAGCTGTCACGCACCCTGAATAACAGGAATGCTTGTTTTTTTCTGATGATGGCCGCGAAGCTATCTGTATGCGCCTCTGCGAACATGGCGGACGCACTACAAAAACGCGGCAGCCTCAGCAATATCCTGAAAGCATTGTTAAATTGGACTCGCAGAGCGCTTTACGATCTTTGAGTATATCTGACCCAAAGACTGCCAGTGTACAGTGAAGTGCAGTATGCTTTAAAAAGCGTTATTTTGACTGAATTCGTACTCTTAGCAAATCTTCGAGCCAGCATATTCGCTCTTATCGACAGCGCTCTGCGCTCCCGTTCGATGTCGACGTCGTCTTTCAAGTCTTCGGTGACCCAGTGCCCGAGGTATTTAAATTGGGAAACTCTGTCCATTTCATCGCCATTTAAAATAATGGGTGGTATAAAAGATGGGCACTTGGTACCAGCCTTGAAGACCATGTACTGGCTTTTTTTCACATTATAAATGAGGCCGTGTGAGGCGGCGTATGACTCGCAGGTCTTGAGGAGCTCCCGGAGCGCACCGACCGAGGGGGCAAGCAGCGCCATGTCGTCAATAAAGTTAATAAAGCTGATGCCTGTAAAGTGTTTCTGTAAATAACCGATTTTTTACACTAAAAACAAAGTGGCGTGCCTATCTTTCCAATCAATATCACGCATACATACATAACCTTCACTCCCAGTACATTCGCTTGCTTGTTGTACACATATTTGCTTTCGAAGTATCTGATTTGGCTGCTACTTAAGTATTGATTTCATGTTGGCATATGGGAACATTAAACTCTCGTTAGTTGATTAGTAGTAAGATAGTGTTATCGAAGTTTCTAGTACGGGTAAACTTAAGTTTGAAAATTAGTAAATTGTTTTTTTTTGTTGTGATTTTAGTTTTATCATATTGTATGTAACTAACGTATATATGTTGTTATAAAGACAAGATATTTCCACGCTCTTTTATTGTGTATTCTAATAAAAAATACAGACACAAAAATTATGTAAAATGCGTATTTGAGAATCCATAGAGCAGAGAGAGCAGCTCGGTTGCGTTCCACTTCCTTCGTCCAGTAGTCACGCTGCGTTTCATATAGGTACTCTGTATCTATGTCGGTGCGTAGGGCGTAACACTCTCCCTCGTTATATTGAATTCAAGATTCAATCGACATAGTGGTTTTCAGATACTTGCAATTTAACGTACAGTAGGCATAATTTGGAAAACGGTAAAAGTAAATGATAGATGGATTGTACTTAACCACTTATCATTTCTTTGGCGCTCTCAGTTTTGTCTCCATACCAGTTCCATACAGTCCTATCGCATTTTCCAGCATCATTTACTCCTTGTACAATCGTATCTTCATGCCTTAGCAAGTTTCAATATTACTCACACTAGTACTACAACATGGTGATTCGAGTTTCATATTTTGATTCCTATCAGTTATAAAGTAAAGTTAGCTTGTAATCATCCCAATGTGCAGTGCTGGGAAAAGGCCTCACCTCAAGTATAGGTGGTATGAGCTCTACTCCACCATGCTCAGTGTGGATTGATGGAGGAGTGTAGCAAGGCAAGTAACCAACCTTGCTGTCAGGTTCTATCAAGCCGCCCAACAGGGCTTAAATACAAATATCAACCGACATTAGCCGTGACCTACTCTTCAACGTGCCTCCTGAAGCACGGAGATGCTCGTAATATACCTACGTCACTTAAATGGTTGGTCAACCCATCGAATCACGACCGCGCCGAATGTTGCTTAACTTCTGTATCAATACCAAAGCGCTGCCACCACTGCGCTCCGAGCACCTCCTTTTTAGTGTTAAGTACAATTTTCTGCGGTCTAAGCTTAAAATTTAAAGTCTTCGAACAAAAGTTAGCCCAAATCGCACAATAGGGGCTTACTCAACTCTTTTTATTTCACAATCACCAAAAATCGAAGCGTGGCGAATGACAGAAAAAGCTAGCACTAAAATCCTTTGTTATTCTGCGTTCCCCGTTCGGTGCGGTGTTCTTATGCATACCAAAAATAAAATTTCGTATTTTCGTACTGTAATTTCCTTTATGTAGGCTCATAATCCCGGTTTTGTTTTGGTTTTTTTATCTGGCTGGCTGAGATTGTGCGCTGGAAGCTGGCTGTATGCCAGCATTGAGCCCGTGAGTATTAACGTTGCCCATCACGCCTGAATCGCTGGCAACGTTTGTTTTTAATTACAAAAAGGGAGCCAAATCATGGTCTTGGGCTTTCAATCAGTTATGCACGTTATTTGAGGGTGGTTTCGTGATCGATAGTTAACTCAAGTAGGTAATGGTTAAAAGTCGTGAGAGAAGTCGAATCAGCATAAAGATGACGTACCCAATCCAATATATTCTATGACCATACCATAGGGTAAGGACCTGAGGGGTAATTGTGTAAAGCAATCATATTCATTTGACAATTAAAACGTACGATATGATCTGTCAAACCTTTTGTTCTTTGCCGTTTGACAGATCATATCGTACGTTTTGAACTGTCAAATGAATACGATTGCTTTACACAATTCCATACCTGAATCGGAGTAGGTTGAACTGTTTGTATGATATTCACGTTCTACTTAAGTTTATTTTTGTTGATATTAAGTAAAAGTTCAATTTTTTTTTATCAGATAACGATAAAGTGCGTAATAGCTAATCAATTATAGACATTTGTAAGTCCTAAACTTTTATATCTTTAATTTCCAAAGTGATCGATAAACTTTGTAACCATAGAGTCATCAGCATTATATGTATTCAAGTGAAAGCAATATTAGTTAGTAAAGAAATATTGGACACCAACCACATACATTGCTCTGATCCCAAATATATATAAGTATATAAGTATAGTAGGGAAAATCAGAAACAACAGTGGTACAACACCAAGACCCGAGACAATGTAAAAAAATATGATTTCCACATTGACCTGCCGTAAGTATACGTAAACAAAACCATTAATAGGTAATCGATGGGCTGGCTAGCAAATAAAACTCTCTCGAACCAACATTGCAAAGCAATCTAGAACAAATCGAGTGAGCTTTAACATCAAGTCAGCGCGTTCGCGATCGGCCAGCAGGTCAATTCAACGTGTAAACTCACGGCCAGATCGCCGTGAAAAGTTCGTAGCTGACTGGTCACAAATAGATCACGGACAGACTGACAACCGCGATGGACAGATCCCAGTGATGCGTGGTATTCACAACATCGTCGCTAAATTAAATTACAACTAGCAATGTCACGCGGTTTTACCCACTGGTGACTTTCAAGGACGCTTGTACTGCCATCAATGTAGCAGCACTCGCAGGTGTATTATTTTATTTGTTATTGTTTCTAAATACATATGTAGAAAGTCATCATCAGCTGTATACTTTTTGCGTAAAGATAAAATTGGTCTTTATTATTTACAACAAACAAACATACATACTTCAACTTAGTATACGAAGTTTTGTCAAACCATAGAGCAAAAAATTGAAATAAAAAGTAAAATAAGGTTTTAATTGCTCATCTGAAAAACCTGAACTTGAACTGAAAATTAATATAAGTATAATTTATTAAAAACTCCAAATAATCTAGTATAGTTTATGAACATTGGAAATGAGACCGGGTAGAGAGAGACCAATAATCACGTAATTTACAAAAGTTGTAAATCACAACTAAAACGTCCCATTTGCCCACATAAATTGTAATGGTGCATCCACACATCCAAATCGGCTTTGCCGGCGGTATACGTCATGAGCTGTATTATGCTTCGTCAAAAATAATATGTGTATAAAGCATAAGCGGTGTGGCCGCCGGCACGACCGCCAGCACATGCCGCCGGGCGGTGTGCAATGTGGATACACCATAGGTAATAACCATAGGTAATTTGGCTTGTGAAAACTGAACCGTGATTTTTGAAATTGCAACACTCAATAAAATCAAATTTTGACACTGTCAATCAAATAAAAATATGTTTATTTACTAAGACCACCGAACATAAAAAAATATATAAAGTATTTAAACTTAAAACAGAACAAATAAAATTATTGTTACATTAGAATAAATATATTATTTATAATAGATATGATATGCCTAAGCATTCACGCTATCCCTCTCTTTTATGTGGCTGATCCTTTATCATGAAAATCATGATCTTCCACCATGCTTAACCTGCCCGGTTTGTTAGGTTCCCTTATTTCTGGCAGTCGTTGGTTGCAATACAGATCACTTCATGGATGTTATATGTATTTAAGTATTTATGGGAGACGCTCCGTCATAATCGTTATCTGGTACTTCGTAACACAAGGAAGATATATCCTTACCACGAAACCAGACAATTGGTGTGTTGTCTGGCGCATATTTATATTTATCACAAATCAAGGTGTCACTCTCTCAATAAGTATTTCACCTTAAAAATCCACAAAATGTATGAAATCATTTCGAAAAGTTCAACGGACATAGTATCTAGCACAATATGCTCTAGAAAATCAGCAAGTACTCCCTTAGAGTGGTCTTGACGACGGAGCATGATTTACTCGATTGGCAACTTCAAGGGTATTCTTTTTTGGTTTGTGCTGGCTAGAGTTGAAGAAATAATATGATGAATTTACAGCCGAAAATTAAATATGCTTGAAAATAGCTTTTGACGTAAAAATTTATTTGACAATGTCACGTATGTATTTCAACTCGACTCAGTCGATGTTATGAATCGGAAAAATGCATTACAGTAAAAAGTGTTTTAAACGTAATTCCGTAAAGTTAGTTTTCGCATGCATAACCGTGACATCACAAGGCGAGGGCGAGGTGAGTCGAGAAGGTGTGTGAGAGCAAATGACAGGTGTATTTAACCATAGAGTAAATAAAAAAAGGTATGAAAAATGAGGTTTTGATCTGTACCAAAGAAAACTAAAAATCTCTCATCAAAAAATTAATTGATCAGTGTATTTTAAATCCAGCATGACTTCCAGGTCAAGCCTGCTCAGTTTAGCCTACAAATAGTAAAAAAATTGACTCCATATTCATTTAAATTAGCATGAATAAATTGCATTGTATAAGTCCTTCAGTAGCTCGAATACTAATGATCTCAAAGTGAAAACAAATGGAACAAAAGGAACGTGCATAAACCAGATGAACAGTGGAAAACTTGTGGAAAAGAAAAACAGCATTTGGCACGTGCTGTAGTTAATGCAGTTCCTACATCTAAGTACCTGTATAAAATTAAAAAAATATTTGGATAAATGGCTATTATTTATTATGTTATTTATAACAATAAATATTTCACACTTATTTTATCCTGCATCACGAAGCTCATGGTCAACATGCATCAACTGCCCTTAGCGGTTTGTTTGGTCTCTATTTCTTGGGGTTAGTAGCAATATAGATCACTTCATCAAACCTATAGGAAGTGCTCTATTTAGTCCGACAGTTAGTCTAATAATTTTAGTGGGGTTCTTCCTCTAGCTCTTTCGCTCTTTACGTTGGCACAAATAATAAAGTTTTCATCTTGGAAGTAAGGACGTGGCATCTGTATATTGAAGACAAACGAAACGATATTTAGCACTGGGCTGTTTTTTTTATTATACTCCCTCTAATTCCAATGTATTGTACCTACATAGAATCTGAAACAACAGCAAACGATACATATAGGTTATTTCATATACCTACGAATTTTACAAAGTGATTGATATACACGTATCACGTGCTTACTTCTTATCCAAAGTATTGTATAGGCTCTAGCCCTTCTATTCGGTACCTTTGGTTAGAGTAGGCCCTTACTATAAAAGTTGGATTAACATATCGTCATTCTCTTTGGGAATCCACACCACGAGGATTATCCGTTAAAAAAAGTTGTTAATTACTGCTCCGTGTAAACTTGATGCTCGCTCAGGCAGTATTTTTGGAGAAAACTTGTATTTCGCAAAATTATTCTCCGAGATCCGGCTCGTATTACTGTGGCGGCTGCAGGAGTCTCGACGACACGCAGAGTACCTACCACAAGTTCAATCGGATTCTTATATGGCATTATTTTTAGGTTAGTGATGGCCAGATTTGCACGAAATATTATTAGTTTTATTGTAAAAATCTATTTTTTTCTGAAAATAGGTATTGGCGTCTTGTTAATTTTGACAGAACTCTTTCACGGACGGATCTCACATAGCAGTGAAGTTGTGAATACGGTGATGTATGTATTCACAGTGCAGTTTATAGTCAGTAGACACAGTGCAATGTTTTATGTTTTTGAGGGCTATCATGTATGAAATGAAAATAAAAAAAAAACAAATTAAAATATCTCTATGGTGTTATTTTTATTCTAACAAGATAAAATAAGAAATCTAAAATTTCATATTAATTGTTGGCCTGGTTTGTTAGCCAAAAGTTGCTGGTTCAAATCCAGCTCGTGCGCAAATTTGGATTTCTTATTTCATCTTATTAAAATACCTAGTCGATGTCGCGTTGATATTGGCTATAAAGACATAACTTTTTGTGTCCGTTGCTGTTGGAATTAGTTCCGGTAGCAAGTTGATAGGCTTTTCTTATTTATCTAAAGGCCTAAATACCGAATTTCGCGTTTGAAACGTAATCTTAATAAGTCATATAAATTTTGCGATATTTTCCAAGAAAAAAACCCTAATTTCAACGGTCTGTCATTTTTATTACCTTCAAGGATCCGATAAAAGAGTGCTAAAAGTGGTTACTTTCACCAATTTTTTTTTCTAAATACTACTTGACCTTACTTTACTGTGACATCGACTGAATCGAGTCTGCAGCTTTGGGAGGCTGTGATTTGACAGCTGCCAAACACGTCAAAATCCATAGGAACGTTTCAAATAATTCGCCCAGGATTAGTTTCAACTCACGCCGTTTGGTGCGAACAGCGCTAGATTCGATGTGAGTTTGTGAATACCAATTTTTCTACTCAAGCGAACGCCCATATATGCCGCATATATGGATCAGAGTCGAGTTGTACATCATGAATCGACAGGCAGTTTTGAAATCAGCCATTCGTTGTTCCGAAGTAAAACAACATTGTATACTTTTGCCAGTTTGTTTTATCGAGTTGTGATTATTGTTGTAGGGTGGTGTTTGAGGATAGTGTCGATATCGATGGTGTGGTTTTACATAATTTATTTTATTAGGAAAAAATAACTTTGGCTTTTCTACCCTACTTACTAAGGTTGAATTGTTTTATGATGATATGCAATCAGTCAACATTTTGGTTTTTAAAATACAAAGTTAGGAAATAAAAGAAAGAGTATTTATTTTCTATTTATTTATTGAAACTTAATTGCACTGTAAATTGAACATCTTTTCTATTATTTCACCTAAAATTGGACAATCGTTTCCGTCTGGGTAAACTGTCGCTAGCAGTCTAACCAATTTGATATAATTCGATATATGTATCACAAGTCAAACACCATCACAATTTTATAAAGTTCTTTATTCGATCACCACACTTATCTTTTATACAAATCATTATTTCCAACCATAATAATTATAACAGCACTTCAACATAGGTTTCTTTCCACAACCTTTCGCTTCGGCGGTTAGCACTAGACTCCTCGCTTTCCGAGTGCGCCTCGCAAGTAAGAAAGTAGGAGGGGAAGGGGCAGCCTGTGTTGCCACTTTATACGATAACGGTATTTGTTAAAGTAACAATACTCATTCTTATACAAATATTAATAACGTTAACGGTTATTGCATTGAGTTAATATTACTACAGGTCCAACTGATTAAATCTAAATACAAAAATCATCACATTCGGCCATCCTACCTAGTGCACCTCCTGGTGCATTTGTCTCTACATATATTTACAATGGGGCATCTATATCAATACTACTACAGTATACTACGTTTTACAAATTATGAGCAATAAAGATTATGTTAAAATTTTACTGTTGAGCTCACCACATCAAAAACATTACAAATTGTACTTATTAAAACAATCATCACATTCGGTATTTATATTAGCACTACAAAATTAGTACGACCTTCGAGAAATAAAGATTATGCTACAATAATACTGTTGAGCTCACTTTGTAATACACAGCATATATAAATCAATCACAAAAATACATATAAATAACGATAACCATGTTGCTTGCTAGTACTTTTTATAATTATATTATTTTTGGTTTACTTTGAGTTGCCGCAGCTCTGGCAAATATAGATTTATCTATTGAATATAAAGAAGGTTTACTGAAATTTTGACTAACTAGCCAAGGCTAAAGTATTAAATTCAGTGCCCTTATACGACTTGCGGCAACAAAAGTTTAAAACATCTTAGCTATAATCTTTGATGAAATCCGAGTACATCACGTCTATGTATCGGTAGTTTAAATTTAATTTTATTGTAGGGGCTATTAAGTTACTTCGGTTACAATTAAAATTGTAATAATAATGAGTAATCTACAGCGGATGCTTAGAGGCATTTTTCGAGATTGTAAGAAAACAATGTACCTCTTTAACTAAATTGACTATAAAATCATGAGTAACATTTTTTTGTAGTTTTAAGAATGTGGCATATAAACGATCATAGCTGTAAAGAAACCTTACTTAACTACAGGAACAACAGCTCGTTTCAAACGTAATAAAACATCAGTGGAAGACAAATTAATGCCTCATTACTATAAATAACATCATTATATAATACTCCATTACAATATTTTGTTGAGTATTTAAATTTTTATTAACAACAGCATCCATTAAAATTTTGAATGACTCAAAAGTACGACGGGGAGTGAATATTTCCAACAACAAGTCACCATTTGTATACTGTCATTTGTGCAATAATGCTTCGTAATCAGTCAGGTATCAAACGAATGCCGAGAGTCGCATAACAATGGAATTTTTATTGTGTCTCGTTTACACATACTTGACGAGTTAAAAAAAATAGATGATTAAAGAAAATACACCCGCATGTTTTTTTGTGTAATTTTTAGGATAAACAAAGTGTCTAAAAGAAATAAAATAATCTAAATTTGTCTAACATAAGGTCAATCTCAAAAAAAAAAAACAATATTTGAGCTTCTTTTATTACTTTTTGAAAATTGATAATTTTGTAACTTACATGGCGCAAGTTTCGTCTTCCAGTGCCCATAAATGTTATGAATTATGGAACATAAGGTTTGGCTAAACTATACTATGATAACTTGTTGATAACTACTATATTATGATAACTTGTTGGTAGTGTTCGAATAACTTGGTGCTTAAATTGTCTGATCTCAAACTGTTTTATAAGATAGTGGCACAGAAATAATGTAATGGAACATTAAAGACATTTTCTTTTACTGGGAGAATAGAATTTTGGAAAATATTTTTTTAAAAAACCATACATTTGATATAAATTACACAATCACAATGAGTATAATTTATTATGTTAACATCTACTGCCTTAAATGAGACTTGCCGGAATATAACAGGCTGCCTTAAACCCACCCCGGTTGAAATGCTGTATCCACTAGCTGGCATCGCACCTCCAGACATTCGCAGACAGGTGGCAAGCGAAGTGGAGCGGCGGAAACAGGAGACGAGCGTACTCCATCCAATGTATGCTTACTGCACGGTCCCTCAAAGACTTAAAAGCCGCAGAAGCTTCATGAAGTGCGTTCCTCCTCTTGACCGCGACCCCTCCACCGCAAGACGTGTCCTGTGGGAAAACAGCCCTTCACCACCTGCTCCGTTCGTTCGTCCTTCTGAACATCCCCCTCCGGGACACAAACTACCATGGCCCACGTGGAGGTCCCTTAACAGACTGCGGTCCCAAGTGGGTAGATGCAGGGACACCATGTTCAAGTGGGGCCTTTCCGATGGAGCCGATCTGTCCTGTGTCTGTGGTTTCACTCCACAAGACATGTCCCACCTCTTGTCTTGTCCTGTATGCCCCGATTTTTGCTCTCTCGAGGATCTTATGTGTGCAAATGACAAGGCAATCCGCGTCGCTAATTACTGGGCACTACAAATTTAATTGATTTACCATCGACACGCTAAGAAGAAGAAGAACATCTACTGCTACTGTGTACATGTTTACGTAAATAAATAAATCATTTCTTATGGTTTTTAATGATTTACTGAACCAACTCCCCGTAAAGTCTAGATAGGCTGTACAAATTTGACTAAAACAATAGATATTTTGTATACGTTTGAAAAGAAAATATAAAGTAGATCCATTTCAAAGAGTTGCAGAAAAATATTAGAGAAGAATTTAAAAAAAAAAAAACGAACTTTAAAGCCTTTCAGCATTTTTTACCAATTTATTCGTCATGACCTAATAGGGCATGGTCCAATTTACAATTAAGCTATTATCACTCAATTGCAGCAAAATAATCCCCCCTATTTTACTTATTAAATATAAAATGTAAATGATATTTTAGTTCCAAGTTTTCTAACTAAATGAAATATCTACGTTGGTCCCAAGCCAATTTTTATGGATTAAGCTGAATTGGTTGTAATAAATTGACGGATACTTTCAGTCAGGTTTTTTTTTTAAATCGTAAAATTTTAAAATACTTTTATTTGCCATGTAGATGACGCAGAGAAAGTGTTCCAAAAAATAACCCTTAACGTTTGTGATCTTTGTGCCTTTGGATGTATTTACAGAGGGATATTTGATTCTGACGAGATACGTGAATACTTTTCGCTCAAAACAATTTACAATCAGCATAGGATTCTATTCTACCTTTCTGCATGGATAGAAACGTTAATATTATAGTTAAATGAGTAATGATTACTCTGTAAATGACAAATAGAGAAGCAAACTTTTCAGAATTTACTTTTTATGTTCACTTTTAATATTTATAAATATGAGAGTGCACTCTGATTCTACAAGTTTAGTAAAGTTATGGATTGCCAAAATACATATTTCTAATTTGGAAATTAGTGTACTCATCTCCTTTTGTTTTTATATACTTTTTTTTATACTACATCTTTACTGTATTTACCAACTAGACAAAATAATAAATAAGAAAATTCTCGCGATGCCTACTACCTCAGTACAGGTTAAGTACTAGCTCGATGGTAGACGGCTGATTGTTGTAACGTACTATGAACTACTATTATTGTTATTGAAGTGGTACAATAAACGTTTGTTTCTTTAATTTTATAGTTTGACATCTCAGTCTACTCGCAACCACGAACATCTACTATAAGTTTTCGAAATGTCGGGATCTAAAATTACAAGATTTCAGCGAAAAATATCTGTAAATTGTATTTACAAAGACATATTCGGCGAATATACATACACATTATTTACGATCGATGAATATACAGTGAATACCTACTACAGTTAAAATAATAGGAGTAGACCTTTTTTTTTTTACTTTTTGCGAACGGAGCTAAAGGAGTCAATATGAATTGTGTGAAACGGGACCTTACCGTCTACGACGCATAGGGGTCTTTATTATTTTCAGACTACTATTGAAAGACGTCGATGTCCTCAGCCTTGATCTCGAGCTCAGTCTTCTATTTCGACCCAACCGACCTGGTCTGACCTCGTAGTCCTCAGTCTTAATACCTTAGTCCTCTGAGGTCCAGGAGGTTCGCCTGTCATGCCAGCAAAGCACCCCTATGCCGTGGACATCCTAGTCCTCCGACGCATAGGCGGGGCGCCGCGGCCTCGTTCCGGTGCCGAGTGTGCAGTGGCGTCCGCCATCTCGACAACTTCGTTTTCATTGCCTCGGAAAAATTAAATCTGTATTAGAAGTGTTTCTATATAATATACAGGATACGTAAATAAGGATAAATGAATATTGTATTCAATGCTTCTCTTCTGTAGGCACAATTTATAATAATGCGCGATATAATTTGTGATAACTAATCTGTTAATACTAGCTTCAAATACAATATTCAACCATCAGAATGAGAGTGTGTATTGCGATGCAGCTTTGATGGTTAATCAGCTCTGATTTGCTGTCAAATCAGTAATTAGTATTGTGTTCTCAAAATAAATTGATTATCATATTATAATAACATAAACATTAATATTGATTCATACTTTGTAGTATTATTTTAATGTTTATTGATAGTATTCGTTTACACGAAGTGGAATTGAACAGCCTGGAAATTGAATGGATTAAGTTGAATCGCAATACGCCCCAAAGAGAGAATTCTCATCTAACCGTTTGTACCTACGTTTACTAAAACAAAAAAAAAGTATAAAAAAAAAGTAAAAGGAAATATTCTGCCCAAGCGACATACTTTTTCGCAATATTATTACATAACTACATATATGATATTTAGGTACATATTAATGATGAATTTATTATTTAATAATATTTCGTGAATACTTCGCTGATGTCATAATGTAACTAATTAACCTATGCCTATATTGCCTTTTATTGTCTACTGTTACAGATCATGCGTTTTTTTTAATTGATAAGAAAATATTTGTTATCTACTAAAGGACACACTTGGCCTACGCGACACACCTGGTCGCTACTTAAGGACACACTTAGCCCTCGCGACACACCTGGCCGCTGCTTAAGGACACACTTGGCCCTCGCGACTCACCTGGCCGCTGCTTAAGGACACACTTGGCCCTCGCGACTCACCTGGCCGCTTCTTAAGGACACACCTGGCCCACATGACACACCTGGCCGCTTTATCTACCTAGTAAAATTGGGTCGGCACAGTGGCCTTAATTTAAAGTTAATTATTGAATCAAATCGAACACACATTAAAATGAACTTGAATTGTATTAAAAATAATTTAAATCATTAATTGAATTTAACTTGTATTTCCTTTAAAGACCTTCTTTTCAAGCATGTATGGAATTAAATTGAATTGAAAACAAATGAAATTAAATTGATGGATTGAATTGAATTGGTTTAAATTGAATCCAATTAAGAACTCGCTATTGTCTTTTTTTTTACGACTGTCGAACCATAAATGGAGTGGTATGTTTTTTTTAATTTATTTATTTATAAAAACCAAAATAATAGCCCTACAACAGTTATAGGTTAAAAAATTTGTTCTAAATCTACTAAACATAGCTACAAAATAAATAATATAATAATAATGAGTAGGTACCTATTTCGCTTTGTATTTCCTATTTGGATTTTAGTTGTACCAATAATGCACATAAATCGCGCATTGTGTTCTCATTAGCCATTGGCAAAGAGTAGCCTTGCCCAAATGATTTAATGATAGCACAGCACAACTACGTCATGTTAAGAACAAACCTAGTGCTAGCCGGACAATTATTATTACCTACTTAGGTATCAAGTATGCTTGTGTATTCGTAACCACTGAACACTATCAAGGAGTTGCCTTGACCAAATGGTCAGTTGGAAACTTAACACGATTTAATCAGGATAATAGTGCAACAGTTCAACCGCAGCAGAATATTATCCCAACCAATGCTTTCCTACCACTATCCTGATAACTATATTGCGATGTTCGAGAAACTTTATTATAATATTTTATTAAACATAGCTATGTAGTTGCCCTTAATTAAATAAATCGCGCAATTAGCTTTCACACACCATTAGCAAAGGGTAGCCTTGCCCAAATGATTTGATGCTAGCTTAGCACGACTGCGTCGAGTTAGCATAGGCACGGTTCATATCCGGAACAACCTAGTGCTAGCCCGAAAATTTGTTACCTATCTACTTCGTTATTGACAACGAGCATACTCGTGTATTAGTCACCACAGATCATTATCAAGGAGTAGCCTTGACCAAACGGTCAGTTGGAAACTTAACACGATTTAATCAGGATAATATTGCTACAGTTTAACCGCAGCAGAATATTATCCCAACCGATGCTATCCTAATACTATCCTGGTATTTATGGCGTAATGGTCACGTTTACAGGAATATTTCATAAACAATATTTTATTCATGCTCTTATTTTAAAATAATAATTAGTACATACCTTTTGTGGGCTGTAGATTTCTTCTCGCTTCTGACTTATCACAAGTCAAACACCATCACAATTTTATAAAGTTCTTTATTCGATCACCACACTTATCTTTTATACAAATCATTATTTCCAACCATAATAATTATAACAGCACTTCAACATAGGTTTCTTTCCACAACCTTTCGCTTCGGCGGTTAGCACTAGACTCCTCGCTTTCCGAGTGCGCCTCGCAAGTAAGAAAGTAGGAGGGGAAGGGGCAGCCTGTGTTGCCACTTTATACGATAACGGTATTTGTTAAAGTAACAATACTCATTCTTATACAAATATTAATAACGTTAACGGTTATTGCATTGAGTTAATATTACTACAGGTCCAACTGATTAAATCTAAATACAAAAATCATCACATATGTTACTGTAAATTCGTTCATCGATATTTTCGCTTTGTGATCAAACAGTCACGTCATGTGACCCTGAAAAGGAATTCAAATACGGCTGGATCATACATGTTTTTTTAGTAAATTTTAATGGCAGTGACGAAATAATCGGTAAAGTAATACTTAAATTAGCGTAGACTCTATGTCAGAGTCTGTGCAAGTAATTTTAGGTTAGGCAAGGAAGATCTCGTCCGTACCTAATTTACGAAAATTCTATCGATAGTGACTGTGTACATCATTATCATTACAATTTCGATGAAACAAAGTTTGTTTATTATTATACAGTAAAGTTTTCTTAGAATTTGCGAGAAAGGTATCTGTGCCGTCCGATAAATATACAGGTCCATTGAATTTACCACTTTGAATTCCAGCAAATATCTAAACTGAATTGTTGAATTTGGAATAATTTGGTAAGAAAATAAAAACAAATGCCTGATAATACCCAAAATAATTGCATTTGCTAGTAACATAATGTATATAAGCCTTGGCAGGTTAACTTGAAGTGTTACTTTTCAGGTTCATTGCTACCTGATATTATTTTATTAAACTACGTATTTCTCGGAGTTTTGGTTAGTTTGACCAACTGTATAGTTTAGTTCGTAAGTAACCATGTTTGTTATTTGAGTAAACATCCTGCAGGTAAGTTACAAGTTTGGCAAGCTTCGAGAAGTCTATACTTCTCTATACTCTATTCCGTAAACCTATCCGTATTGTACTTTCACCATCTCTTTCACTCCCTAGACCCAGTCTGCATGAGAGACTGGGACGTCTAGATTCGAAAATACGAACATTGACATACACAGTTAAGGCTTAGGATCCAGCTTTAAAAAGGTGAATGACCGTGATCACTAATATAGAATCGCTGCCAACTTTTATGCCAGCCGCAACGTTTTTTCCTGACTACGGCGAGTATGGAAGCAATGGTCATGAAATAAATAGTAACAAATATCTCATTCATTACACAGTTTATGGTATATTCTCATTCCTTATCCTAAATTAAACAATATTGCATACAGAAAAATATACCCGGAACTATACAATCAATATCAAACCATCTTTAAGAAAGCCTAATGCCGTTCATATACAAGGTGGGCCAAAAAAAATCACCCTATTGCTCTATGCTCTTATTTTTGCAAATGGCGGCCAGTGTCAAATCTGTTTTGACATTTGTGGACCATGGACCATGGAGCGATACACTCCCCAAGGACGAGGAATAATCGTGTCTTTTGCAATATCTAATTGTCAATCGTAATTTGGCCGGCAAGATCTCCCGATTTAACCGTTCTAGACTTCTTTGTGAGGTTTTTGAAGTCCCGTGTTAAAGTAAACAAGCCCTAGACCCTGGAAGCCCTCAAGGACACCATTTGATACTAGTGCGAGAATCTGTCGCCCGAAGTTCTCACCGAAATGATGAAAATGCCATAAAATGAACCCGTAAAAAGTAAAGTTAGCCTGTAAGCATCCCACTGCTGGGCAAAAGCCTTACCTCAAATGTGAGGTAGTATGAACCATAAAATGAACCCGTGTGGCAATTAATTGTGGCGGCGCCTATTTGGCAGATATCACTTCTCAACTTGACCACTAAAATGCTAAAGGTTCAAATAAATATAATCAAAAAACAGAATAGAACTTTTTCATTGAAAAAAATGAGATAAAGCCTAAACAACATCGGATGACTTCTTTTGGCCCACCCTGTATTTGCAAGTTTGTCTATTATAGTAATGCCATAATCGATTTTCCGTATAACAGTAGTTAACAAGTAGAACAACTAGATGTAGAGGTACTAAATACTTTCCTACGAGTATTAACTTTGTGCTAAGAAAAACATACCCGAATAAGCAAACTAATATTGGGTGCGAACGTAGGTAATTAATTTTCGACATGTCGATTAATCTTATTCAATCTTCCACATTAGGTACTGTTACGTCCAAGGTTAACTATCTGTTTACCTGTACCGCGAGAAAAGTAATGTTATTGACATGAATCGGATTGGATGAATGTGAATACGGTTTATTACATACAGGTTGACTTCGTAAGGTGTCAAGTTTTGGAAGGATAATTAGAAGAATTAGATAATTTAATTAGATGGTCAAAATCTTGATTCAACTTGGAGAGTTTATTAAATAACACCTTGTAAAGATAGCAGGATCACACTGTGTTGAGGGTCTTGATGATTTTTGAGGATTTTTGGGATAAATGATGAAGACGTGACTGGTCGGTTTCAAAGACGTGTAATAGAAGAGAAAAGCTAAGCTAATTGACAAGTATCAACCCTGGAGCGTTGCGTTGCTATTAAAATTTACTAGGCGTTAGGAGAACTCAAATAAAACTAACTAAGGACTTAAATCTATTTTGAAGATGGTCTTGGTCTCCAACATGCCCCCGGCCGTTGAAAGCTGGTCTTTCAACAGAGATCTTCAAGTAGAACACAGATTCTCGGGAACGCCCTGCGTATGATGCCAGTTGAGGTTCTTATATCGGCTACCCGAGATACACCGTCTTTACCTGGATGCAGTGCCACAATGCGTCCCAACTTCCACTTCAATGGTGGCAAATTGTCCTCTTTTACGACAACAAGTGAGTTCAATTTTAAGGAACCCTTATTTTCGTGCCACTTGACTCGTTTCTGCAGTTCAGAAACGTATTCTTTGTTCCACCGCTCCCAGAAATGCTGTCGAATTTGCTCGATCCTCTGATGACGAGTCAGATGACTGCTGGAGTGGTCGCGAACATCTTGAACTGGCAAAGAAGTGAATGGTCTGCCTATTAAAAAGTGAGCAGGCGTGAGCGGCATTATATCCTCTGGGTCTGATGATAGGGGAGTGAGCGGACGAGAGTTTAGTATCGCCTCAATCTGCACCAGGGTAGTGTTAAGCTCTTCGTACGTTAAGTAACAATTTCCCAACACTCTTTTTAAATGAAATTTGGTCGACTGGACAGATCTCTCCCAAATACCACCGAAATGAGCTGCATAAGCGGGAAGAAAATGAAATTTAATACCTTCCTTAGCCACACATTCAGACAATGTATCACAACTGCTTTTTAACATATTCGAGATCTCATTACATGCTCCAACGAATGATGTTCCATTATCGGAATAAATATTTAACGGTTTCCCTCGGCGGGACATAAAGCGGCGTAACGCATTTAAATAATTTTGACTCGTCAAGTCGCCCACTAATTCTAAGTGTAAGGCCTTCGTTGTGAAGCATATAAAAATAACGATATACACCTTTACTAGTTTGCATCCACGACCTTGACGACTAGCTGACATGATGGGGCCTGCGTAATCAACGCCTACATTTTGAAATGGATATTCTGCCGGAGAAAGTCTACAAGACGGCAGATCACCCATTTTCGGTACTACAGTTCGTCCCTTCATGCGCTGACAAAGAATGCATTGACGAAAAGTTAATTTGGCTAGATTACGACCTCCTAAAGGCCAATAGGTCTCGCGAATTGTAGCCAGTAACAATTGGGGTCCCGCATGTAATAGCTTGAAATGTTCATATTTAAATAACAATTTAGTAAATGTATGAGTGGACTGTATTAAAATGGGATTCTTTTTATCAAAGTTATAATCAGAATTTTGAAGTCTACCACCAACGCGCATGATTTGATTTTCATCAAGAAAAACGTTCCATTTTAAAAGATGATTTTTGTATGGCAGTGATTTATTGGATTTTAGAATTTCATACTCTGGGAACGAATCCTTTTGAGCTTCAATTATAATGATGTGCAGCGCCCTTTGCAACTCATCATTGTTCAGATGAAGGGTCTGCTCAAACCTCCTTTTACATGCGTTAGTAAAACGGATAACGTATGCAATAGTACGTTGTAATCTCATAAATTTTGAAAATCGATCGAAATCGATAAGTTTATTTGACTTTTCACTCATAACTTGACTGTGCAACGACGCGTTAGGTTTAAGTTCAGGTAAATCTTCAGTATCACCTGGAGTACTAGGCCACGAAGACTGGTCATGTAGTAAAAAGGCTGGGCCAGACCACCAGATGCTTGTTAGCGGCAAGTTATTTGCATTGACTCCACGCGACAATAAATCCGCAGGGTTGTCTCGAGTAGGTACATGTCTCCATGTGTAGGGATGTGTTTGGTCAATAATTTCTGCCACTCGATTGCGAACAAAGGTATTTAACTTGATAGGCAGCATTTTTAACCACCCCAGAACTATCATGGAGTCTGTCCAAAAAAATACATTTGAGGCTGGAACCCGCAATGAATTCTTTACCTTTTCATAAAGGCGCGCACTGACTAAAGCAGCACACAGTTCCAGTCTAGGAATTGTGACGGGTTTGATGGGAGAAACGCGACTTTTGGCCATTAATAGTTGCACGACCACTTCACCATTAGTATCAATACTGCGAATGTAAATTGCAGCGCCGTAAGCTCGTTCAGAGGCATCACAAAAAATATGCATTTCCATCTGCATATAAGAATCGCAAACAACACGACGCGGTATCCCTAGACTGCCGAGCGTTGGCAGGAACTGCATGACGTCATCCCATGCCGTGGCAATGTCAGCTGGTAATTGCTCATCCCATGTAAGTTTTTTAAGCCACAGTGCTTGCAATAATATTTTAAGTTTTATCACACAGGGCGATAACAATCCTAAAGGGTCGAAAATTCGAGCAATTACAGCAAGCATTTCACGTTTAGTGTTGTCGATTTTAGCAGGGATATTAATTGGAAAGCATAGCTCATCTGATTGGGTTTCCCAACTCAGACCTAAGGTTTTGCTGATGCTGTCAGTACTTTCAATGTTTAGATTGAAAGACGACTGTTCTTGGCAATCCAGCAACAAAGCAGGCTCGTTAGACTTCCACTTCCTCAAAGGCATGCAAGCGGAAGCAAGAGCATGAGTGACTTTGTTTCGTAATGACATTGCTGAGTACAGCTGGTCAGTGCCTGTAAGAAGATCATCGACGTAGAAGTCATTTATGATGACCTCTGCGACCTCAGTGTCGATGCATTCAAGGCCTATTTGTTTTAAGCATCTCGTTGCTAGAAATGGCGCGCTGGCGGTGCCGTATGTAACGGTGTTTAACTCGTACACTTTAAGCGGAGATAATTCATCATCACGCCATAAATTTTTCTGCAAGTGTCTGTCCGAAGGATGTACGGCCACCTGCCGGTACATTTTCTCCACATCGGCTGAAAGAACAAACTTGTGCATTCTAAACCGTATTAAAATTGATAACAAGTCGCTTTGTACAGTCGGTCCCACCATCTGTAAATTATTTAGGGATTTACCTGAGGTAGTAGGTGCGCTGGCATTAAAAACCACACGCAGTTTTTAGTCGTTGAACTACTTTCCCTCAGAACGCCATGGTGAGGAATAAAATAATTGATTTGGTTTTCGTCAATCAAACACTCGGACATAATATGACCTAAAGCAATATACTGAGACATAAAATCCTTGTACATAATATTTAACGAAGGCTGGGAACGATTTCTGCGCTCAATTGACAGAAAACAACGTTTAGCTCGTTGTAATGAGTCTCCCAGTACTTCAGGGGATTCCTTCAAAGGTATCTTTACACAAAAACGGCCATCATCTAAGCGAGTCGTATTTTTGACGAAATGCTCTTCACATAACTGTTCATCCGCAGAGTAGGTAGATGACTGACGGCAAACCTCTTCGAGTTGCCAAAAACGCGTTAATTGGTTTTGAATATCATCTACATCGCGTGAAGAACTGATTCCCATGTTGACCTGGGTAAAGTTACACATGACAGGGTCTGACTGGTTTATTAAATTACAGCCGCTGTTAATTGGGCCAGAGACCAGCCAACCAAGCCTTGTTTCATAAAGAACCGGTTTGTTAGCACCTAACGTTATCTTTTGTGAACCCAATAAATTCCAAAACAAGTTTGCGCCTATAATGATATCAATTTCGGCAGGTGTGTGGAAGTTAGGATCAGCTAAGTGTAAATCTATAGGAATGTTCAAGTTACGTAAGTCTATCTGTCTACTAGGAACGTTATCTGTTATCGTTTGTAGTACGAAGCACTGTAAATCAAATGAATATGACTCACTTAATGATTTTATATGAACGCTGCACATTTTACCTACGTGTGAAAGTGAATTATTAATGCCCTGAATAGACCTATCAACCGTCTGAATAGGTAAGCTTAATTGCTTACTCAGCTTTTCGGTGATCAAGCACGACGAGCTTCCAGAATCAAGGAGCGCGCGCGCAACATATTCCTTATTATTCGCATCATAACACCTGACTAATGCAGTAGATAACAGGACGTCGGACGTGGTGCATGTATTATGTGAATGCATCGCACTGATATTTGCTGTGAGTGTCACAGCAGCAGGAATAGATGTAGACGGTTCGCTTGAAGAATTATCGTGCACATTCTCACGTTCAGTAGTGTTATCAACCAAAGATCGTTGTTTGAATTCAGTGCAATGAATCATTGTATGGTGTTTACGCTTACATATTTTGCAGCCGGGTTTTTTACAGTTAGACGAATAGTGACCGCGTCTGAAGCAATTAAAACATACTTTATAGGTCGGCAAAACAGATAATCTTTCAGTGACGTTAAGAGCTAGAAACTGTGGGCAAGTGTTCAAGTTGTGATTATTATTGCATCTAGGACAACTTTGGGAAGATGAACTACTTGTGTGAGGGTTATCAAGTGATACCATAGCCTTTATTTTTGAATTTTGTTTCGTACTTTGTGTATTTGATCCCCGGCGAACAGTAATATTTTGAGACAGTTCTAGCGTTTCGATTAAATCTGCCCTGCTACCTAAAAAATCCATAAATCGCGTAAACGAGATCGATGTCATTTTATCAAAGCGACCTTTACATTCTTCCCGTTCACGAAACGACTTAGCATCTAAGTTTTGGCTGATAATGTGAATCAATAACGTATCCCATCTATGAACAGGCTCACCTAACGTACTTAGTGCTCGAATATTTTTATTAACAGTGTCAATCATGCGTTTTAGTGATTGTGAGGACTCCTGTGAATTTTTTTCAATGTTAAAAAGTGCTGTGACATGATTTTGGATTAACAACCGCTTGTTATCAAATCTTTCACAAAGGAGGTCCCATGCCACCTTATAGTTTTGTGCTGAAAATTCAATTGCTTGGATGACGACAGCTGCAGTACCTTCTAGGGAAGATCTGAGGTAATGGAATTTGTTAATTTCGTCAATACTGTCGTTATCGTGGATGAGACAAGAATAGGTGTCGCGAAACTCCAACCAGTTGTCATAAGCTCCAGAGAATTTCGGTAGCTAAATAGTGGGCAACTTGACCAGTTGAGTACGATGTGAGCTGCGAGTAGATTTGGTTTCATTCTCGTTACTTTTAGCAATTGACTCGATCATAAATTTGGCTTGAGCTAACAATGAAAAGTATAATGTCTCGACATTTGACCTCTCGACTGCTTCAATATCAGGAGTTTCAGACATGTATTCTAGTTGCAACTGAACACTGTCAAACTCAGAATATAAACACTCTAATTTTTCTGTACGCAGTTGCAATTCCATTAACTGACATGGTGTGATTTCAGAGGGTTTTAACTGAGATAAATAGTTGCTAAATACCGTTAGTCTCCCTTTGTATGTGCCTCTGCGCTTTCTGAGCTCCTTGTCCGTCATATTTGAGGAGAAATGTCGTAGACCTGGAATTTATACAATAATAGGGTTGTACTACAATGTATATAACCTGAATCTGTATATTATTTTGCCACAAAACTGATTGACTATGTATGAGACTTTACATTAACAATGACATAGATGATTTTTAAGTTTGACACTAAGTAGGGATATTATTTTGTCTTTTAATTACAAAAAACATAGATTAACTTTACTATTTTAACTGTTTACACTTGATATTTTACTGATTATTTCCTAGATTTTAAATTGACTAAATGTGGTACTAACCTTGTTTAACCAATCACTTAACTTAATACCTAATACCTGAGTGTTGGGTGGAAGATAAGATAAACACTATGCTTAACACTGCATTTCTTAATCCTTGCATTAGTTGAAGGCGATTTTCCATCCAATGACTTGCGATTTTTAACCTCTCGCTCCACGATGCCCGGGTGCTCAAGTCGTATTTTCCGCAATACTCGGTAAATCGGTGATCCTTTAATCCTCACTGCTGGTCTTCGTATTAATCCTGCTCGTTATGGGCCATGTTGAGGGTCTTGATGATTTTTGAGGATTTTTGGGATAAATGATGAAGACGTGACTGGTCGGTTTCAAAGACGTGTAATAGAAGAGAAAAGCTAAGCTAATTGACAAGTATCAACGCTGGAGCGTTGCGTTGCTATTAAAATTTACTAGGCGTTAGGAGAACTCAAATAAAACTAACTAAGGACTTAAATCTATTTTGAAGATGGTCTTGGTCTCCAACACACTGGATACAGACCGCTCACCACAACCAGTCGATGTGATAAACCGTCTGGGAGGCCTTTGTTCAGCAGTGGACGTCCTTCGGCTGATAATGATAATGATGAATAAATAACATAAAATTATGTGGTAATAAATTAAAATTATGGCCACCAGCATCATTGCCTCATTTCACAAGGAAATGGTTTCGTTCGTTCGTTCCAACACAATACTTAGTGAGTTACATGGTGGCTAATTTGGCTAGCAACTTCTTTAGGATCATTTGTCCCCAATCGATCTGGTTCCCTTAAAATATGCAATAATGCCGCCAATTTACAGTATCAGATGTGCCCGGATCTTGGCTCGCTGCCAGCTTGGCAGTGCCAATTGGCGCTCGAGGCGTTTTTATCAAAACATCGCCAGATTAGGCTTCACACTGGAGTCCTACTCTTGAAGATCATATCCCTGTGCATACTATCGGATCGTTTCTCATGAAGACAACCCAGAATTTTTAGGTACTGTTCTTGCAAAATGCTGTTTAGTAGCATACGCGTTTTAATGCTAATATTCACACGTTCATCCCGTTCGCAGTGACCTGCAAATACCGATACCCGTTTACTATTGATGCAGTTTTTTTATCAGTCATTGAAAGCGATGTAGATTGTTAACAGGACTCGGTTGACGGACAACCGTATCTGAAAAAAAACTGCCGTGAGACAACACCAAAGTTTTCTGCGGGAGCCAGTAATGCAGTGATCCGGTAGAACTGGGCTGCTAGTGGGAAACGGCTCTAACGCTTTCTTTTCGTTAATTGGCAATTGCTTACGTCTTGCGTGCAGTTTACGTAGAAACCACAGCCCGGACACTCAGAAGAAACTTTTCATTTTGGCCATACATTGACAGATGGCGTGTTGCACAGACGCTGCGTTTGTGTGCGTGCTATAAGAGTTGACAAAGTCCGTTACACCGCACCGGTCATAGCTGTTTTCACATAACAATTTAATATAAACAGATACATAAACCACGTAAATAATTTACTTTAATTTAGTAAACAACGTAACGAGTACTAATTTTCGTAATGTCATATTCACGTGGTATCGTAGAGAAATAAAAAGATAGAATCTACCTTAGCAACACCTGATTCCACCGATCACATAAGTGATACAATTATAATTTCCTAACTACACATAATTCTATGGAATGTTACCTTTACCTAACGTTTTTAAAGTTGTTCACTGTAACTGAATAGTTAGAATAGGTTATATGTAGTTGCATATTTTGTATGAAGTTACTTTCCACCTCTCATCTTTTGGGAAACGAAAAAAGCTCCTATCGGAGTCATTTCTCTAGAAAGAAAGACACCCGTACACTGCACAGTACTTAGGCATCTCTCGTACACAAAACTTTGTACTTCCGCTAACGTCGCAAACATGCGCGTGCCATGCCCGCTAGGCGGTCCCTTAATGAGAACCCTAATTCCGGCGCGATAGTGAGGTAAGTCAGACTAGGGAGGGGAGGTGAGTGTCCGTTCTGTATGTAGTACTATTATATATTCTGTGGTAGAAACGATCAAAACTGTGTCTACAGTGCGGCATGCGGTGCGGTAGGCCTTGTAGTGAGCTTTTATAATTAGAATGCTGATTTGATAATGAATGAGCTAAAAATAAATAAAATGGAAATCAAATGCTAGCCTGTATCTGTTCATGATCTTCCAGAATTTGACTCTCAGAACGCAGTTTAATTATAATTAGTATACAGCATTTATTTTTTCACTAAAATCAAATGGTGAAATTAAAACTTGGAGACATTAAATTGTGGCACAGTAGTTTATTGAAAGTTGTAACTGTCTGATGAGTATTTCTCCAATTAGTTTCCTAATTTTCATCTTCATTTTCGATCCGTGATCCGCACTGCTGTCTTTCCGGAAAAGTATGTTGGCTCTGGTACTTTTTTGTGAAAACAAGCATTATAATTTATATTTTAATTTTATAGTGTTTTGTTACTTTAAAAATCTAATATTTTTACAAGTGCAATTTTTAATACAAGTATTTCTTGCTGTTCTTTGTAGTTTCAAAACATTTTTAAGATTCAACTAACTTATTACTTCGTAATTTTGGACTGTGAAAGTTGGTGTGTGTATCAGTTATAATACCATCGGAAAATAAAAACAGTGGTTCTCAAGGTAGGACCTCTATGGAATGGGTTCGTAACGCGATTGTATCTGCGCTGTGGAATTTTTGGTCGCTCAAATCGGGACTCGCAAAGCTAGATTAAGAGGTTTTTGTGTCCGATATTTCATATGCTCGTCAATCAATCGTAGCTCGTAAGTTAGGTATATATGTCAGAATCCTGCTTAATCCTCTTTACATCAAAATGTAGACATATTATTTATTGGTAGAACTATTTAGTGTTTATTGACTCTGTAGGTATCTAGGCTACAAGTATAAAAAAATATAAACATTTGGTTTGAAAAATGTTTTTAAATCTGGGTAAATCAAATAATTTTTTAATAATTTTCTGATGTACGAGTATTACACAAGAGTATTCATAAATAAATTATGCCTGTTTGAATTTCCTCTGTACCAAGAGCATTTATCCCCTCAACACTCGGTATTCGGCCCGGATCTGTCAAATTTGACACCGTACGCCGGCATCCGCTACGGTCCGCCACCGGTTATATGCTCTTTGTATAATGCCTATTAGTGAGGTTTGATTATCCCACACTAAATTAAGTTGACCCTTTACTATCAGATAAGAATTATGTATTTTAATTCAGGGTAAATAGGATTCCCCTGTCCACCCGCCTCCTAAAAATGACAAAAAATAAACAACTAAAATAAACACTAAGAAAAAAAGTTAAAACCGACTTCAAAAACAAAATGCACAAAAAAGAAATAAATAAACTCCGAATTCTTTAAAAAAAAGAACTCCATTTTAGGCGAATAGATTATTTTTAGAGTTTTTAATTTTTTGTAAAAGGTATTTGTAGATGATATCCGCCCGCTACCCCAAAATTCTAACTGAATTAATTTTGATATTGTTAGCAATATAGCATAATAAATTCTCAACAGATTTCAGAACCAGTAAACAAATTAAAATGCAATTTTGCTGGTTGAAATTTCATGCATTATTCATTGGGGAGTTCTTTATTAAATTCTTTCAATATAAATTATATCTTGGGCAGTGAGGTCGCCCTTTCAGATAAATAAAAGGTCGAAGAAATATAGCCGTTATTATCTGCCGGCCAATTTCCTTACACCTACAAATAGCGTAATATTTGGATGAAAGAAAGTTTTTATTTGCGAACGTTTGGGGTGTAGCAATTTGGGACGCTTGAGATGGTTTCAGTATCAGGGTTTTTTGGTAGAAAACAAATTAAAAACAAATGCGCAGACAATCTTATGTGTATCTGGCCAGAATGAATTCCTACGCGCGCTTTCACCTTAGAGCGACGGCAGCGCGGCAGCAGCGGATGCCTTCACATTAGCAGCGCGTCTGTCGCGTGACTGAGTCGTTCCCACTACACCCATTTCCCGCTTGCACAGTTAATACGGGGATAGTATTACCACTGTGCACTGCAATGGGAAATGGGTATAGTGGGACGGACTCGCGCGACTTACGCGCCACTGCAGTGCTGCTGCCGCGCTGCCGTGTATAGTATGACATTATCGGTACCGCGACAGTTGCGCGGAAGTCGCGCTGCTGCCGCGCTGCTAACTTTCAATAAAATGTTTGATGTTTGGACACTCAACCCTTTGGATTAAAACGAAAATTTAACCAGCTAATCTTGAAAAGCAGTTGCTTTATCATTATTCATCATCATCATCATTAACATTCAAAGGACGTCCACTGCTGAACATAGGCCCCCACGGTTTTCCACAGCGACCGGTTGTGAGCGGTCTGCATCCAGTTTGATCTTGCGATCTTCACAAGGTCATCTGTCCATCTTTTCATGGACGTCTTACGCTGCGCTTTTGGTTAAAGGGTCTCCAATCTAGAACTTTTCTGCCCAAACTGCCATCAGTTCTTCGCATTATTGGCCTTTCATTACTTTATCGCATTTGCCTAACGCAGTTGCATATAGTTTGATCACCACAGGATTCACAAAAGAGGCTTAAATTACACGATATAGGAGGTTCTCGCATTCTTTTGTTGCGATTGCATCACTAAAACCGTTTCCTTTGATCGTGCTATTTTATTTTGCTTTGAAATGTTGTGGGAAACTATCAAAGGTGAACTCATGTAGTGGATTTCCATGGAAATGCAAAAACGAGAGAACAGCCCGTTTGATGTTCAAAAATCTCAATCGTTTCAACATCGCAAATAGATAGGTATCTGTATTTATGTACCTAAAAGTTCATTTCTGAATTCGATGCCGACGGTACAGCCGTGAAATAGACAAAGAGCAAATTTTTTTTTTAATTACATAAAAAAGAGTTTGCGTCATTTATCTTGGAAATAATAAGTTAAGATTATGTATGGCACATATTATTGAATGTAAGATTTTATAGTTTCTAAATAATGGTCAAATTATAGAAAGTTTTATTTAACTGATACTACCACTAATATAACTCTATACCACTAATATACCTCATTTTTTATTCAAAGAAAACGAATTCATGAAAATTATGAATTGATGTACGAGTATTTAAGTCTTATGTTTCTGTCAATGGGACTCGACAGAGTAATGTGGGAGTTTATAGAATGTCAGTAATAAAAGAAGTGATTGTAGTAGCATATCACAGTAAACATATTTGAGTCGATAAAATTTTAAAATAATATTTAAGAACCCTAAGTTGTAGACATGTTGAACCTTAATTCATTTATAAAGCATATTATTTACGAAAATCTTCATATCAAACAATCTTATGATCATGTAATCCCTTAAGATTACATTCTCTCAGAGATTCACTCGGGTAGGTATTACGCTGAACCGAAATTTTGCAGTCACATTAAATCAATGTCCCAAGTAAATTATGTTTTGCTAGATCCAAGAATTAATGGTTTAAGACTTTCAGTTCAGTGTGCCTACATAGTTTTTGTCTGAAGTATAGTGTAGCTTATCTGTTCAATAAGCCAGCCAATCAGTTTTATTGACAGTAAAGAAATTCTGCATTTAATTTTTTTAAGCAAACCCAAGTCTGTTCTCATAAGTTTTGATGAATGATAAATATATTGGGAACATGTCAAAATTATAATAAATAATAGTAAGTACTTAAACTAGTAATATTTTATTGTACAGAGTAGTTAATTGAGACATGCGTGACTAGTTCACTCACAGTACATGTCGTTATGCTGATATCAATCATAGTATTTAGTTTCAAACTGACAAGAACATGTATGGTATATTCTCATTATCATAGACTGTTAGTGATGATTAATGACATGCGTTTGCTTCGTAGGTAAACGGTTTTGGGCTACCGTACCCTCTAGGTTACATGTTTCAAGGGTTGAGTGTCATTTACTACAATCAGTTAGTTTTCAATTTTTTAATTTTATTTTTCTGTTTTCTAGACGCGACTCTTGACCACCCCCTTGAATTTGGCTCGTACTTTTAAAAAAATAGGAGCCAAATTCAAGGGGGTGGTTAAGAGTGGAGTATAAAAATGTGGAAAAAAAATCTTGAATAAATATTTTTTTAAGATTATAGAGATTATAGATATTCCAAACTCGATTGACAACCACCCACTTGAATTTGGCTCGTACTTTTTTACACCCTGTATACATTGATTAGTGAATATAACTTTGGATTACTACATATTTGAGTTAAGCATTTTAGATCACTATGGCAAGGTCAAGGTAACTACGTATACTCTGTAGAATCATTGATTAAAATTTTTGCTCCAATTACAGGTTACGCACTGTATACGTTTTTAATACCTGCAATCCTTTGATTCTGCTCCTGGAATCTGAAGGCTTCTGATGGGCACAGTCCACATTCCACCTTCCGAAACTTTTTTTACACTTTTCATTGATACACTTTTCATTGATGCGCTACTATTGGTCGTAGCTTATTTTATTTTATTCATATGGTACATCAACGATAAATACAATAGTGCCATCTTATAACTAACATATATGTAACATATGTAAGAACTAATTGTATTATCAATTACAGATGCACACCGCATGCTTTGTTTACTTAAGACGGTGCCTAGTAATAAACGGCATACAAAAAAATATATTATTTAATGTAATATATTATATTATAACCAAAAAAAATAAAACAAACCAATAAAAAACAGACGGTCACATTAAGGCGGATGCTTACCTTCAAACCAGTAGTTAAAGCATCGAATATATAATAATATATAAATAACCAAACCATGTTCAGTATGCATATAATCGTGCACATATATTTTTTTATTTTCTTGATTTCAGAAAGATTTAAAAACCAAACAGGAATATTTTGTCAAAAAAGTTTTCTAACTATTAAAATCACAAAAACACAAAGTTCAGAACAAAGAGAATATAATTATGTCAAGAGAAAACAAAATAGTATCAAAATATATAGTAAAAAAAGCATAGACAAATCAAGACAAAAGGTTTTATGCCTGTCGTCAACACTAACCTTTTAATAAGTGTCAGTCTAAATACTAATGATTTGCTCAAATAATGATAAATTGGTTCAATTTACACTTCACACAGCAGCGATGCTGTTAGCTAATAATAAGAGATAAAGGGACTGCCTATTTTAATTTAGTGTTTTGGTAGAGAATCTGTAGTCTGAAATCACAATTTTAAGTCAAATCATTTTGAGTAAGTACTGGTCCACGTAACTATGTATACTAGTAGTACAAAGCTGAAGTTTGTTTGTTTGTTTGAACATATTTTCTTAGGAACTAAAGGACCGATAAAAAAATAATGTTTTAGATAATTCTGACGTCTAGAAGGTGATACAGAGAATCGAGGGGTACAATCAAAGGATATTTATGAAGGTGTTAATTTTCTTTAACATGTTTTAGACAAATAAAGATATTTCATTTCATTTCATTTAAAAATAATGTTTTATAAATAATCTGGCAAAGCCAAACCTAGGGAAGCATAAGAGCATCTTTTTTGACGTGTTATGCAGAATATTGTCATTTGCTTATAAAGGTCGAGAATAATAAAAATAAGTACACGGGTAGAAATAGATGTTTATTACAACAGAATGAAGACTATAATACACAACCTATAACGTTATTATATTACACGATACAATTTGTACAGATTTTATTTCGAAGAATTTTTGACAAAATTAAGCAATCATTTGATATGTCAATAGGTACTTAGTACATTGCATTACACTGTACATAACGACTACATTTAGTCACTTAAATGTTTTAGGCCCGGTTGCGTAATCGATGGTTAATTCATATAAGGTTGTTGGTTAAGGTATTTTTTCTTAAAACACGCCCACTGTAAATATTTAACCGCCAGCAACGACAGTTTTTAACCATTTCTTGAATAAGGTATCGATCAAGAAATTGGCCCTTATGTACCTACAATCTAGTTAAAGATAATATGTAAGTGTAATTTCATAAACTTATCTTATTGTATTTGAAAATGACACGTTAACAATATTTTCTTTTTATACAGTAACCATTTTTTTCATTAAAAAATGTCGAGGTCACCTCCGCCTTACCACCTTTAGCTCCAAAATCGCTTGCACCTTGCGGCTTCTTTTGTGTCGTGAGGGCAAACGATTTTCTTTGAAATGTGGTTAGGCGCCAGAGACCTTATTATATGGTTCAGATTTACAGAGTAATATGAAAACCTATTGTAACGGTTTCAAATGTTTTCAAATAATTTATTTTAACAATGTTTCGACAAAGGTTTATAAAACTATATTTCATATTTACCTCAGCTACTGCTAAGGTGTATTTTTTTATATTGATGACCTTAAGATGTTTCTAAACGTATTTTTTGCCCATAGAAATAAGACTCTAGTATATCCCTAAACTTGAGAAAGATACGAACTTTTACTTAAATAAAAGTATCTTCACAAACTTGAGTGAATATTAATAATTACAATTTCAGCTGAGAAAAGCCACGTAAAATGCAGAAGTTAATTTCAGCGAAACAAAGTAGGTAGGACCTAATAAATTTATGCAAAAAGTACTACAGTTCGAGGGCTCTGTTTGTTTTTGTCGAAGATTTTACGCAACTTTTTGTATGCTCATTTATTATTTTTTATGTGTTGGCGGCCTGTTCGGAGGCACAATGACAAATAAGGAAAAAGCCAGAGTTCATTTCAGTTTGTACTTTTTTCTTACATATTTACTTGCGAACTTCACAAAATGCTCAAAGTTGACTATGTCACATTTCATTTTCTCCCGCTTCATAACTAGAAACAATAATGTATTCAGTAACAGAGATATAAACTTTTTGAATTTCATTTCATGTGTTGTACTTCTAAAGTGACCTATTATAGCAACATTATTACTATAATAACAATCAATAATACCTAATCAAAAGTTAATATTCTCAAACATTCTAATTGTATAATACAAGTGTAACTTATATTTACATTTGTGTTTTGAGATCAACATTTACATTTAAAGTACTTAAGTTGGAAATATACACGACGTAAATATAACATTACCATCTAATATCACAAATATCTTTGTTTCATTTCCCTAAACGTGACTTAGAGCAACATTTTTGCGAGTATCGCTGTTAAAATCGAATTAGGTACAATTTTGCCAACTGCCGAGAAAGCTTTCAACCTAATTTCGTTTTGCACGGGGTGTCCGTAAGACTCCTCTATCGACTGCATAATTTCCTTCGGACAAGGCAAAGTTTCCAACGGAATGTCAGTCAGTTTTTTAGCTGCCGTTTTTAGTTTCACTTCGTTGTAATCATCTTTGTCATAATAGTCGTAACTGTCATCGGATAAGACGTTATTGTTATCGATGTCTTCTGTTTCTGGAGCGTCTTGGTGTCTGTCAAGAGTTGGATCTTCGATACATGATACCTTTTCGAGGGCATGCTTCAAGGTGCTGTCTTTAGTCTCGTTGCGAAGAGCGTATATCCAGGATAGACGGCAATTGCAGCTGAGTGGGTTACCTGAAATGAGAGGGTGAATTAGGCTGTGTGTAGAGTAATGAAACACCACTATAATTTAGGGCGGCTCTGAGGGTTTTTGTTACACGAGCCTTTGTGAGCGCCTCCCTAATGGATACTTCAATTTTATTTGCTGATATTGTGTAGTGTACGAGTATGACAGGCTTGGTTATATCATGATATAGAATTTCACTTTAAAATAGACCCAAGTTATCAAATTCTGCTCAGAGTGAAAGAAGTAACGTTTTTGTAAAAAATATTTTATGTCATTATTATTTTTTTATAATGAGCTAACCTCCTTAAGATTGGCTTCAAAGTAGAACAATTCATTTGCATTCCGCTAACGTTTTAGAATTATCTGAGAGTTGCCGACTTGCAACCTGCACTGAACAGATAGTTCGACCCTCGCACAGACAAGAAAAATGGGTTTTATCCCAACTTGGCACGTGCTACTAGCCGGGGTTTTATTCTTGAATACTTAGGGAGGGTTGCACCAAAGTCTTTTATTTTAACCGCAACTTTCATTAATCAAAATAACATTACAGCTCCGTAGTAGTGGTTTTGCGTAAGGCTCTTATACACTGCGCCTTTTCGCAGCAATACAAACGCGATTCAGTATCAATATACTCGCAAACATTTGTCATGTGTATGCTTAAAACCGGTTAAGTGCGTGTCGGACCCGCGCACTGAGGGTTCCGTGCCACCCTTAACTGAATTCAGGGTCCACTTACTTTCACTTAACGAAAACATCACAATATATTGCGACAACAAAAATAACTTTGTTTTTCATAGTGTTTGTATGAAAGACAAAGTTATATTTGCGGTTGATAAAAATGTGCAATATCTCAAAAACTACTGGTTCGATCTCCTTCAAACCAATTTTCGTTGCAAGTTTTTGTTGAGATCTACATCATATATTTTTTTCAAAATTTTCACTTTCTTATTTCAAAAGTTAGAGGGGGGGGACGCCCATTTCACCACTTTGGAAGCGTCTATATCTCAAACCTTACACTTTTAGAAAAAATGGTTTTAGAAACCTCAACATCATTTTAAAAGACCTATCCATAGACACCCCACACGCATATGTTTGAGTAAAAAAATTTTTTTAGGTTTTAGTTTCATGTATGGGAGCCCCCCCTTAAATATTATTTTTTCTTACTTTTTGTATCTGAATCGGAAAGCGGTAAACAAAACTCACCTACCTACCAAGTTTCATCTATGTAATGCTTATAGTTTCAGAATAAAGTGGCTGTGACATACGGACGGACAGACAGACAGACAGACAGACAGACAGACAGACAGACAGACAGACAGACAGACAGACAGACAGACAGACTTGACGAAACTATAAGGGTTCCGTTTTTTGCCATTCGGCTACGGAACCCTAAAAAGTAAAAAGGCAGTTGCGCAGCTGTCAAACACGCGTTAGTATTTCGCGTCAATTTTTAAGGGTCCTAATCTTTGATTAAAGTAAAATAGCGGAAGATACGGCATGTTATACTAATTGCCAGCTAAAAAATGGCACTACACATTTCTTACGTCACACGTCTTATAAATGTCACCCGCGCACGCAATCCCGATTGCAACTGAAGGCAATTAGGCGACGGGGGCCTGATTTTAGCGGTCCACTTTCGAGTGGCGCGTCACCTATCTTCCGCTATTTTACTTTAATCAAAAGTCCTTATGTTTAAGATGCATGGCGCTGCCAACAAATCTTTGACGTTTTAATCCGTATAAAATGGCATAAAGATAAAGGATATTGTGCAACGCATTAGCCATCTACCAGATACTAACTTAAACTTTAACAGAAACTTAATTCAACACTTGGTGCAACCTACTCTTAGGATTAGATAACGCTTTGGGGTGAGCCTTTTGACTCAGTTAGTCGGCGATGTGAAAAAATTCAAGTCCACGAGGACAGACTATCTCCCTTTTGTTATAGCTCAAAAGAATGTGTCTCGTTTATTCGAGGTCGGTGTGGATGACAGCGTCTTTTTGACGAATGGATACTTAGTAAACTTTTTGGCACTCTATTTATGACAATGTAAATTCATTTAGATTTTTTATTAATCCAATTTCATTCTTGATACTATCTAAAACATATGGATGAATTTGTTGAACAATAAGGGAAGGTAAATAAAAAAGGAGCGTATCGAATCAATCACATTGTTATTTTTTTATAAATTGTTATACAATATTACTTTTTAATAAATCTTTCACCCTTGATTCTGAACTGAGCTTACTCAATGAATAATAAAGTAGCGTAACCTGAGTAATGCCTACTTTTAGTTCTTAGCAGTTTCTTTCAGTAGGTACAAAAACACATTTTCAGAACTTGTTTCGGAGGTAAATTTTTGATGATTCTCTACTCTATGGTTAGTCTGAATGACAAATCGGCGTCTAAAAAGTTTTCGACCTTTTTTCGTCAAGTTGGTTCATAGGCAGTTGGTCGCCAATTTATTCAGCCTATTTATTACAGACTCACTACCCTTGACCCCTTGCAAAGTTTAGTGTGCCCACTATTTACCCTTTCGAAAAGCTTACCTACTTTGAATTTGAGCGATAGGCGCCTTTTACCGGCTTCAAAAAGAGGTAGAGGATTTTTTGGTGTATTTAACTAAACAAAATACATTGAAGTGCGATCTTGCTTGCATCAGTTCAAAAAAAATAACTCATTATCTTTTTCTCACTTACTCATATGATCGAAGTTTGTACAAAGAATTGGTCGGTATGCGAAATTTGCTGGCAATACGCAGGTGCGTATGATTGGAAATAGGCGAAGTAATTTCACTTACTAAAAAAAATTGCAACCTCAGTTTCTAACAATGTAAAGGTAAATCAGTATTAATGTCTAATAAATAATCGAGTTTTCACTAGATAAAAACTTATTTAAAAGCTCATGAAATTATTTATTTAACAAGGTACCTATCATGTTCGTTTCTATTTCACTGTACTAATATGTACAGTTTATTAGAACATAATCTGCTATTGTATAACGCAGCATTTCTGCACATTGCTATTGCTGCAATTTCTTTGGCGTATTCCGTTATGCTACGTGACAATATACTTGAACTAACAAACAACAAAATATGCACATAACTTTATGAATATGACCAAGAATATTAGCTTTTTAAATAAACCTGGTAACCTGATGCAGAGTTTGCCTTTTCTATGAAAGAAGGTGAGAATCCGCTGAACATTTATATAAAATTTAAGAAATACGTAAAGTCTAGGTAAGAATAGCCATTTACATTTTAAATTAAGTGTTAAACATAGAAACTTACTGTTTATTTTCAGTAGAAATTTCGATTATTGGGCGTTAAAAAATTGATTTGAAGTAATCTAACAAAGTATTTCATAAGTATCTTTGCATTTATGTCTTCTTATAATATTCAAAACAAGAAAGCAATTTTTTTTGAAGTCGGTAAAAATAAACTCTTTGTACTGATATAAGTTGGGGCTTTCTACTGATTTATCATGCAAACGATATTAAATCTAAAAGTTACTTTGGAATACGCTCGGCAAATATTTCACACTGACCGAAGTTTTCTGGTACGCGAATTTAGATTCGTAACTTCTCAGATTATTATTTTTTCCATTACGTTTACAATTTTAAGTCGTCGCAAATGAATATGGTAGTGGTATTAATAGTGAATTAAGGTCTTGAATCAACATATTGTAAATTCCGTGAAACGAGAGATAAATAAATATTTACATTAAATTGCAGCGAGTAATTTAGCATGCATTACTGCCTCTGTGTTGCAGCGGTGAGAGGATCGCATTTTTAAGCGACGGCGCCAGAGATCCCGGGTTCGATTCTGGATTACTTGGTTTATATTTTTAGGCGGTGTTTCACCCCCGTGCCTCGAAAACCACGTTAAGCCAGTCCTGCGCCTGATCTCACTCCGGTCGTATCAGATAGCTGTCCTATCGGACTATGAGAGTGAAAGGAATGGAGAGTGCACCTGCGTTTGCACACACACTTGTGCACTATAATATGTCCCGCGCAGTCCGTTAGTCTTTGTGACTGGCCACCGAAGTCGAAATCGGCTAGGGGGACTGTTATTAATTTAGCATGTCTATCAAATCCCAGAGTACTTGATTTAGATAAAAATATACTATAACTAGCGGTCCCCCGCGACTGCGTCCGCGTGTTTTGAGTTTGCTCCCTCTCCTCCCGTGGCAGAATGATGTTTTATATTCTAAAACCTTCCCCGATAAATAAGCTATCCGACACATTTTTTATTCGGTCCAGTAGTTCCTGAGATTAACGCGTTCAAACAAATTTCATAAAAATTCAAGCTTTATAAAATTATATTGTGAAGATATAAATAACCCAAAAAACTCGTCAGCTATGTAGGTACCGTCTGATGAACCAAATCGATGTGTGATGATTGCATCTTATAGACTCTGATATTTGGGCCCTCTTACGGTCGTTCACTGCTGAACATAGGTCTTCCCCACAGTTTTCCACGTCGACCGATCACAAGCGGTCTGCATCCAGTGTGATCCTGCGATCTTTACAAGGTCGTCTGTCCATCTTGTCGGTGGACGTCCTACGCTGCGCCTTTGGTCGAAGGGTTCAATCTAGAATTTTTCTCCTCCAACGGCCATCAGTTCTTCGCGCTATGTGCCCTGCCCATTGCCACGCACTTTTGCCCTTGCCAACCTATTGCCATTTCACGATTCTCTATCTATCCCACTCTTCCACTCTCTTACTGCTAGCTCAAATAGGAGGCCCGTTTTTGTCCCGCTGGGTTGACACTTTTTGAATGATAATAATAAGATGGTAAAGGGAAGATAGAGAGAGAGAGAAACATCGTATTAAGGAGGCAAATCCTAATTGAATGAAAGTGCGTAGGTTTACTTAATTAACCTTATAACACAAGTCAAGTACTATCAGACTCGAAGATGACTTCCAAACTAAGTTTGGTGGTGAGCCTCAAAGGACCGAGTGTTGATCGAAATAATGTTCAGGGACACATATTTGACATCAGACTAGTATTTATATAGATTAAGCGAGTGTATTACTACTCGATTTTCTTTTTATAGTCAAAATACTTCAGATCATTATTTTATTTATTTTTTTATTAGACAAACAGGGTTTTACTGATAAATATAAAGTTGTCCCACAAAACTATTTAAATAGTTTGTCTGTAGGGTCACGAGTCTCTAACATACTAAATTAAAACTTCAATTCTAAGCTGTCAGCTAAAAATACTTTTAAAGTTTTCTTTACAAAACATTTGTATCTTGTTCCCGGCGTATATCCCCGGCTAAACTATTCAAAAGATTATTATAAAGATAGCAACTTATTATACCACAGTTCGTTACAGGTAAAAAATCACGTCAAAATAGGTATGTAAAAAAAAAACTTGCTCTTAGAGCTCTGTTGATCTGCTCGTAGAGCATTATTTAACATTTTAAGATATGATGAAACGAAACGAAAGGTGATTTATATCATCGAAAATTTCTCGTGACTACGCGAACAGCTTTTATTTCATACAGTTTCAACCGTATGCGTCATCTACTTTAATACATATCTATGAATCTCGGCCTGTAACGGCGTTATTAGATAAGTTTCGAGAAATAAGGGGACATTCTTTAAATCTATATACAGCAAAAACTAATTCACAGCAAACATTCCGAATACATCACACAGCTGCTTTCTATGCTAAACCTGTATTATCTTTTTGTTGAGTCTTTCAAACTTTTGATTACATTTTCCTCTCACTGAACTGGCCCGTACTTTCTTTTATTTCAAAACCAACTCACAATTATGTTGTAATTAATTAGACTCTTTATATTTTGTGTTCGTCTAAAAACATTTTCCGTTTCTCGGTACAAAGTACTTTAGGTAATGTTACTGCCGCTAAAAACTGGTTAGAACAAGATAAAAATAAAATGGAATGTAAGGAAGACAGGATCCTTTTCTAAATTCGATAAGACTGAAGTGGGCAGTAAATGTGAAAAAGTGTTCTGGCCCCAGTTGCAAGACAGCGCTGGACTATTTTAGAAACCTTTTGTAAACAGTCTTGTTTTCTTCGAATACCTATATAATTCTTATTCGCTGTTCATTGGCTTCACAGACATTTTTCGGTTTTCAAAATATACAGCGGGGTTCACATCGTAAGATTTAGAAACAATATCTTGGAAATCAGTTTCGAATTTAGAAGTTGGTGTTAAGGGAATCATAATTATTTTTCATTTCCAATTTTTTTTAGGTTGACTGAGATAGAAAATAGGTTGATTAATTTGTTTTTTTTTCTCTTTACAAATGAAGAAGTGTTGAAAATTGTAGATTTGGAAAGAAATATCTTGAAAATAACAGAATAGATTAGGCAACATGATAGGACACTTGATGCGACATGGCAGGTTTTTAGAGAATATAATGAAAGGAAAAGTGGAAGGAAAGAGGGGAACAGGAAGACCTAGGAGAAGTTATTTTGACCAAGTAAAGGAAAAAGTAAATGTCATGTCATACCAGGAGGTCAAGAAAAAGGCAAACAAAAGAAAAGAATAGCAATCACTCCACCGACAAGAGCGAAGCTGAAATATTTTGGCTACTAGTTAGTGTTTGGTATTAGTAAACCAAATAGTAAGCTTCACTGTAAATTTGATTGGAAGAAATCAACATCAAAATGATTTCATTATAAAAATAATGTTTTACGCTCCGCAGATTTATGCGTAGATATTTGTTAAGTGCTCCCAATTTCTCATACTGCAGCTCATTACATTTCTCTAGACCCAAAAATAGAGGGTGAAATAAGAAAATAGCGTGTAAAATACCAAGCACACAAGGTCTTTAATCCTTTATTCCTCTGTTTCTGCGATCTCAGCAGTAAATCAAACGGCCTCCGACCGTTTTATATTTCGTAAGGGTCCCGATAAATTTGGCCTTCCATCGAAAAATGGCTTTTATTTGCAAAAATCTTGTTTGTTTATTACGCAGTTACAGCGGTTGTGCGCGCCGTCTACATTAATGTTTTGGTTATTCATGACCCACTCGGTTTGGAGTTTTGTTTTGTCTTGCGATATATCAATGTGTCTGTCAGGGTTACGTAACTAAACTTTCTCGGGGACTTTAACACTTGAGTAAAAGTATAATTGACAGCTAAAGACTTTTGCGTTTCGATAGGAAAAATAAAGCTTGAGACTAACTTGAGCATGTTGACGTAACGTAACACTCGGGGCAAGCGTTTTACATACGGCGTTACTCGAGTAAGCGGCTCGCCTCACTGTACTGACCAGAGAAATGTAGCCGTAACGTAACGCTACGTTATAATGTAATGTTGTAATTCAGTCCCCTTTTTTTTTACTGGACGTATCTGACGTCGGAGGTCAATCTCAACTGAGATTAACCATCGGCGCGGGATATTTATAGTGTCTTAATTCAACATGATCGGTGAGAGATCAGGCGCAGGACCAAAGCTTAGAGTGCTTTCCTAGCGTTGGGTATTATCACCACCAACTTCTTGACTCCTAGCTGTATCTTATTACTTTCAAGTTGACAAAAAAAACATAAACAAAAGGCCTCGACATTTCCTCGTTACAGTTTTGTACAGCGAAAATCTCTGGACATAAAATTAACTCCGCTTCCGCAGTTGCGATTAAACGACTAATTGCATTTTTTTTATTTTGATTGGAAGACGTCAGCCAATTCTAAGCGTACCTTTTATTTTCAAAACTGTAACGAGGATATGCCAGCTTGAATCCAAGAGGTCCCGGGTTCGAACCAAATGTATCTATCGTAAGAATCATAATTTTTAAAACAGAAGATAAATACGTTCAATATTGTTCACTGTTACTACTGTTAGATATACTTCATGCTTGAAACTGGAAACTATGAAATATATTACTGATATTAATTTCCATAGTTAAGCCGCATGTTTAGTGAGATTACTTTGCTGTTCAGATATAACGAAAATATTTGTTATATTGATGAAAGTAGTATAAACTTTATGTTAAGTTATTCCAATAACTCTTCAAAGCGTATAAAATAAATTCAACTACGAAGCTTCTGTCATGTTAACTAGAAATATGAATGAACCAGTTTCGTTTAGGGATGTGAAAAATCGGTTATCGATAAGACATCAAAAAGTAAATTAATTCGTGTTAGCTATAAGTCATTCTTGTTATCTTTAAGATTTGATTTTAAAATGGTACATGATTGGGCTTGATTAGTTTACGTGTCATTCAAGTGTTCTTGCTTGTAATAAGAAGGTATGGGCACAAATATGTACATTTCTGTGTTTTTACATCCTTACATTACTGAGAGTCAACAGGTAGGGTTATAACTAAGAATGTATTATGTATTCCAAAAACTCTACGTAGTCTTGGGGGCGTATTGCGATCTTGCTTTAATCCGTTCAAGTTCCAGGAAGTTCAATGAACTAAGTAGTTGAGTTGCCAAATTGGCATTGCGATGCAACTTATGAAAAATTAAAAGTATTTCTATATGACTTCGCATGAAGTGACGTCCCACGCTAATCTGCTGAGTGGATTAGACGAAATCACCGTAAGAGTTTGCTAATCAACCCAAAAGCAGAGCTGCTTAACTGTCAAAGCAACAGCGCAATATAGGGGGCGTATTACGATGTCCTAACTACTGTGTAGTTTGATAATTGCTTTTCAAATTTGCCCTTATTTTTCGAACTTAGACGCAAGGGAACTATCAATGTATAAATAAATACTGTGGTGTGCCTAATGCCTAAGCGCTTCAGCGATTATAGATGACCACTTTCGATAAAGCAATTAAATACCATTAATAACATCGATTATTATTGTTACATGATATCGTAATTACTGTGATGCTAGCCATCTGGGTTATTGATATTATCCGCTATAAATTTTAATAGACACATTTGTTTTATCGCATATTTATATTATTTTGTGTCATTTTGAATAAATTTTAATATATTTTTTATTCGAGGTGGTATCTAATATGCTGTCAATAAAATCGATATATTCCTGCGTGATAACGAACCATTAAAAGTTATTTATCTCGATTAGAATTAAAAATTTATCATTTATTGGAAACTTTGTAGATTTTGTGTTACTTGATAGACTTTACGTCGACGCAAACATACGTCTGAAGGACATTATTATTATTATAACCCTAATATTTTCAAAGTTAGAGTGATCAGGTTTTTTCTGGGTGAGCTTGCTCCATCGTCGTCTCCGTCTATCCCACTGGTGTAGCCTGGAGACAAGAGCGAACCCATTTCAAATAAAAAAAATCGTCATTTTTGATACACCAAAACTTTCCACAAAACATCGATATTGAATTAATCTTCAGCCGCACAACACTAGTCCCAAATATGAACCAGGTTTATAGTCTAGCTCTGTAGTCTAGCCGCGTCATAACTTATGATTCTCCTCAGGTCTCGGTCCGATAGCAAGATTTACGGCTATAGTGATTTCCTTCGATACTACATCATCTTCCTTGAAGCTTGTATTATATTTTTGGTGCGCACAAAATGTGTGATATTTCTTTAGTTATCTTAAGTGGTATTTTTAAATTAGGGTCTAATAAGCACTTAATTAGGAATAGGGTTATATTATTTAGTTTAATGATTAAGAAATATAATATTTTTCCTACCGATTTTCGATAATGGCGGTTAGCGGGAGCTAACTGAGAGGGATCTCAGCAGAGTTAAGCCAGATACGCAGGAGATATTATATAGTTAGTGCCCAGATATGTGCACAATACACAAGTGCACTCTCTGATCCTTCACTCGCATCAATTCAGTGAGATAACAGTCTAACATGACCAATGAGAGATCAGGCTTAATGATTACCTAGTCTGTGTTGTAATGCATATTTAAAATATATTTTTTGGTACGTAAAACATATTAAAATATTACGTCAATGAACTTAAACGCCATAACAATAAATTATCAATTAATATACTATCAATAAATACTCTCGTAAATATTTGACACACGTGATAAAAAATACATATTACTTTGCAATACAGTATTATAAGCTTTGCTGGCTGAGAGTTCAAGTGAATATAAAATGGTATTTTAACATTATTAGCAGTAAGTAAGTACAAGAGCTTACATTATTATGATTTGGCACGTAAGCTACAACGTACTGCCTCATTTAAGCTAATTATTACATTTATATGTAAATATAAACCGATTTCCTAGCGCCAGGTAACCCCTGATAGTAAAAACAAGGCGTAAACTGTGATTTATTGCCATTCGTAGCTTTGCACTGTATTGTTTTGGAAGTAGCATCATAAACATTATTAGAAATCGCCTTACTTACGACTTACTTACGACTTAGGAGACTTGGAAATATATTTCAACCATCTAGCAGAAAATACTCGAATCTGTTTCATATTCAAGAACTTTGAAATTAGATCTTTCACTCTGAGCGACAACTTACTTAACTAGTTTTAATAAAAATCGTTTAAAGTTTAAATTACTTACCGTCCATGTAAACTGCAACAGACGCCGACTTCTCGTTCTCAATAACGGGTCGCACCGACTCATACGAGATCGTCTCCAAAAGGTTATCCCTCAAATCCAGGACAACAAGACTGTTTATATCCTCCAGCAAGTCTTCGTAAAATGTCGTCAATCTATTCCCGGATAAAGTCAGCTTTCGCAATTGAGTGAGGCCGCCGAACGCGCGGTCCGATATGTACTCTATAGCATTGTTATCGATCATCAACTCCTTCAATCCCCACGACTCGCTGAACGCCAAGTTACCAATCATTGTCAACTTGTTATTCCGCAAGTTCAACCTAGATAGATTCTCTAGGCCTTCCAACGTTTCTTTCGTCATCACTGATATGTAATTGTAATCTAATTTCAACTCTACCAAGTTGTTCAAATGCTTAAAACAGCCCTCGTGTATCAGACTTAGGTTGTTGTTTGATAAATGCAAGATATGTAGATTTGGAAGATTGAAAAAGACATCTCGTCTTAGCTCTGATATCAAGTTGTCTTCTAGACTTAAGTTCGAGAGCATCATCATTTGAGCAAATGCGTGTTTTTCCAAGCTGGTGATTTTGTTTGATTTCAAAACGATCTGCTTGATTGTAGAAGAGTTTGTGAAAGCGTACGGTGGGATAGTGTCGATAGATCCGAATTGTATTGACACGTGTTTTAGTTTGTCGAGTCTAACGATGGCTTTGGCGGGTATGAAGGTGAGAGCGTCATCTGATCTCACGTTGAACATGAGGTGTTCGATCTCCGATTGTGATGAAAAGCTGGGCCATATCGCGTCGTCTTCTGTTATGCCTCCGCCAAACACCCAACAGTCTGCTTTTGTGGCCATTTTAGGCTTGTTACTGTCGCAGTAGCAATGCACTTTCGACCTTCTATCTTCAATATCGCACACGTTGATGAACAACGGAGCGTAGTAACGCCTGTCAATTTTAGGTTTGGTATCGTTTTTACTCTCAGTTATTGTGAGTTTGACCGTCATTAATGATGTTATGATGATCAAATATTTTGTTATCTGTTCCATTGCTTTGTGACAATCTGAAACAAACGAAAAATGATTTAATTAAAATTGTTAATAGTCTTGCATGAAACCTGATTTGAATTAGTGTACGTAAATTAAAAAGCTAATAGCACGAACTTAATGTAAACATAATACGACGTTTAATAATCACACATAGAGTCGTTAATAAATCATTCGAACACTAACATTAATTAAAACTGTTTTAATCAGAACAATAGGAGTGGGCGTTAATATGTATTTTTTTTCGTGACAAAACGGCATATTTCAGTGTCAGCTCAACGGATTTAAAACTATGAGGTTACTTTCGGCCAAAGTTTGGAGCGGATTAAAAAGTTGGGCCTCCACTAGCACAGTTAAAAATGCATTTTAACCGTGGAAAAGTTTTTATCTTTGTATACAAAAGTATGTTTTTACGATCCCCGACAGAGTTAGATTTTCCGCTAAAAGTTTTCGTAAGGTAGCGCTTAGTGAAATATTTTTATAGTCGCCATACCTTTTAGGGCTTCCCCATTTTGCTTTGTTGAAATGACATTAAAAATTTGACGAATTTTTTGAGGCTTTCCCAACCTTTCTCCTAAAAAATTCATATTAATAACTTTGTAACCTAAAAAGCAATTAGTTCTAAATTTTATGTTCAATTTAGAAGTTTTAAAGATTGTTATACTTCAGTTTAGTATTCGTAATGTAAATAATTGTTTTCCGTCCCAAAACAGAACTAGTTATCGTATGTATACCTCGTATTTATATGATCGTTAGGTAACTCCTACTAAACTAACTGAAATACTTTTGATAGATATTATTTCAGCGGACCAGCGCGAAATATCCATAGAAAAATCTTCGTAATAGTTGTAACGAGTGTAACAATGTGAACGTGATAAACGGAACGTTAGTTAAGAGGAACTGTGTCCCAATAAAGAAGTTCTGGAAAAACTAAATTACAAGTTCGCTCCTTAACGGAGTTTCGGAACATTACGGGCATTTTCTAACTTTGTAACCCGTATTCTGTGAATGTGTTTGCAGAACATAATTCTTTGTTACTTTTTATATGTGTAATTATTTATTTGGTAACGTATTTATAAATAACTTTTTTCCTTACTACAACTAGTGCAAGTGTTCAGTACCTTAATCCAACTAGATAATATACCTAGCGATAGTCAACTAAGGCCCCGTAGCATGATTGATAGTTAACACAACTAATGGTAAAATGTCGTTACCTGCGGATAAATATTTACGATAGTGCGTCGAAGAAAAAATATCTTAACTAATTATCAGAATAGCTATTTCACAATTTACGGATAATTTCGCGATAATTTATTTGATTTTTCATCCCGACGTTTCGAACACTTTACAGCGCTCGTGGTCACGGGGTAGACTGAAATAAGTATCAGAATAGCTATTTAAATGACCGTTGGTTAAGGTATTTTCGCTTCGTAGCGCGCATAAATGTAAATATTCAACCGCTGGTAACGACATTTAACCATCCGTTGTTATCTATCGATCACGCAACTGGGCCTAGCTGTCATGAAGGAGGTATGAGTAACGTATTAAGTTATGGTTACTTAAAATGCTGCAGCGAAGCTAAAGTTTGCGGAAGTAAACTTTTGTTGGGAAAAGACGGCTCAAAGTAGTCCAAAAACTACGTATTCAAAATGAGCTAACCCCATTATTAAAAATACATTCAACATTCAACCATTTTCTGTATTCATCTAGAGAAAAAAATACGCGTGACGACATTACTGGAAGCCAATGCCTCGTGTATGTAATTCCATTTTAATGAATTAAAATCCTGGGAACCCTGTTACATACGTTATCGCTGAGCCGTTTTTAATCAAACTTTGACTTTTCAGTAATGGCAACATTGGCAACGCGGAAGTAAAATGGCCAACGTGAATAATGGCATTTTCAACAATTTATCTCAGTTTTAAATGTATCCTCTTATAATTCGCATTTCTAATAATTTTAATTTAAAAATGTACAACTGTGTCATGTAATGTTAAATAATTGAACCAATGTTTCGGTTTCACGCTTAGAAGTAGAACTTATTTTGATGTATACTGAAAATCATCACATAAATAAGGAGTAGAAAAATAAAGAAATAAAGATTTTCGATAACTTTCGAGAGGTGCTCGAAGCGGCAGCGGTTTGTTAGTAATACCGAAGTTAAGCAACTTACGGCGCGGTCGGTATTAGGATGGGTGACCATTCCGATCATATAATTGACGTATATCACGAGCATCTACGTGCTTCGGAAGGTACGTTAAGCAGTTGGTCCCGGCTAATATCGGTTGATATTAGTCGTTAAGCCTAGTCAGAGGCCTTATGGCCTTATGGGCTTGAGAAAATCGGACAGCAAGGCGCCAATCCGCACTGAGCCCGCGTGGTGGAGTATTGCTCATACTACCTCACATTTAAGGTAAGGCCTTTACCCAGCAGTGGGATGATTACAGGCAAACTTTACTTTTACTTACTCGATAACTTGCGTGAAGGCACGGAGAATGCTGCTAGGACTATATTTTATCTCATATCAATCAAATTATAAATAGCAATCGAAAACGTGTAACTCCGGCGTGACGTGTGTAAAATAATTCCGAGTATACAGCTTCGCATTAAAAAAAGCACAAAAGCTGGACTTAATGCCAAAAGCATTATTTATGAAGTCATACCTATGGCCGCGGCCCCATCTCTACGTCACGGCGCCGTACCGTACTACGGCGCGAATTCGTGCCGTAGAGATGGGGCCGCGGCCTATAAGTCATGCAGAAAGAATTTAAGTCGCTATGAAGCATAATAATATTATATTATTACAGGTTCGATATTTAAATAAGAAAAAAAACTATTGTAAGTAGTAAATTTTGAGTTAAAAACGGTCAATTAATATTTTGCATATTATGTATAAGAAAAAGAGACTTATTATTTTCAGAAGCATAAATAACATTCAATAATTGTAAAAGAGTAAATTTAGTAAAGAAATTTTACAACAGGATATTTTACAAAATAATTAATTAGGATAACAGATATTTCTTTAGCACCACACCGTACGCTATAGTACTATTGTATTTTATAAATATTTTTCATGCCATTTCTTTGTTCTACTAACCATAGTTATAAGTCTAATTGTATACTAACATTATATGGGCACTGCCTGAAATAAATAAATTGAATTGAATTGAATAGTACGTTCTTATGCAAAAAGTATGTTCATCAGTATATACCTTCTTATGCAAAAAACATGTTCATAAACAAGCTATTCATTTACCGATATGAACCGATAAAAATAAAACAAAATGCTTAAGTACCCAAGATAATGTAAGACGGATGAGCAAAACTTAAAAGATAATTTCTTTATGCCTGGAGTATATTAACAGACCAGTTTTACAATATATATGACCACGATAATGCTCGTATCAGTATGATTTAGTAGCCCATATTTTCCGGTTTTTCCTTATGTTATTTGTTTCTCACCGAGAAGGCAAATCTGATTATGCCTCCTCCTGATTTACTTCTGATTAAATTCGTTGGGATGTAATTCGGTTTGCCCTATGGAGAATTGGAGATGTGTGGTGCTTAAATGAGCCACAGAAAGAGAATTAGGTTATTGTGTTGTTATAAATACTGGAAGTGACAAAATTAATTGAAATAAAATTATGACAATAAACATTGCTCGGATTCCGGGTCCCTAAAATAAGAGCATTAGTTGAATGATATCAGAAACATTAAATATACCATGAAGTCCAGACGCAAGAGAGACATTATTTAAAAAAAAAATGGATTCAATTCATTCGATTTCGAGAAGCCTTTCCCTCCTAAAAATTTCACTAATCAGTCGTGAAGATTTCAGGTTTTTTTTTTTTTTGTGTCTGCCTACCGGTGGAACGAAGTCCACACCTAGCCAGTTTCTAAGCCAAATTGGAAATCCGATCGTCCATTTTTCGTCCATTAAGGCTGGAAACGGCTATGAAACTGGTCAGAAGTTTAAAAGTGGGCAGGACTAATGTTAATTTAGTCTGCGGCTACTGAAATCAACGCTTCAGGGTTGACAAAACCGAAAAATTCCTGAAAACTCAATTGTTAGTTGAACACATTAAATTGCCTTTGGTCCTATGATGGCCTTGGAAAAAGCAGATAAGATTGCGGTAAGTTGTTGCTTGCAACTACAAACGGAACAACTCTGGTTTTGGTTTATGTGCCAATTGTATATACTGAATATTTGGCGACGCATCGATACTTACACGCGTTATCATCGATGTAGTCGCGCTTCGGTATCGATACTAACGTGCGACTGCATCGATGTCACTGTGTTCAACGTCGAGCTTGAATTTCAGAATAGCTTGACGGTTTTAAATGCTCTGCTCAATGTTGAAGTAAAAGTAAATCGACAAACTATCTCATCGTTCTCGATGACAGCATTGTCATTTGCTTAGTGAATCGACATAGAGTTCATTGCGTGTCGCGCGTTTTCAAACCGCGCGTTAGTATCGATGTCAAAAGTCGCTGTGTGTAAGGGGTCTTAAATATCATTACTATATAAACCACTTTTCGTTAGCACTAGTTGGTGTTTTCCGCTTTGCACACGCTTTTTAATTTTTATACAAAGGATTCCAGAAGTTCAAGCTTGTGATTTGATGTCCCTGATTCGTACTAGCATCACAAGGTACGTTTGTTAAGTCAACATGCTAGTTTCCAGTCGGAATGAGTTCGTTAACTGACGCGTAGCAGTTGAATATGTGCATAATTTATTAGCAGATAACTACTAAGTTCGTCCATTTAATTGGCTAAGAAAAGTCAATCATGTTTGTTATTGGATAGATTCAGGTAACAACGAGACTATCAAAGAGTAGTTAAAGCTATCATAATAAACCACTTTTACATATTTCAGGCCAATTAGACTATCAAAGAGGAGGTAGTGCCATTTTTTGGTTTTTTAATCGACCACAAGGCCTAAAGGGAGATAGATATGAAAACATAAGAAAAGAAAAAACAAAAAGGTTTTCTGTGTTTTTCCTGGTTTTTCCAAGAGACAGTCGAATTCTTGTCGAGACTTTTGTGAAGGCCGAATTAAGCGCCATGAAATTAAGCAATGAATCTTAAAGGGTCCCAGGGTACTCTTTGGATCCAGATTCTTGGGATTAAAAAATAGGTAAGTACTGGCCAAAAAAATGCTGCAGAGTTTTTACGTTCTATCCTGGTAGATTATACCTTTTTTTTTTTATTTCCAGCCCGAAAAAAAGAAAATTCTTGAAGAAATTCTTCCTTTCTAGGTACAGAATAGCAATATGAATAGAGGAGTGTTTGCGACAGTCAGTCGTAAAAGCAAAAATACAATACCTTTAATCTGATTCGGGATACAAACGAGTCCCGGCCATCCAAAACCGCTTAACCGAGGCTTTGTGGGACGTATCTACGGTGTATAGAATCAAATGTACAGTTTAGAAATAGATTTTTCAATTCCATGTGTCCTTTTGTGATTGCGATCAAGTATGCGAATGTTACACAAAAGTCGATCGACTAAGAAAGTTAAGTGATTTTTGCATTTGGAATCTAAAAGTGAAGATATTAAGAAACATGATCAAACTATACAATCATTAAATTGCATTAACACCATTTTTTATGATTAAATGTTTAAATGCATGGGATACTTACCCAGACTAATACTTATGTATATTTAAAAGTTATCAAGAAAAAGAAAAAAACTTGCGAGTCGCAATTTAAGCACAGATATATTTTTTTTTCTTATCATCAGTATAGACAAAGAATTATTAAAAAAATAAGAACTCGCATTAAAAGACCTTCAATAAGTTGATATCTGCAAAGTTTCTAACCCATCAAATTAATCTCGTTGGTGGGCTGAGCCCAGATGCCATATATGCTGAATCGTAAAATTTTGATAAAATTGTGCTGATAGTTGAATATTGATAATGGAGATTGAATATCGATATCGAGACAAAGATAATTCAGAATATTTTTTAGAATCACTAATGTAGGTACCTTTTCTTGTCAATGTTAAAATGAAAGGTATCTGAGTGAAGCAGATAAGCGATTCATAATATCATTCGTATTCCTCGTGGTCCAATTAGAAGTCACAATAATGATAAGTGCTAGAAGCACGAGAAAGATTCTATTTCTATTGACTATCGATGAAATTAAGAGAGTCGATAATTCAGGCACTGCACATTAAACTGTCAAATTTTAAGCAATGTCCCACTTTGGTGTGCCTATACAAAATCTAGGTCGTTTCAGGTAGCTTTTACTAAAAGTTGATTGAGTATGATTTGAATAATTTATATGAATACTAGCACTAGCACTACTATTGATGTTACAAATGGCAGAAACTGAGCCGAGTTTCTGGGCTATTATCCAGATGAATTAATGACGTTTATTATATGCAAACCGGGTTTGTTTTAAGCAAACATTTTTAAAATAATATTGCATAACCAGAGATGATAAATTGAGTGTAAAACATTAACGTTATTTCCAATCAGAATTTCAGTTAAAAATCAGCTATTTTTTCACAGTTTTATATTATGTATCTTATAACATTCTCACAAATAGCAACTTTTACAGGGTTATTGGTAATTAGACCGGATCCTTTTAGAAGGCGCTGGGGGAGCTCATTTGCGACATTTTGACCCTATTACGTACAATCCAAAAGTCAAAATGGTTGACTTGCCTAAATATTTATAAAGATAAAAATGTATAAAAATGCCTGAAGTTCTAATGATAATAAACGTAACGTTAACTTTAAAAAGCCATTTGTATAGGTAAGTTATTTAGGCGTTATTTGACGAGTCATCATCTTCATAAAGCCGTCTATTTTAAGAAGCTCTCTCATTGTATACGAATCATATCTCATGCGCACCAGCGATTTCCTTTATCTGCTTAATGCACAACAACAACCGCCTTTATAGACGAATACGGAACAATATTGCATTGTTATACAACCTGTAGGGCAAGCATAAACTTTATCGAGGCCGTAATCGTATTGAGTTAACGTTCCATAGAGACGATAGGTTTTTTTTAGCTTACCTCTGTATTTTTGATACCCCATGAATTTCGTATCGAGTGTTAAGAAATTGAGATTGCTGGGGATTTATTGCCGGCGGTGAAACTAATAATAGTATAGGTACTAAAGGATCGAACAGCATTTGAATCATATCATATCTGTATACATAAAAGATATCCGTTTTAATTTTATACACCACTTTTAACTCGAGAACGGGTGAACAGATTTTCATGATTTTTGCTTTGATAGATTTGTCTCAAAAATATAAAAAAAAGACCATTCAGGACAGTGCCGGGTTGAGTCGAATATCACTGAGCCCATTTTTATGTAATTTGAATAACCACAGAATACAACAGTTTAATTTTCTATTCAAAATTATTCCTTTGAGTAAAATGAAAACGTGGCTAAGAAATTGCAGAGAAAATGTAAGGCAATTTATAACATACCGTTAATGACTGATAATTATAAGTTTTAAAGATGACGATGGTGACATGAATTTATAATTAGGGACTCTTATATTTCCCTTATAATCCTATTGACCTACTTCGCTAAATGTTTAAAAGCTTTGAAGACCCAAAGAACATTTATTTGATGGGCAAAATTTAAATTTAAATATTGGCCCCGGAATTTTATCCTTTCTTGTCAAATACCCTTTGAATTTTTCCGGGAAAGACTGTTTTATTTGCTCTAATATAAAAGTCTAAAGCAATGATTGACAAAGTGCGGTGCTATAATTTTATTTTTTGTGTCGATTTTAATGCTATAAGTTACCTATACTTGTTGTAGTAGTATTTGTAGCGTAGTTTAACCGCGGCTTATACTTATTTTACGTATTTTATGTATTGAGTTTGAACAGTGTTTGATGTATGGTGCCTTTAATTAATATGATGGTGTAAGTGAGCCTCCCTTTGTAGCATAACTTAAATACAATGTTTAAACTTTTATTTTTAGTTAAAAACAATGTAGACGAAATGAACAGTAAACAAAGGACAATTTACTTAAACTTTTATAAAATCTAAGTAAAGTCAGGATAAAATCTCATGGACCTCATTGCGAGTCGTTTTCGCTTTTCAGCGTATTTTTAGTGATATCACAAAAGCCGGGGTATGCTAACTATTTCCATCTAGATATTATCTTAGCGAGTTCTCAACTGTTTGAGGGTCTCTGATGTTATCAAATTCTTTAGCTAGTTCTTTGAGCACTAGGGTTGTCGCGGAGTATAGTATAAATTCACTTTAGAGCTTCCGTATTGTATGAAGATCAGGTGAACACGGCTTACGATTTAAATAATTTATTTCTTAGAACGCAACACAAGACCCTATATTACAATGCAAGCAAAATACAAAAGATACAGTACTACGGAGCTACTTTTTAAAATGCCGTACGCCGTTAGGTACACCAACGCATTCGCATTCGGCAGTGATGCGGCTGAACTGCGGTAAAGGAAGGATGCAACTATCACATCTAACTATGTTAGAGCGAGACATTGCATATACAGGGTGACTTTAAAAACATTGGCAATAAAACTAAGAACCTACTCATGATTTATAGCGCATTGCACGTAGTAAAATAAAAATAAATTTTCGATTTTTCTCGGTTTCATCAAATGATATTTTATAGCAATTGATTTTCATTTTCACATGTGGAAGTTACTATGAATCATGAGTAGGTTCTTAGTTTAAAATATTGCCAATGTTTTCAAAGTCACCCTGTATATCACATTCCACATGCGAATGTGGCTGCTTTGGACTAGCGTCGTTACAGAGAATACAAAAAATATACAGGTTCGAAAACATAACAACATTTACGGCCCGTTTCACCATGTCTGAATAAGTTCCCAGTAGACTCCAAAAAGAAATGGTTTACCTAAAATGGAGTCCTTTAAAGAGTTTATAAGACTTTTTAGTGTATTTTGTTTTTGAAGTCGGTTTTTACTTTTTTTATAAAAGTTAACTTTAGAAATAAATGTATGTTAAATGTATGTCCTCGACGCACTTGAAAATGGTATTCAATTCTATTTAGGTATTTAACTAGAACATGGTCTAGTTCACAACTGTGTGAAGGTTGTACGAAACATTTCAGAGTAATTCCCCCTGTTCTCCCAGCTAACAAAGAAGTTACATATTTCTCGGAAAGTTTATTATCACAACCGCTGTTAAATATTTCTGTAAGTTTGCGGTACATGAAAAGTTGTTTTCGTTCAAAATGTTTATAACATTTAATCAATTATTTCAGTGCATGTTACAGAAAACATACACTTAAAAAATTATACATACACACGAGATTTGATCATAGTAAAAATCTCTTACCCATTTTTGCCAGTAAAAAAATATTTTACGTAATATATTGTTTGTACTACCAAATTATTTGGTAACAGTAACGGTCGGTATAAGTAACAGTAAACATCGACAAATACACTAATCAACGAATAATTCAAATATGGAACGCTATTTCGCTTAAAGTAGTGGTCATATAAAGCTAATGGGACTTATCCAAACATTGAGAAACAGGCCGTTAATGTATAAAAACGTCAAACTGCAAAATAAGATATATCTTACACACTCGTTTCAGTAAACTGTGGCAACACAGTCTCTTGACTTCCACAGAGGTAACTTTTTTATTTGTAAATCATATAATTTTTATATTATTATAAGTTGTAAGCGTTCCCTTTGTGTTGGGTAGCAGCAACAATAGTACTGGCAGAAGGCTGAAGATATAGTATATCAGGAAAAGCTTTTGACTAGGTATTAGAGGCGGAAAACCCTCGGTTCGTAAACTGCAGTATGAAAGAGGGAATCCACCACACTATATTCCCTAATTTTCAGTTTTGGAAAAAAAAACTCCACCTATGAGAGCGGAGCTCTTAAATTTGATCATACTCATGATCAACAAGTTTTAAAATAACAACATCATACCAAGATTGAAAACTAATACACTCAAAGAAATATGCAAACAAGTTTTTAAACTAGGTCGTATAGTTCGAGTTAGCTCCTGAATGTATACGTTTTCAAATAATAAACTTTGCAAACTGTATATTTGGTGATTGCGGAGTTGGCAAAACTGGGATATAACATAGTGACGGTTTATTATAATTTATCTGTATATTTCTTTTCATTTTTATCGTGATTTAGCTTTTTACTACCTTGACGTCTTCGGTAGTGTATTGGCTAAGTACGCTGGGAGTCATAACGTCATCGCCCCGAAGACCCGGATTCGATTCCCGGGCGGGTCAAAGTAGAAATTGTAATTTTGTGTGTTGTAGTACCACAGTTGTGATTGCGCCGTTGTGTATGATGATGATGAGGTGATGAAATGAGACCCAAAGCTGCTGGTAATGATGATGATTTACTTTCTTCCCAATTATAATGGTATGAAATGGTATAAATGATGAAATGATGTATCGTCTTCGGGTTCTCAAAGCGCAATGAATAAAATGGCGGGCTCGCCGCCTCCGGTGTGACGTCGCGGTTCGCGCTGTGACGTCACTGAGTGTTGCCGGCGTTAACATCTTGCCCCCCCTCGAAATCGTTCGGATTTCGAGCATTCGATGAGTCTGGATCTGACGCTGGATCCGGTAGCAGACAAAGGTTTCGTATAGCTCGGCGGATGATGCCTCTTGTAGTGTATAGTTCTGCTACCCTGGAAACTCCATCCGAGCCTGGGTATAATTTGTGTACTCGGGCCATACGCCATTTGAGAGGTGGGGCGTTAGGCTCCTTGATGACGACTAGGTCTCCTTCCTGTAGTCCTCTTTGGTTGAGCTGCCATTTGTATTTTTGCTGCAATTCGCTTAGGTACTCGTTTCTCCAACGGTCCCAGAAGTGTTGTCGCATCTTCTCCAGGCACCTGTATCGATCAAGTGGGCTAGGTAATTCCTCCAGTAGGTTTTCGGCAGGTAGTGACGTGAGCGGTCGACCGATCAGGAAGTGTGCTGGAGTCAAAGGATAGAGGTCGTTTGGATCGGATGAAAGGGGAGTCAACGGCCGGGAGTTAAGGATTGCTTCTATTTGTGAAAATAGTGTCGATAACTCTTCGAAAGTTAAATGTTTGTCTCCTAATATTCGAGCAATGTGAAATTTCGCGGATTTTACCCCTACTTCCCACAATCCTCCAAAATGGGGAGAATATGCAGGTGAAAATCTAAATTGGATTCCTTCATCGGACGCAAAACCGGCAATATCTGCACTGTTTGATTTTAAAAATGTTGTGATTTCGTTGTTTGCGCCGACAAAATTAGTGCCATTGTCGCAATATATTTCGCGTGGCTTTCCTCGACGGGCCATGAATCGCCTTAAGCATAAAATGAACGCATCGGTCGTTAAGTCACTTGCAACTTCTAGGTGTAAGGCCTTTGTGGTAAGACAAACGAATAGGCACATATAACATTTAGAAATTTTACACCCTCGACCTCTACGATCAGTGATATGAAATGGCCCGGCGAAGTCGACACCGCTGATGTGAAAAGGAAGACTAGGAGTCACCCTACTGGCAGGTAGGTTTCCCATTATGGGATTTAAACCTGGCGCTTTCATAATCCTGCACGGTTTGCAGTTGTTGACAGTGCTTCTGGCTAAAATTCGTCCTCTAATAGGCCAATAGTTATCCCTCAATGAGGTAAGTAACAGCTGAGGACCTGCATGTAATAGTTTTTTGTGATGATGTGTAAATAATAATTTTGAAAAATGATGTTTTGAATCAAGTAAAATTGGATGTTTTTTCTCGTAGGTTTCACTTGAATTATGAAGTCGGCCTCCAACACAAATGATGCCGTTTGAATTTAGAAATGGAGTCAAGGAAAGAATACGAGATTTTGCAGGTAAGTTTTGTTTGTTTTTTAATAACTCAATTTCATCAGAGAAACATTCTTTTTGATGTTGTTTAATTAAAATGTTTAATGATGCATTTAATTCATTTGTTGTTAATGCACCTGTGTTTTTGTTTTGTTTATTTTTAATGTTGTTAATGAATCTAAGAACGTATGCTAAAGATCGTTGTAAAGTGCTTAATTTGGAAAATCTTTCAAACTGTATGATATCTGATGAAGTTGAGTTTGTGTGTGTAATGTTAGATTGTAAAGTAATTGTAGTTGTTTTAAGTTCAGGCAATTCAGGTATGTTTTTGGCGATACTGTATGATTCTCCCAATAACTCTGATGAATCGTTTCGTGAAATGTGTGCGGAAAATCTATCGGCACTTTCTTGGTGAGTTGTTTGGCTAATTAATGTTTCATTTTGTTGTCAAATCGTTTTTATTTTGTTCGACGGGTGAAATATTTTTATAAGGTTCCTGAAATCTATCAAATTGGTTATTTGTTAATTGTGAAAAATTACAATGAATATATGAATCGTTTTCAGTATAAAAGTCATTTGACATGGAGCCTGCTACTATCCATCCTAAGTGCGTATCCTGCAATATTGGTTTCTTAGGTCCTAAAATTATCTTAGATGCCCTGATTAGATCCCAAAATATGTCAGCACCTAATAATAAATCAATGTCTGAAGGTTGATAAAAAGATGGATCTGCTAACTGGACATTATTAGGAATGCCTAAGTTCTCTATACGCACTGCGACATGAGGAACACGCTCAGTGATTTTAGGAAGGATAAAACATTTGACCTGTGTATTGAATGAATTGTGCATTGAATGTAAATTGATTGTGCAATGTTCAGTAATATTTAACACTGAGTTACCAATACCTGAAACACAATGATGATTATTTTTGATTTTACAGGTACCTATCTCCTTTTGTGCTTTCTCGCTGATGAAAGAAGACTGGCTGCCCGAGTCCAGTAAAGCCCTTAAAATGAATATTTTGTCATGGCTCGTCAACTTAACTAATGCCGTGGAAAGAAGAGCTTGATTAGTGGTGATGGCTGACATGGAAACCGTAGTGGAGGGTCTGGAAGCAGCGGAGTCGACTACAGGATCAGGTAAGTTAATTTCGTTTGTATTTGTGTTTGGTTGGTGATTTAGAAACGCAGTTGAAGGTGTATGTAAAGAGTTTTGTCGGTGTAATAAAGTGTTGTGTCTTTTGTGGCAGATCCTACAGCCACTAAATATCCTGCACTGATAAGATTGATGGCCGCTACGAAGACAGTTGTTACATAATTTCAAGATATTTATTTTAGATATACGTTCTGTAACGGGAAGCGATTTAAATTTAGAACATTCAAATAATCTGTGATTTTGTTTACAGAATGGACACATTTTACCAGGCGATAATTCAACAGATGAAGCAATAAATGATTTTGTATGTGGTAAACTATTACGTTTTTCATTTTTAACACACCTGCCTGCATTAATTGTTTCCAAAACAAAAGCGCGTTGACGAAGAAAAGAATAGAATTGTTCTAATGTAGGTGAATCTAAATCACTCCTAAATTCCTCCCAGTTACGTGCAGTCACACTGTCAAGCTTTGCCGAAGCCATGTAAATAATTAAAGTATCCCATTTATCAGTGGGTTCACCTAAAGAATGCAAAGCACTTAAGTTCTTTGATAAAGTATCAATCAAATCACGAATTCCTTGTTCACTTTCTTTATGTAGCTGTGCAACTGAAAATAAGCCTTTGATGTGCTCATTTATTAAGAGGCGCTTGTTGTCATACCGCTGACACAACAAATTCCATGCAATTTGATAATTATTTGATGAAACGGACACGGAACTAATAACTGAACTAGCCGCACCCTCTAAGTATGATTTTAAATAATGAAATTTATTTACAGCTTCTATGGTATCGTTGTTATGAATAAGAGACAAATATGTATCCCTAAATGAAATCCATTGATTTGGATCCCCTGAAAAATTTGCTATTTTCAAAGGGGGTAATTTTAAATTACAAGTCCGTTCCTTGTTCGAGGTATTAGATGAGATATCCTGCTTGTTTGCTTGTTTTTCAAAGAATTCTAACAACGATTGAGCCTTTGCAATTAAATCATAGAACATGTTTTCTGTGATTTCGCGTTCTTCAATTTGTTTCGAGGTATCTTCATCTAACAACTCGATTTGTGATTGTATTTCCTCGAAGTTGCAAGAAAGATCACGTACCTTATCACATCTCAGCCGTAATTCATTTAACTGTAATGCGTTCACTTCTTTGCACTCCATTAAAGGTTTTAAATATTTATCAAATAAAGTTAATCTGGCACGGATTGTCCCTCTTTGCTTAACAAGGTTTTGCTTTGATTCCATTTTGACGGCGAAAACACTTAATCACAACACAAACACGCACTAATTACCGATCAAAACTAATGCTAAAAATAGACTGAATAATGTACGTTACGTGAGGTCCTGCGCAGATAAGAAACCTGTTTTGCGTTCGAATCCAGGCGCCCGGTGAACGATAGACGGGCGTAGGAACAGTAGCTCGAAGTAATTACGCAGTTATTATTTGTTGTTTGGACAAATACTCGCAGCGATTTCACCTGAAATGATCGGCGTATGCGTTTGAGATGGTTTGATTGTAATATGTGTGAGATTTAGATGGATGACTGGGATACTAGTATGAAGATGATATTAAATTTAGGAAATAAACTGAATTTGCCACGAAATTATGTTGATTAATGAAGTGATGTACTGATGTTTTATGAAAAATGTGAATGTTTAAAGAAATAACGGTTGTTAAATTTAAAATGTAGGTAGGTTGCTGCTGAAACGAAATTATCGACAAAATTACGCAAATCGAAGCAAATAAGGAATGGAAAGATAAGGAATAAACACACTTCCCTCGGAAATAGTCGCTGCAGACGTAGGCTGGCGGTGTCCTGGAGAGAAAGTCCGTTTTCCTGTCGATTTGGTTGTCCAATTTCGCAACGTAATGGCAGCGTAGAATCACGTCGGGGTCACCATATGATTGCGCCGTTGTGTATGATGATGATGAGGTGATGAAATGAGACCCAAAGCTGCTGGTAATGATGATGATTTACTTTCTTCCCAATTATAATGGTATGAAATGGTATAAATGATGAAATGATGTATCGTCTTCGGGTTCTCAAAGCGCAATGAATAAAATGGCGGGCTCGCCGCCTCCGGTGTGACGTCGCGGTTCGCGCTGTGACGTCACTGAGTGTTGCCGGCGTTAACAGTTGTGTTTGATTTCCCAAACACAAATCCATTAGCTACTTACTTTGGGATCATAGCAAGGTATGTGATTGTCGTCCAATAATGAAATATTTATTTATTACTATGTAATTGTAATTTCTGAGATATAAACTGCCTGGGGTGGGCAATGAACCCTACGTCCTTTGCAAGTAGAGTAAAGTGCTCTACTAGTCCGCTACCCAGACGCCGGAAAGGAAGTGGATTGTTAGCCAAGGTTTCTTATTTATTTATTTATTGAAGAACTTTATTGCACAAGTAACAGTGTACAAAAGGTGGACTTAATGCTAAAAGCATTCTCTCCCAGTCATACCTTTAGGTCATGCAGAAAGATTATAAGTGGGTGCAGGAGCGATTCATAGTTTGAAGAAACTAGCGGCTTACTATCGCCGGTTTCACACATAATATATCATTAAGGAAATAGATAAAAAGCGGTTCCGGAGATTTGAGAGATTTTTATTTACAAACTCACAAATTTTATGATTATTTTTATGATATAATTTATGATTGTAGCAGAAGCTACAAAAAGTTTTCATATTGTGAAGTAAAACTTTAAAATATACTCTATGTAAGTAAATTACATTACTCAAAACACGAATTAAAATTAAACCAACCAAATTACGTAGTTATTGAAGCATGAATAGAATTTATTTTCTTCGCCGCATTTCCGCAAATACTATTCAGTTTGTAACTCAGCATGCAATTCGTTCCACTAATATCTGTAAGTAAATTCGCAGTTCCAATATTTTACCGCAACCCATTACATGTGAAGACGTGTGTACAAATATACGAACGCTATGCTTTCGAACTATCATATTTGAAAACTGTGAGTTCAGAACAAACAGAATGATGCAAAAACTGACAAGCTGTATAATGCAAAAGAAAAAATATCACATGAAAATTCACGAGTTACGAATAGTGCAATAACAAAACTGGACACAGAGTCAAACTAAAAGTATTATCACCACTTAGATATGTATACATTGTTAGTTGTAAGACAGTAGGTATTGTAGACATACTGTTTGATCTCGTACATGTTTTGGACACCTTATATTTAGTTTTTTACCACCAATAAATATAAGTGACTGTGTTTAAAGAAACTTCTTTACAAAAAAATATTTTTTGTTTCCAAAAGAACCTGTCTTTTTCATCATTTCATACATGTTTTTGATATTCCTTTAGAAATAAGGTCACACATTTTCAAAATGCAGTAATAAAATGAGATATTAATTTGGGTTACGGCTGAACTTTCGTTCCACGTCGAACGAAGATACGAAATACAATATCCAAGCTACTCCAGCAGCTCCTACAAAATATTAGCGCTATAATAAAATGCATATTTATGCAATCTTATCAATCTTCCGCGGGACAGCCTGTACATTATAATAATTTATTCGCCAGAGCTCACTATGTTGTTCGTAATGCAGATGCGATGCAAGCTTGCGATGCGGCCACGTCATGCCAATTTGAAACCGTCTTGCATGTAGCCAAAAGTCGTATTACCTAACTTAAAGCGATTGTGATAGCAAGATAGAGTAAAAAAAGAAAAAGAAAATTTGATTGCTGAACTATTTTAGATTACGGACTGCACGAAATTGGCCCCCTGAAGGCCATCTCTTGTTGAAAATTGCTCAAAAGATACGGAAGCAATCTACTTGGTTCGGTAATACGTCTTGTGCTTGCATAATAGACTTGTCTCATTTATTCGAGTGGTACCTGGAAACCCGAGCCTATTTACATGTTAAGTCGAATTAGCAACTCAAGATGCCGATTACCATGACCCACATTGCAAAGTGACAACACAAAAAAATAAAGACTACATTGCACTATTTTAGTGTACAAAGGTGAACTTAATGCTATAAGCATTCACTGCCAGTCAAACCTTTAGGACATGCAGAAAGATGGCACCGGGTACAGTAAAAAAAACATTAATCTCTTTGAATATCATCATCATCAACATTATCAGCTGCAGAGCGTCCACTGCAGGACATAGTCTTCTATATTATTATTCCATAGCGACCGGTTAAATGTAGTCAGATCAAGTGTGATCCTGCGACCATTACGACATCATCTGTACATCTTGAAGGTAAACGTTCTACGCTGCGCCTTTGGTCAAAATGGCTCAACTTTATAACTTTTCTGCCCCAACGGCTATCAGTTCTTCACGCTATAGCTACGTGCCTTGCCCACTGCCACTTGAGCTTGCTGATTTGTAAGCTCATGATTTACTGCCGGGGCGCATATGATATGGCGCCGAGGAAACTTGCGGAGGTTTTAGAAGGCATACTAAGCGTAGGTATGGTCTGTCATTCTTTAAGGAAGTCCCACATCCCTCTACTCCAATGCACTTTTGCAAGATTTTAGGTACAGTCGCCAGCACATCAGGTTACCCACATTTTTTTGCAAACTAGCCCTTATTACGTTTGCATAAAATACCGTTAGTGTTTACCTTGACGTGCTGTTGCGGACAACATACGTACTACTAGACCAAATTAAAAATCCCGGTCAGTAAAGTCTAGGCCCTAGAGAATACTAAAATGTCTTCAGTCCCGCCACAAAATTTTTAGGTTTTGCTGGTATGATAAACTATAATATTATGATAATGAAAAGACAAGTTTTAAAACATACAGCATGATACACCCATTCAAGGACTTTATGTGTTACCTTATACACCAGAACATGTTAATTTACGCTAGAACGATTTAACTGGTTGTGGTCAAAGTGAAATCCCAATGTAAACAATTTCTGCCACTACATTTACAGTGTATGTATGTACTCAGTTTGCTTTGAGCTATGCTCTGACAGGGTTTGATATCTACTGACAATAATATATAAGCTGGTTCTCCTAACTGTGAACCGTTTTACACTAATTAATGGCAATTAATATCGTAAGGCAAGGACTACTAAATCGTGTTGATACTCATTAGCACGGATATCAACTTTTATTGGATACCAATCACATAAACAGCTCTGATCCTAAAGTAAATAGCTTATTCACTTATCTTATAGAAATCAGAAACAACGGTCGCGGTGGTACCACGACGCCCAGACCCGAGAAAGTTTAGAAAATTATGACTTCTACATAGGCCCGACCAGAATATGAACCCGGGACCTCGGAGCGGCGACGAGACGCCATTAAAACCCAGCGTGCTTAGCTACTTAATCAGGGAGGTTGTCGAAATTGAAATTATTATTTATTATTACACCCAAAAATGTGACTAGGTACAGCAATAAACCAGTTGAAAATTTATGACTGCAATTTATACATTCTCTCTCCTCAAACAAAAAACGTTGTAAAAATAAAAATAGCTGAGTAGCTTTAAAGACATGAGATTCTGGCATTCTTATTTTGTATTTTCCGTTACATTAATGGCCTGTTCAAAAGATTTTATGGCTTTATTCAGCGGCTGTCGATCGCGCGGAAGCTTTCGGTTCGTTGGGTAGGAGACTTGAGCGGTGCCTACTGTCCAGCAGAAAATGGTACGGAAATTCTTTTTCATCTCTCCTGTTCGGAAAATATAACTTTCCTGTGTAGATAGCCGGGTGGAAAATAGCTTATCCATCCCTAGGGTGGAAAGTAATTTAGTTTTAATTGACATGGCATAGAGTCAAGGCCTGCAGTCAAAGCTTGGACCAAAGATAATTGAGCCACATCATGTTATTAAAATAAAAATCATTTTTGCTTAACTATAAATTGAAAATCATATTGTGTAGGTATTATGTATAATCGTTGATAAAAAAATATACAATTTCTAATTTTAATTCAATTAATAATTAAAATATTTGGCTGCTAAGATGTTTTTTTTTTAATTTTATATTCTCAGTGTCATTTCAGGAAGGATTCGTCCAAAGCCGTTAAAACTTTTATGAAAAAAAAAGAAATTATTTATGGATTCTATTATTATCTGTGGAAAAAAATCGATCGATATTCTTTACAAAGATTTTTTAATTATTTGATATTTTCTGCTTTTTTGTACTCTGTTTTCATGTATTCGTGCCGTTATTCTTTCTAATCGTGTTAGGTGTTGTTAGTACTGTAAATCAACTGTCATATTTTGTTCAAAACTTGAGTTTTCCTTTCTCGCTGAACTACATACTACCTCACTAAGACATCTACAACCTCTTGTGTAAATTTTATGTTTTCCTCACAGTCGAAATTAAAAATAGTATGTTTAACTCGGGTGTAAGCACCCATTTCACTCTCGAATTATTGGCGCTCTCACTTCGTTCGAGCGCCAGAAACATCTCTAGTGAAATGGGTCGCTTTCTCCCCTTGTATAACAATCTACTATTGTATTTGGGGGTATTGGTAAGACTTGCGTCTTTAGTACACCAACGCATGAGGCTGATAGACATGTTTCGCTGTAACATAGCTAGATTTGCCAGTTGAAACCGTGTCGGTATCGTAGCAGTATGTTTTTACCCTAGTTTAGCCGCATCGCTTCCGCATGCGAATGCGTTAGTGTACTAACGGCGTAAGTCCCATAGTCTGATGCGAACTATAAAGTACCTAGTGTACTGAACTGATTTTGAAAATGTTGAGTATTACAAAAACATATACAAGTTACAAACACATATAGTTTGAACTCAGTATAGACATAGATATAGATCCAAACCAAATCGGAAAACACAACTTTGATCTACGACTTTTTTAGTCTAAAGCTAAAATGCACACGACTATAATGCAAACGTTTTTTGCTCCCTCCACAAAGCAGACTAATGTCTGACGATCGGATAAAGATCAATATCTGCCACCATAGCCCTAATGTCTCATTACTCTTCAACATGTATTAAAAGCGGTATATCGAAAACGTGTTCCGTATACCAATTTTAGGTCAGATTGTCTTCGATGACTCCATGAAATAGTGTAGCCCCTTTATCGATAGCTAATATCGATGAATATTTGATGTAGGGTTACACCGCACGCTCAGAACATCTGAGGAATCCGTAATGAGGCCTTGGATAGATTCTTGTTAATAATTATTAGCAAATAACCTTGGCCTTGGATAGATTCTTGTTAATAATTATTAGCAAATAACATTTGAGAGGGGCCCGATCTCCGATTACGACACCTTTAACGGAATTTATCGGATGTGAAATACGTACGAACCGGGAAAAAATAACAAATACACTACTCGTTATTTTTCTGCGCTACATGATATTGTTAAAAAGGTTAACTGATTTCAATAAAAGGTTTTTGTCTATTCAAATAAATTCAATTGATTTGATGGAGCGTGAAAATATGAATTTGTATTTTAGCAATGAGTTGTTTTGAGTATTGCTAAATGCATTTTATTTGAGAGAGAGTTTTTTAGGCTCGGATTGAAATACAAACTATTTTAAAATTTTTGCCTTCATTTTGTTTTATAAAAAAAAAACTTTACCTAAAAATAATGGGCTTTGGAAGTTTTAAAAAAATATCAAGTTTGCTACAAAAAAAAAAAAAAATGTGTTTACTCTGAAGTAATTTGATACTAAACTGTGATCAACAATCTCTCTGTAGTAATGTGGTGATATCGATAGCGATGTCGATGTCTCGAGTCGCCAGGTTATGACAAACTTCTCGATAAGTTATTCCGCCCGAAGGCAAGCGCTCCGCTTGTCTTTGCTTTTAGAGTAAATCTAGTTAACTATAAGCATATGACGTCAAAGGTTAGGTGAACTTAGTTTGGGCTCCATATTGTATGCGGTTATTAAATTCAGTTTTGTGGATTAGTTGCTTGCAAATTGAGTTCAATATTGAGAGCGAGGCTTTGTGAATAGAGGCCAGTTTTGAAGGGTTAAATGTAAACTGAAATGTACGAGTATTTACGTTGTTCCTAGAAAATTTAATTAATAGGCCGCGTTAACATTTTTGTTTATAGTGTTTTGTCACTAAAGAAACTTAATAATATAAATCGCACTCGTAAAAAGCATCTGTAAGAGACGAGGAATCAAACCCCGTGCCGTGTTTTACGCTATCCGGAGCATGCCTGTACCACTCGGCCACCGTTGGTAAACCTGTTGAATTTTTTAAGTGCTTTCTCTAACACCTGCGTTTCCATCGAGTGAGCAGCTCTAGATCCAGTTAAAAGTATATTTATCATTTAGTTATAAGTTTAAAACAATTGTAGAAACAAGATTCTCTTTTTGTAATACGATTGAATAAAAATACTTTAATAGATTAGATTATATTACTACACTAAATTTAGTTAAGTGATTTCACAGGTTCCTGAAATTTTTAAAGACTTTAACTGGATCTAGAGCTGCTCACTCGATGGAAACGCAGGTTTCTCTAACGCGTAGGCTGCGTCACCTTATCAATGTTGCGAGATTGCACTCAACATTCCAATATGAGTGAGTAATAGCAACTCATAAGTTTTTATTCGCGTTTAGACCCGTCATGTCTAATAGTTATTGCAATGCAACGCGAAAGTTTAAAATCCTATATTCCAATATACTGATTATGTATAAAAATACATACATAAAGACATTGTTTATTTTATAAATCACTTTTACGGATTGACAGGCAGTCTGCCTGTGACCACGGATGCTGTAAAGCATTCGAAACGTCAGGCATGAAATAAAATAAACGTTCGCGAAATCAATCCGTAAAAATGTGTTTAATTAAGTAATGAGTATTCGCGTAAACTTCAGAACACAAATATTAAATCTTAAATTTCATTTCTGATCATGGAAGTCTGGAATATTTTAAGTGCCCATTGAACATCGTATTGAGAATCCTCCAATCTGTAGAATATTTCCATCGTCGTAATAACTCAAAGATTTGGAAATCTGGAATTTTAAATTCTCACGGAAAATTTAACACGAGTAACTGGAACAAAGATCAAGTTTAAAACTAAGAGATTCTAACAAGATTTATGCTCTAGTAAAATTCAAAAGTATTTTAGAGGTTTTCTGTGATAGATCTGTGTTGGGTTCGGAAGTAATATGGTCACCAATTACCAAGTTCGTAATACTTTTCTATGAAGCAAAAAGAGATAACGTATTTTAATTTATAAACTAACGTGTAAGTTAGTGTAAGACACTGCAGATAACTAACTCATCGAACTAAGTATTTGGTAGAATCCTGCTATTTAAATGTTTTTTTTTTTTAATTTATTGTTAAGTTATCTGCAAAAATTGTTTGTATCTATGTAGATTCATCTTTACTAAAATAAGTTCTAATATAGATTCTCTTCTTCTCTTCTAGATACCTACTTAAAAATTGAAGGTTTATTATCGTCAAAAATGTGCCACCGTATTGACTCAACGTTCATTTCAGAACGAAAGCAGTTTGAAAATATAAAATTCAGTTCATATCTTTTTAAACCCCGCTTAGCTTATCGTCCTCGCAGTAAAAAAGATTTTGTAAATATGAAAAAGGTCGTACGTTAATATAACAGAGCTCCATATACACTATTCGTTTCAACGAAAGGATTATTAGCTCGGAGCTGGCTGGATGTAAAAAATACTTTGAGGATCATTTCAGAAAATGCTTTGGTAGTTTCACCCTAATAACAGAGCTAGGATATTGAAAGGACGTAATTTGTTAGCGTCGACCTAGCCCTTTATGTTGGTTTTCAGTAATGGACTAACGGATGACGGTGAGGACCCTCGACAAAGAGGCTACATTTTCAATTAGATCGTGGCTATTCAAGTACAGATTAATTTAATAGTATTATTGTAAAGCTAACTGTGGATACATTTTCACACGACTAGAAACAATAAAAAGGAGGTGATACGTATCATCATAATTTTCAGCCAAAGAATGTCATCTAACTGTACATAGGCCATTACGGTTTTCCACAGCGACTGGTTTCGATCCGTCTGCATCCGTATACGTATAGTTGTACATATTATTAGTTTTTTGCTGCCCTATTTACCTACCACCTGCTTATTAGTGAAGCTTCAATTTAAATTATCTAAAAAAAACTGGATTAATGAATACTAGCGGCCCGCCAGCGACTTCGTACGCGCGTTTTAGTTTTACTCCGTTCCCATAGATCGTAGCAAAAATATTTTTAAGCCTCTAAGAATTAAACTACTTCAATAGCCTTCCCCGATAAATTCACTATTTAACAATATATCTAACATATTTTATAACCGGACTAATAGTTCCTATGATTAGCGCCTTCAACCAAACAAACAATAACATCAGTTTTTAAATATATATAGACAAATGTTATGTTTTGTGTAGACTTAACACGTAGCCCGGTCTTTAATCTGGTCAAACTTACACGGGGATATAATATTTTTATTTTACAACGTAATGGAAATACTTTACGCCTCTCGTCAATCATATATTTCTTTCGGGTGCTAAAAAGACCAGGCTACTCTGTGCGCTTACACAGCATCATGCCACATAACTGTATAGGCTGTGGGAGAAGCAAATTCCCTCAAGTCTTCTCCAGCTACCATAAGAGTTTGAACTTGAGCTTTGTTTGAATTCAAAGGGAAAATTATATGTAGGGATCTACCCCATCATCATCATCAACACCCAAGGCCGTCCACGCCTTAACATAGGCCCCCACGAAAAATTTGCAGAAAAATTCCAGATTGGACACCCATCGACCGCAGGAACAGCGTAGTATATCCACCAACAATATGAACAAACAATCTGCATACTACACTGGACACAGACCGCTTGATACCTACCCTGTTTCAACACAAATAATATTCTTTACTATTTTAAGGAATAACATCTCTTCTCGAGAGCAAAATTAATAACAAACATGTGTCAAAACATTGTGTCTCAGATATGTCAAATGATTGTCAAAAATTAAATTAAAGTTATTTTAAGCATAAGCACTAAAGAGTATTTATATTAACTTCATAGCAAATCTTCCCCAAAATAACTTTCTACCCCTTCTTAACCCTGTTACAAGATAAATTTCAATAAAGTTTGATACACATTTTTCGTTAATATTTTTAAAGAATGTTTATGCACAATTTGAAGTCGATTGGACCAAGGGATCACGTTATCCCATACAAACTTTGCACCCCTTTTTGACCCCCTTAGGGGTAGAATTTCGGAAAATCCTTTCTTATCGGATCCCTTCGTCATACAAAGAACACACCCTCCCAGTTTCAGGTCTCTACGATCAGCGGTTTAGGCTGTGCGTTGATCCGTCAGTCATTCAGGACAAAGCCTTTTATATGTATAGATTACTTAACTTTATGTGTATGTCAAGGTACCTAATCAACTACTTAAGGGCTATTTTGTAAAGCTACCTAAATTTCGGTATAGATTTTCGTCGACACAATGCTCTTTGTTTTCGTAAATTCAATCTATTTTTAGCATCGCAACGCCAACTCGGTCACTCAGTGCTCTAGTGCTGCCTGAATACGCAACGAAATAAATAAACCATGAGTCTATTCAATTGTCCCCTAGAGGTTCTATTCTGTTAGAAATGGTGTGTTTCGAAACCCAGGAGTCTTTCTTGAGATAGACAGTAAGCAGGACGATTAAAAGGTAAAGTTAGCCTGTAAAGATACCACTGCTGGGCAAACGCGTCACGCCAAGTATGAGGTGGAACGAGCCATACTCTACGACGTGGGTCCAGTGTAGGTTTGTTAAAGGGGTATTTGCAAGGCAATCAGCAGCACGGAACACGAAGAATGAATCAGCAAGGTAAGAGTTGACCAGAGTGTTAAACTGACTGGAAATTATATTTATTCGCGCAATTTTTATATTTTTACGCACTTTAGTAATTGTTATTATTATTTTTTTAAACCTTTGGATGTTGAGAGAGTAATCTCGCAGCATTGATGAGGTGAAGCAGCCTACGTGTTATAGAAAGCACTTGAAAAATTTAACAGGCTTACCAATGTGTCGGTAGTCGAGTGGTCCAGGTTGCGCCTTGCAATGCGTATTGCGAAGTTGATTTGAAAGTTCAGCAGCTCTGCTTTTGAACGGATTAGCAATCGCGATTTCGAATAATCCACTCGGCAGATTAACGTGGGACAGCATACACGAGAGACTTAAAATATATTTAATTTTTCCTCAATTGTATCCCAATGCAATTTGGCGACTCAAAAATTGAACAGCCTGGAACTTGAATAGATTGCATCAAGACCGCGAACGGCCAGGACTCAGTTGAAACGCTGACTCAGGCCCAAATCCGTGATCGATAGTAATAGTAAAATGTAGTTACCAACGTTCGATGAGGAAAATGGGCCTTAGTCGTTTGTAACAATGGCCATCGCCTTTCAGAATAGGGCTCTAGCATTGTACTGGTGCTACACTTGAAGTGTTTGGTGTTGCATGGCTCTGCCTTTGTCGCTCTGTGTTTGTAAAGGGAAATGCCCATAAATGGTCTGCTTGGGCAAACTGTTGCGAAAATGTTGCCGGAATTTCATGTTATATGCTACTGTCACATGGGTGTGCAGAAAATGTATAGGTATCCACTGCACATACGATGAATTTATTTTGTGTCCATAGTCTAGGATAATTAAGGGAGTCAGCAACTCACAAAACAAAATTAATATAATATAACACTTCATTTAAAGCTAGCGGTTCCTCTATGATTGGCTCGCGCAGATATCAGATTCCTGTACAAACTTTCATCCTAATTTTCACCCCCTTGGAAGATGATTTCTGGGATCAAAACTAAACAAAATATCAAAAACTATACATACATCAAATAAACTTACATATTAATTCAATTATTATTACAATAAAATTACATTAAAAATATGTTAAACAGATCAAATATATAAACAAATTAAATTAAATATCCAATTAAATACATATTAAATATCAAATGTTATTTAATAACACTATTCACCACAAACAAGAGCTTTATCTCCCTTTACTATGCCCGTGCTAAGCTAGAATACTATTATCTATACTGTACCCCGAAGCACCGTACAATAAAATTTATAGGTATTCCCTTCACTGAGAAATTGCCCGAAATTGGCTAAATTTGTAACCAAAGGCTAATGGAACAGTAGCTATCATTATCACCCTTTGTCTGAACGAGGTTTTGTTCTAGCCAGATATTACCTACCTCTATATTATTGAAAATTGTGTCTAGATACTCGTATCATTTTACAGGCTTTGTAACTTAGGAACTAATTACGCTATAGAGCTTAATATATTTTTGTATTTTATTTCTATAGAGCGCTAAAGGAGAGGTTGGTACTGTGTTATAAAGTTCATCATTCTTTGCTTGACGAACATTGGTAATAATATGTGAATAACATTATTTAACTGTTAGGTATAAGGACTCAGTGTTCAACGATGAACTACTGAGTAGGTTGTGATTTTTGTGTTATTTTATTTTATAAAAATAATGTGTGTCTGTTATGTCCTTGATTAATAAATGTTTTTTCTTTCTTTCTAATATATCATAAGAATATTAAGATTGTTTACAATATTCTCCAAGCAAAGAAAAACTGACTTTACAGGGAGTAGTAAGCTATGAGATGTCTGTCAAGTAATAAAATAATTGAGTTTGACAGCTTTATGACGCTTGTTAAAGTTGTAATAAATTGTTGCAACCGAGCCTTTTCAATGAGTGACGTAAACTTTTAATTTAATGTCTTAATTTTATGTTTGTTTTTATCACGAACCCTAAGAAAAAGTGTTGTTACTTAATACGTTATTCATATTTATTTCGCTTTCTTACAGCAACTGACTAAAACACGCCCAATAGAAGAGCACTAATAAAACACCTAAAAAGTTTATTTATATCACACAATGTATATCCCGGGTCCCTCCCGAACCTGATTATAGCACAAAATCCTTTCCATTTTGAAAACACAATATATTATCGTCCCTTGCTAGTTATTTGTCGTAGGATGTCGCCTATTTTTTGTCACGCTACCTGAACTTACTTGTTCGGGCCCAGCTAAGTTTTTCTCCAAAACTTTGTCAAGTTTTTGTCCATCTATTTGTTGGTATACGGAGTTTTGTTTGGATAATAAACTACTTCGGATGCCCAGTCATAATGGTGCTACGAAGCGTCTACGTAGCTATAGTGCTACGAATTTCGTAGCCGAGTTCGTAGTACTACGAGAATGTGTGGGCGAAGACATGTTTCTTCGTTCGTAGTAACAGTAATTTTTACGTGTTATGTGTCGTTACAGCGTTGAATAAATTAAAACAATCATTGATGTTCAAACAAAGGGCATTAAAACCTTTTATGCAAGAAATAGTACTTCACACTTTATGTATAATTTTTAATTAATTAAATTCCAATTACTGTAGTTATGTCTGCTGCTCCATGAAATAATGAAAAAAAACCTTTTGATTTATTTGTCGTAAATCAAAAATTTGTTAATACGATAAAATAATACTTATACATCAAATTAAGTTGCAAATACAAAAAGTTGGAAAATGGCCTATTTTCTTAAATTAAAATAGGGCTACCCAAACAATGAAAAAGGGTCAAGGAAAAGGTTTGAAGGCATCGTTGGAGCGAGCCCTGCGAAATGACTAAGCCCCAGCTGTTGATAGTTTATGTACCATAGATATTGCATAAATTATAACAAGTATATATGGGATTGTGCATTTTTTTAATAGAGCAAACCGAGTTTTCATAAATCTTTTTTGTATTTTTATGACATCTTCTAACAAGATACTTTTTTAAATAATTGCTGTAGATATGCCCAGATAAGGTAACACAACTTTTTTTTAGTTTTACGGCCTGTTTCACAATTTCTGAATTAGTTCCCATTTCCATCACTACTTCATACAAAATAACATTCCATGTTTGGTTTATTTGTAAGTTAGAGCTTATTTATCGATGGCGACATATACCCTTATGTTGTGCGTTATTGACACGTTAAAAAACAACACACACCATTGATCCAGAGCCATAGACTTCCTTCCCATAAACCCATACTGTGTTGAAACCTCTGCACTTTGGTAAAAGGCTGTATTCTGTGTAGCACCGTCATTCCAAAGGTGTATAATATTTTCTATTTTCAATAAACCCAGTAAGTACAAACACTAATACTATTTTTACTCACAACTATACTCGTAGCTACAATTTCATTTCATCAATTCGATTGTCTATGACAGTGGTCGAAACAATTAACTATCATTAATATTTAATGCTATAAAGGACAGAGTTAATAGTCGTATATCATGGGCCGTATATTTGTGTTATCACTCACTCGCGTCAATATAGCCTGTGATTTTCTTTGATTAATGATTGATTTTCGAATGAAAATCAGTTAAATAGTTCAAATCCACATGCCAGTGATTTAAAGAAAGATAACTAAATTTTTCTACTCACTTTTTATGTGTGATAGATAAGTGATGGTTAAACGATGATGAATATCTTATATCTGTCATTTTCGCTGTAATATCAAGCCATAACCAATCAGATAAGAAATAATATGACTTTGAATAATGGCAAGAGCGTTGTCCCGACTTCCTAGAGGCCGTGGGTTCAAATCCTACCCGAGCGTGAATTTTTGGTTTCTCATTAAATCTCATTAAACATAAGAAAAATGACTTGACTTACATAGTACGACTTTACTAGTATACGAGTTTCTCTGTAAGATCTCGAGCAGGCTGAAGGCTTTAACGGTTGCTCCCAGGGAGGGTTACTCAGCAGACGTCTGTCTAACTAGCCAGAACGGCGCAAGCGATAATCTAATAGCGGTAAAAAATAAAACTGTTTTTTTTTTAAATTAAATATTAGTGTTAACGAGGAGACGCGAACAACTGACTGGCAGGCGTTTAAAAAAGTTGAAGCTTCACATGACTGGTAAAACTACAAGCCATATTATATCACTAGTTACAAGGTAAAGCCATAATCATCATTATTAACAGCCAAGGGAACTGCTAAACACAGATCTCAAACATAGATCTAAACTGAATTTCAATAAAAAATTACAGCAATACAGATACTTAAAAGTACCTAACATATAGGGATGTGTCATATATTGTAAAATGCAAGTTAAAGTACATTTATAGTCCAAGAAAGGAACGATTCTATAGTACTAGCGGACCCAGCGAACTTTGTTTCACCCCCAGCCCCGTCCCGCCCTAGTCCCGGCCCCGTCGAATGGGATAAATGTATCTTTTGTCCTCCTGGTTCTAAGCTAACTCCCCACCGTTTCGCCCCGGCCCCGTCCCACCCCAGCCTCGGCCCCGTCTAAGGGGTATGAAAAATAGATGTTGGCCGATTCTCAGACCTACTCATTATGCTCACAAAATTTCATGATAATCGGTCAAGCCGTTTCGGAGGAGTATGGCAACGAAAACTGTGACACGAGAATTTTATACATTAGAAATTGCCTGGAACATGATTTTTGGCATTCATAAGAGTGGCAAAATTATAGCCCAAACAAAGTTACGAAGTTAAACATAGTGGTCCTTGAAATTTTCTCTTTATACTTTAATTATACCTTTAATTAGTTAGCCTATTAGTCCAAAAATAAGTAATATTGTACTCTGAGTGTATTTTTATCACTTTTATTTTTTCTCGATATGAATGTACTACACTTTGTTAAAGAAAGAAGTTAAACACGCCAAAAAGGCTTCCCATGTCAATGTTCCCTAAACAATCACAACAACTGGAGTTATATTGACATAGAATAAGGGCGCGTTCACAATGGCAAGGTATGCCAAATGATGGCGTCAATGACGTAAAACAAAATTATTTCAGTACCGGGATATTTCCCGGTACGTTACAAATGTCAACTGTAGCGTTGAAATGAGTGGTGGTGTAAGTGTTAGTAGATTAGCGATGATAGTGTTTAATAAACGTGCAATTTTTATGATGATTTATTGAGTTTTTATCAATTTATATTTTAACAATTCACAACATAAGCCCTACATGAACTTACATGAAGGGTTTTTCTAGACCTATTATTTGTATTGATTAAATAAAGTCTTTACAAACAAAATATAGTATAAAGTACTAACAAGTACGTACCAGCAAAATCTTCATCAGTATATCTGTGCTACAAGTGCTGTACATGAAGGGTTTTTCTAGACCTATTATTTGTATTGATTAAATAAAGTCTTTACAAACAAAATATAGTATAAAGTACTAACAAGTACGTACCAGCAAAATCTTCATCAGTATATCTGTGCTACAAGTGCTCCCAGCAATATTTTTAAAGAGTGCTTATATGTACTCTTAGTCGTTTAAGACTCATTCATTAAATTCATTAATAAAGGAAGGGTGTAAAAGGCCTGTAAAGAATAAAAGCGTTACTTATAGCAAGTTATTATAATAACGTGAGTCAAAACTTGTAGATTTTTATTTTGTCTGGAAAGATGTAAACATGTACTGAGAGTTCGAACGAACAGCAGGCCTAAAACGAAAAACGAAATCTGTCAAAACGATTATATGTTTTTGGATCCGAAACATTTTTAGTATGGAAGCTTTACAACGAAATGCTTCGGATGTGCAGAGCCATTATCATATTGACTGATTTCGTTTTTCGTTGTCGGCCTGCAGGCTTTTTCTTCAGTTCTCTTCATAATGTATGTATATGCCACGTCTGGCCAAGGCAAGAGCAAACCGATTTCATATAATATAAAAATAAATTCGCATGCAAAGCCACAGGGCACCACTTGTACAAATAATAGCGAAGCCAGCAAATTGTCTTGATCCCAAGATACATTGGGAAATTATAATAAAGCATCCCAAACACCCGCCTGTATAAAACTCGCCTTCACTTTCGCAAATCGAGCCGAGAAGATATAGCCTCCATCTCGAATATTTTAACCTTGTGATAGGTATTATGTTTCTTTGGAAGCAAAATGTTATGTGTAAATTATAAAGGGTGTGGCTATGCAAAAATTGTAAAACGAATGAATATATTTATCTACCACTACATATTGTGAGTGAGAAGCCCAATTGGGTATGCTAATTATAAACAACTATCTAAATAAACAAACCAAACAGCTTACTATTATTATACAACTAGCTTTTGCCCGCGACTTCGTTCGCGTGGACTTCAGGTTCGTCCCGTCTAGTAGCGCAAAAAATGTGTTTTTTTACGACCTCACATTAGAAACCTCAAAAATTGTAGCCTATATGTTATTCTGATGTATAAGCTATATTGTGGTAAAGTTTCATTCAAATCCATTCAGTAGTTTTTACGTGAAAGAGTAACAAACATCCATACATCCATACAAACTTTCGCCTTTATAATAGTAGTAGGATAACAGAAGTGTCAGAAGTATGTCAGTCTATCGGCAGAAAACACGATAATTATTAACAGATAAATGTCAACCCAACCATTAACAATTCTTACGCTTATTTAAAAAAACAGATGGTTTCATTAACAGTTAGGTATCTTTCTGGTCAGGATTTTTTATTTATTAATTTCATTCGTAACCAAACATCCAGAGAAAAAATATTTAGGAGACGTACAAATTATTTCTTCTGACATTTGGTTACGGCTTATGAAACTTCATGCGTTTAAATCTCAGACTTCATTACTTCAAGAAAAAATAACCGCCTGGCTGACATTTCTGTGTGTTCATAACTCGAGGTTTCATGCCTTGCACCAGCATCTCCGTTTATCCATTATTCACGGCGTCGACACTCGCCTAAACACGTTACTGGCCGTCACAGCTACTCGTGCCAGCTACTCGCAACTAACGTCTGAGTTGCGAAACCGCAGACTTGTACCACTTCGTAGTAGTACCGGTGGGTAAGTACTAATAATAGACCGGTAGGAGAACTAAAATAATAGGTAACTACAGTTACTTGAATGGAATTAGAGTACCAATATGGATTGGCCAAATAAAAAGTAACAGATAAAATTTTACAAATAAAAACGTGCATACAGGGTGACACAGGTGTTGCCAAATTTTAGGAGGTGAATGAGACTATCAGTACCTGTAACTTCTACTATGCGAAAGGCCATCATTCGAAACTTATTATTTTGACTTGATTAGAAAAAATACATAGAGGCACCCTAACCGAGGTGCGCAGTGGTGGCATCTCTTTGGTATTGATACTGAAGTTAAGCAACCTACAACGCGGTTGTGATGGATAGGTGACCATTCTGATCATATAACGAGCATCTCCGTGCTTCGGAAGGCACGTTAAGCAATCTCGGCTAATATCGGTTGATATTAGTCACTAAGCCTTGTCAGAGACGCTATGGGCGACTTGATAACAACTGACAGCAAAGTTGGTCGCTTGCCTTGCAAACCCCCTCTACCAATCCGCACTGAGCCCACGTGGTGGAGTATGGCTGATACCACCTCATACTTGAGGTTGAGGTCTTTGCCAGTGGCCAGCCAGTGTTTACAGGCTAACTCTCCTTTTGTTACCCTGAACGAGGTACCTATATTATTACACGACTACCACTAGATAATGTTTTTGCTGGAACACTCTTTGGTCCTTCCACTACTTAGTCTACACTTCCAGAAAACACTGTTTTCGAAGTATTTTAAGTAGATTTACGTTGCAACTCGAGCTGTCGTACTCATGCTCTAAATCGAGTGTAAATGTTTTCTCTAGTGCAAAACACGCCATTTTAGCGCTCATCCTGAGCTTCTGTTGGTACTTACCTACTTTTTGAATGTTTTTAGGATTTTATTGCGGTCTTAAACTAGTCTGGTACCTAAGTTTAAACTTGGCTGCTTAAGGTTTGGTAGATTTCGCTAAGTGAATGGTATTACAAGCAATTTCGTAGTTTTTATCAAACTAACATTTAAGGGCGGTTAAATTTTAACTGTATAACCATAAATCTCTTGAGCTTTTTTTTATTCATTTTTGTACTTTAAAAAAAGCACTTGATAAAAGTGACCAAAATGAGGCTTTAAACAGAATCGAACCGTGTTAAAAATAATTAAAACCATAACTCAAAATGAACATCAAAGTAGCCGAGCCGTCTTGTTTGTTCAAATGGCGAATTACAATAAATCAGATTAAATTTTCGGTAGGATGGCAACGTGACTGGCATCTGTACTTCCCGACCCGGTCGGTCCCTTGGGTATTTTTTTACTTACCCTCCGGGTATTACGTCTCAGGATTTCGAAAGGAAAACTCGGGTATTTTATTTAGTAATATTGTCTTTTGCTTTTTACTTATGATTTTTGACATTACGCATCGTGGAAAAGTAATATTTGAGCTCTATTTTCTATTACTGAATAGGATAAAAGGTGTGAAGAGTAAAAAACTCCATCCAAGCGACCAAGATCTTTCGTAAGAATCGTTTCAAAACTGCCTGTTAGGAAAGGGAGTTACTTAGAGTCAGTAACTAAACAATTTTCTCCTTGAAACATGGGTCGGAATATGCCAAAAAATATTCCACTCTCCATATAATCAAACGGAACACGTGACTGAAAAAGTATGAAACAAACATTTTGTTTAATTTTATTTTAAGGAGAAAGTTAATCCAAGCTCCCTTCATTTCTAACGATTAGTTTTGAAACACCTTGTATATTTGATCAAAAGAAGTAGGTATTCTAAATGTTATTATTACAAAAAGACATATTTGCAATATATAAACTGTTGCGATGATAAATAAAAGACACTTAAAATATTATGTGAGCCTTTTGAATAACAGTGAAACTTCATGGCTCACAAACCGCATATAATCATGTAGGCACTTACAAATAATGTATTCCCATTCTCATTTGCTCGGTTATAACTTTGCAGTGCGTTCGCAGTTTATAATAATGAGTAAAATTACGCTAACTCAGACACTAAACTAGAGACTGGTAGGCATGCCTAATGTTAATTAAACTGTAACTAATATTAGGCCCTGTAGAGCTGTTAAATATTTCTAATAGTAGTATGAGAATTGTATTGTTGTGACGTAAGCCAGTTTCTCGCAATTGACGCAATTGCCAGGTGATTAATTCTGATATTTCAATCGTAACAAAATCTGAATAAAACGGATTTTGATACTAAAAAATAACTGTTTTGACACTAAACACCCGATTCCAGACTACTTATCTCGATACCAATAGTAAACGGGTGCCCCTAGATCCAACCTCATTGTTGCCACGGAAAATATTTTGTAGAGATATTACATCATTCATCATCCATTAAAAAATTTAAGATTACACTTTTCTTATAATTAATCTAAAGACTGTGCGATAGTTAAAATTTATGCCATTTTAATAGGAGGATATAATATTATTCTTTTCTTCTTTCTTTCGCTCATTATAGTTGATCGATGAAGCAGACTTAAAAATGCTGATTAAAAAGAAAATGCCACAGCAAAAGAATCTAAAGCTTTTTCTACCAACATAATATAATTTACACTGCATAATGCCTTAGCTTTAGATTTTAGATTACTTCTGAGTAAAACCAGTACATAATAATACTTTAATCTAGAGTATACACAATTACGTGGATTAGCTAGAAAAGCTAATTTGGGATTGCTATCTACGAGTAGCTCCTTTGAAGCTGCACAATCCAAGACCGCAATCTAAAAAAAATAGTTCGGACAATACAATTTTTATTTTGTTTGCTGCAGAAGCTTTCATTTCGCAAAAACAAATGAAAACTATTTCTAGATATCTATAATATTCGTGCATCTACAGTTAAATACCAAAATTGTAATAACGTTAAGTGTTGAATGGATACTTAGTAAAGTAGGTACTTAGTATTTAGTACCTCAATAAAGATTCAGTATAAGTTACACTAACAATTACTTACTAAAGTTATAGTCAAAATTGCAGTACTTACACTATAATTTTAGTAATTTGATCATCAAAAATGTGAGTATAAAACTTAAAATTGAAAAACTTAAAACAGGCCTCACCTTGTATAGGCAAATGACGTTATAGATAAGATTCTAAATAGATACCATATTTAAACTCCTATACCTTTATACTTTTAGTGGAATAACGAATAGTTATACCTCCTTTGCTTCCTTTTAAGTATCTGGCAAAGCGGAAGGCAGACCTCTCCAATTTTCCGTAAAGCACTGTATGGCACTGGAATTTTGTGATATCAAAGATATTTTCATTTTATTTTCTACTGCATTTATGACCGTGGAAAAGTTATAACACAAAATAAAAACACCAGAAGGCAAGAAATATGACAGTAAGACTTACTTCATGTCTGACTTGTCGAAACAGCCACAGCCTAATCAAAATTGTATAAAAAAACCTTTCGTTGATTATCCGCTATCATACTGGTCTTTCGCTTATAGTTTGATAATAATTTATCATTGATTTTAGTCCCCAAGACCCTAATCAAAGGCCTTTGAAATGAAACTCCTTTAAACTTGGCGAAGTAATTAATTTTGCTAATGTCCGCGTGATTGATGAGAGCCACTATTAATGTCAACGAGATAATAAATAAATATGATAAGGCGGTCTATCGGAGAAGATGATAGCCTTGCGAATTTGTGGTTAATTTGATTATAACCCCTTCAGTTAGACTATTTAAAGATTATTTTGTGATTATTATCGTACTAGCGATCCTTCTTAATCACCTGTGAAAAGAAACTGGGTCAGACAAGAACAATTGAAAATAATATTAAAAAACGAGTGCAATTTATAATTTGTTATTTTATAACACTGGTATTTTAGCGTCTAAATAAAAACCTAAGTTCGTGCTTATGAAGCGGCATATCAATATTATTATGCCTCTACTCCAAGATTTACTTAAACGTATAACATACTTAGCTAAAAATTAACATCATAAATATTTCACATCTCCGAGCTCCCGTTTTTCCGATTAGGACGTTATCAATAAAACATGCTTCATTTATCTTGCAGTCGGGTTAAAGTAACGACTCTAGGGATTACTAGTTTCGTGGAAAAGATTAGGGAAGTACTAGTTAGACGCAAGTTTTCTCCCAGAAATAAGTCAAAATAAATAAATAAAAGTGACTGAACAAAAATAAATGAGCCATGATAACATCAACTGACAAAGAAAGTCTAAAAGAAAACTAACTGCCTATCTCAGTGTTTCTGTACAGATATAGACTGTAAATTAAGTTTTTATTTGCTTGTCGGACATTGTAAATAATCTTCTAAAAATAAATAATTATTCAAATTAAAAAGATCTGTGTTTATAAATGTAGGTACCCATAAAGGTTGTAAGTTTTCACCATGATTTGTGGAGTAAAATCTTAAAAAAAATAAAGCATAAATAGACAAGATTGTTTACAACTTGGGACCAGTAAAAAAAAATGGATCTTAATCTGTCCATTGGACTATATTATTCACCTTTATAGTCAACCTAGACTAGGTGATCAAAACGTTTCTGGTTTGAGATATTTCAAATCAAATCAAAAAACTTTATTTGAGGTAAACAAAGTAGTAGATAAAACACTGTGTGATAAAATTTAAAAATATTACAGACTTTTCCCTCTTTAAAAGCTCTCTTCAACATATCGCTCATAAAGATCAAATTTCACCGTTCATTACAAAAAATAAATTACAACGGAACCGTCGTAATAGCCATACCTTATCACCAATTTCTTGTATTTTATCTCGAGGGGCGCAAGTATCAAAATTAAATGAGCCAATATCCTTGAGTGGCGGGATATGCAAAAGGACACGGTCGACCCGCCATACATCGCTTGCCCCAAAAGTAAAAATCCATGCGTCACGACCAAAACTAATTTTATGGGTTCGTTTCTTCGCCTTTTAAAATAATATAAAGTATTATATGCCGAAAATAGCGGGGTTTTCACACAAAACGTAATAAAATGTGTGGGGTCAATCTCTTGCACAGGTCTTTCTAGATCATAGCGCCATCTGTGTCGAAAACCCGCAATCTAGGCCACCAAAACTAAAACATAGAAAACTGCCCCGCTAGGGTGCGTAACGCGTGAAAATTACGATGACGCAAACAATAGCCAACGAAAAGAAGTTCCTTGTCACAGTTTTTTTTGAAGTTTTAGGAAGAGGTTGGTAGGTTTAAAGGTTAGTACCTATGGGAGGCAAACGTCATCTTCCTTCTTAAAATAGCGATTGCGAGCGCTTACTTATTTAACTAACTGCCAGTTCTATGACACAGTATGACACAATATGCCATTTCGTTAAGCGGTCGTCAGTTTGCTTATAAGTGCTCAAAACCGCTATTTTCTGCCAAACACAACAATTGTTGGGGACAGGAAATTGTATTCAATCGTTGTCCTATTTTTTTTGTAGATTTATATGCCGCTAGATAAAAGCAAAGTAAATTAACAATATTGTATTAAAAATTCAATATATTTTTTGCAAAATGATATAGTCAAGTCTCTTAATGCTTTTCTTTAATCAAACATAAAACGACTCTGGGGCAATATACGACCGTGTCCTTTGGGCCGAAATAATATCAAATATTTACAATACTCACAAGATACCAACCGTGAGCATGTTAAGAATTCACACTAGGCGAACATAAGTACAGTTGGGCATACATTTTGAACATTACCTGCGAATTTATCGAGTATAATTCACGTTTAACGTAGAGAGCTTACAGTGAATCCTCTTCAAAGGTTTTGCATGTTTCTCTTTCATATTTTAGTATGTTAAATGGTGCTGTACTTACACAAGATAGGCTTAAGTAATAATAATAAGAAATAAGAAAAAATATGTAGTAATAAAACGAAATTCTAGAAACTTTTTCAATAACTCTCCGCTCTTTAAGTTGGTAACTTAGGGCCAGCTTTTTGATCTGTAGTAATGGTAAAGTTACGTTACCATTACTATATATGAAGAAACTGGGCCTTAGATAATAGAAATTTATCTTCAGACCGCGAAATTGAGTCCTCGCCTGCGGGGCAAAGGGGTGCGGGGGGAGACGAGAGCGCGGTTAGTGAGCGGCGCGGGCGGGTGTTTCCGCGCCGCCCACACCTCTCGCGCGACCCGCTATCGCCTCCCCCCGCGCCCCTTTGCTCCTCAGGTGAAGTCTCAATGAAGCGGTTTACCTATAGCAATTTTTATGAATATGACGGATGAAATTCCACTGACAAGAGCCTAGTTTTTAAATTTGAATTAAATGTACCTGTATTACAATAGTAAGATACGGGATTGCTACCATGTACCTTATTATTTATGAGCTTCCGATATTTCGGCACTGTTGCAAGCGCCATCATCACGGAGTAACTGAAGAGAACTTGCGGGTGGGTTATTATTGGCAGACATATCGGTCTACCCTCCTTCGAAGTCGTTTATTCCGCTCGCCGCCGGTACCATTGTCCACAAACTCACTATTTTCTCGCATCTGTTCATCGTTTTGTGTCGAGAATCCCGTATCGTAATGGTAGCAATCCCGTATCTAACTATTCTAATATTAGTGACCATGAACGTTTAAAACAATATATTAATGTACCTGTACATTAAAAGTAGGAAGTAATTGTAATATTCAGTTATCGGTCTTTACAAGGACATTAATTTGTCCACGTGTAATTAATGTGCCCAAACTCAACAAATGAAATTCGATAAATTTTAGAGTTAGCCATACATGTAGTAACTTTGTAACATAATCTTAGTTAAATATTCTCAAATAGACCTTCATCGTCACCTTTAAACCTATATGCAATAGCGTCACCTGTGTTCCAAATGAAATTATTGTGGATTGCCTAACTTATGGGTTTACGGTCGCTTACCTTTATGGTCTTGGCACAAATTCTCAATTTCGCAAAGTCAGAGCCGTTAAGAACTATGAAGACGTAGTTAAGTTAATTTTGAGCACATTGTTCAGAACTTATTAATAAAGTTGTGTGTACAATTTGTATTAATTAAAGTAAATTAATTAAAGAAAGAAAGAAACATTTATTTGACACACAACAATACAGACATAATAGAAGAAACATGATAGTGTATCAAAAAGGCTAGTCTAGTCGTGACTAGTCGTGATAATCATGTGTAATGTTTATCACGATGCTGATTTTCAGCGGGAGCCTCGATACTGGGACGCAGCACAGCGGCGTGGAGGCCTATGTTCAGCAGTGGACGTCCTTTGACTGATAATGATGATGACGATGATGAATTAAATTCTTATATGTATATTAAATGTACACATAGATACATAGGTAGATAACTCTTTATTGTACATCACATAGGTCAATTACAAATTCATTTAGAGGAAATGTACAATTTAGGCGGTCTTATCGCTGTTAGCGATCTCTTCCAAACAACCTTTATAAGGTTTAACAGAAAAAGGAAAGATAGAGTAATTTGTGCGGAGTATCTATTAGGTCTTAGATTTAAAGGTCTTAGCATAGCTTGCAATAAAAATCTATCAATCCGCATGTTTATTTTGACGATACGGATCTTTTTACGGTTACGGTAATTGTTTGGGGTTAAAGTAAGATGAGCAATGGAGCTTTGAAAGTGTTAACAATTTGTTTGTAGGACTATACGCAGCAACTTGCAAATTATGCTATAGTATGTGAATTATCTATAAGTAGATAGGACTTGTGTCTAATAAATTGAAAGATAAATTTTAAAAGAATGTATGAATCCAAATAATTTTAAAAGGGATGAAAGCCCCGAGGGATTTTTAGGGTTCCGTAGCCGAATGGCAAAAAACGGAACCCTTATAGTTTCGTCAAGTCTGTCTGTCTGTCTGTCTGTCCGTCCGTATGTCACAGCCACTTTATTCTGAAACTATAAGCATCACATAGCTGAAACTTGGTAAGTAGGTGTATCTTGTTTACCGCTTTCCGATTCAGATACAAAAAGTAAGAAAAAATAATATTTAAGGGGGGGCTCCCATACATGAAACTAAAACCTAAAAATTTTTTTTTACTCAAACCTATGCGTGTGGGGTGTCTATGGATAGGTCTTTGAAAATGATGTTGAGGTTTCTAAAACCATTTTTTCTAAAAGTGTAAGGTTTGAGATAAAGACGCTTCCAAAGTGGTAAAATGGGCGTCCCTCCCCATCTAACTTTTGAACTAAGTGAAAATTTTGAAAAAAATATATGATGTAGATCTCAACAAAAACTTGCAACGAAAATTGGTTTGAAGGAGATCGAACCAGTAGTTTTTGAGATATTGCACATTTTTATCAACCGCAAATATAACTTTGTCTTTCATACAAACACTATGAAAAACAAAGTTATTTTTGCTGTTACAATATATTGTGATGTTTTCGTTAAGTGAAAGTAAGTGGACCCTGAATTCAGTTAAGGGTGACACGGAACCCTCAGTGCGCGGGTCCGACACGCACTTAGCCGGTTTTTCATAATTATAGTAGAATGAAAGTAACAATTTAAATAAAACTTGACTTCAGCCTTGCGAAACTTAAATTACTTCGATTATACGCGTTCGATTGAAAATTTCAGGTCTATCGAAGTTACCAATAAACTTTTAACGAGTGCTGCTGATATTTTATCCAACTGTTATTTTTTTAAATATATTTGATTTAATTTATATAACGCTTACGCTTCGTCTTCTTATATTTTATTGATTTTCTGATATTGTTATCATTCTGGCATTGTTAACTTGATTTGAGAAAAGGTTGTTTTAAGCTTATGATGCACCTACAAACTTTTACTAAGCTCTTCCGATTTAAAAGTAACTGTTTGAGATTTTCAACAAAAATAACACTCATCTTGTTCCGGCTACACTTATGGATTTCGATTGGTGCTTAGCTTACCTAGCTACCTTTCTTTGTGCAAATCAAATCATACTTTATTTCCCGGAAGTACCATAAATTTGGATTTTACTCAGATGCTCAACAAAATCTGTTTTTGATCCCAAAAGATTACATAAAATAATTATCCTAAAACGACCGTAAATCTGTTGGAATTTTCTGTCCCTTTTATGAGTATCTATGTTAATTAACAAGCAAACGCTACTAAAGGTCCCCTGGGTTAACATGGAATTTTATTTAACCCTTGAGTACATTGTAAGATTAAACAAAACGTAACTCAAAAAGGTAAACAGCCAAGTTGTAAATTCTCATTTTAACTTTCGGGGGGTCGGCCTATTTTGCCAAAGGATATTTCTCAAATCTCTATTATAATTATGTTTCATATAATATTATTATCATCATCTCTCGTAAAAGTAAAGTAAAGTTGTCCTGTAAGCATTCTACTGCTAGGCAAAGGTCTTACCTCAAATGTGAGGTAGTATGAGCCATACTCCACCACGCAGGCTCAGTGAGGATTGGCGGAGGGGTGTTTGCAAGGCAAGCGACCAACCTTGCTGTCAGATTTTATAAAGCCGCCCATGACTAGGATTAACGACTAATATCAACCTATATTAGCCGGGACAAACTGCTTAACGTGTCTTCCGAAGCACGGAGATGCTCTTGATATACGTCACATATATGGTCGGAATGGCCATCCAAACACTGACCGCGCCGTAAGTTGCTTAACTTCGGTATTACTACTAGAGCAACTTACGAGCACCTCATCATCATCTCTCAATCAAGCAAAAGAAAAAGAAGATTTCTAAATTTAGCACATAATGTATTAGGATCGTAATAAAATTCAAGTTTTGGTCAAATGGAAATAACACGAGTAATATCGAACTCCTCACCCATCCTCAGAAACAGGCAAAAATTTTAGGCAATTGTTTAACGAATCCCTTAACAAAATGAAAGGGTCTTAATGTACACTTAGTTGATTTATTGCGCGGAAGGAAGTACGGGAATTAAACAATTGTGCACAAGATTAATGGATTGGGATATAGCAAATTTCACGCTCTGAATCTTATACCGTAAGGGACCGAGCTATTTTTGGAACCGTTTAAACAAAAGCTTAGGGGCTAAGACCTTCATGAGTTGTGTGATTAGGACTCTCAACATTAGTATTCTAATCTCCTAATGGATATGATGAGTATTGTCTTGTCTATTTTAGGATGTTTTGTCTCGCAGACTATTTATCTAGATCTTAATAAAAAAAAAGCTAATGAATGCATTTTTGTTCTTATAAATCCTAAATTTTATCTTACCGAATTCTTCTTTATTGTGAATTGCATTACTTTTTTATAAATTCCATTATTTGAAAAAAAACGAATTATACAAAAGTGTATAAATAAATAATAATAATAAAGTTTTCTGAAAAAAAAAAACTTGGTTTACGGTCTCAAAAGGTTAACAGTGAATTGCATGCCTGAATGACTTTAATTTATTACACAAATCACTATGTGTCATATTTCATGCCTACAATACGTCGTAAGTTCAAAAAGAGTAATCGTTTGAAATGATTAATGAAACCAGAACTGCGGATATGTAGTATTTTCTGCATGCCATAGCAAGACGAACTATAGTTGACTGAGAATAGTCAATTTATAAATTCGTAGACAGTTTTGTAAAACGGAATATGATTTAACAGTTTACAATAATGTATGAAATATTATAATGCTGTTTGTTTTTGTGACTTCATTTTTCGCACGTACTAACGTAATATGTGTAAGCCACGTGGATTACCAATCCCTTTGCGTAACATTGTTATAGTATCCAATCTTTGTAAAATACGGATCAAAAATGATCAACTTTTTTTAATTTTACAGAATTTAATAAAATATATTTATAAAATAAAAATACGCGCAAGATATCAGATCAAGTGATACAAACAGCAGCAAAGACAACCAACGCGCTCCCCGATCACCGATAAGTGATTGGTTCCTGCTTTGTGGGTTCAATTTCTAAAACGCTGGGGTTGAACGAATGTTTGAACGTTCGAGGACAACGTTGTCAAATATTTACGAAAGTAGGTCAAGGAGTCACTATTTCTGAACATTTAAGTATTTACAACATTAAGGCGGTGTGATTTTTTAAATATTTTTTTTTTCATTAGAATGATGATGATTATTAGGTATCCAGAAAACTAAACAACACGTCCTTCCATGCGTGGTAAGAGCTGCAAAGGGTCTAACGATTTATAACGGATTTCGTATTTTAATTTTTTTTTTTCATAAACAAACAACTCAACACATGAGACATCAACGATAAAACAAATTCGTAAATGGAAAAACGTGAAAGGGTTACCGATCGGCCGTGTGCTCGGAACAAAATTAAACTTCGCCAAAATAGGTTTAACATGGTCCCGACAGAATTAAAATTTCAAAAATAAACCCTTCCGGAGCACCTACCATAGGCTTGAAATACTCACAATATTGAGGTTTTAGGGATTTGGCTCATATGCGAGCTAAGAGAGGATTTTTACATTTGTTAACAGAACAGCATACGTTAATAAAATAGTAAAATCCAAGAAAGTAGAGAAGCTTGGCGATCTTGCTTCAATCCGTTCAAGTTCCAGGCAGTTCAATTCCCAATCAACTAGTTGTGTCGCTAAATTGGCATTGCGATTGCGAATGATTTAAAGTATTATTTCACTCACTCGTGTAGTGCTGCCCCACGCTAACGCGCGTATTTACATACACAGGAAATATATTCGATAAATTTGCAATAGAAATTTGGCAATTCGTTTAAAAGCAGGGCCGCTTAAATACCAAAGCAACATTGCAAAACGCACCTTTTTCATACTTAAATATGAATTAATGATAAAAAAGATTTGGTTGCGATATTTGACAGACTCCGTGAAATTATAACTTATTTTTATCTTTTCTATTTGGTGATTGATACCTACAAAAGTACCTGTTTGAGTCGGCGTAAGAGTACCTTATAAAGCTTAGTCATAATATGGACGACTACATAATTGTCTGTGTTTATAGACCCCCAAGTGGAAACTTTAAATTATTTGAATCTGTAATGGAAAATGTGTTAAATAAAATATGCAAAACCACAAAGAAAGTAGTTGTATGTGGAGATTTCAATGTGGACATAATAGATATTACGGAGGAACATCGCGTTAGGTTTTTGAGCATTTTTAAATCATTTGACCTCACCCCATTATTTGCTGAGCCCACTAGAGTAACTCCTACAACAGCTACTTGCTTAGATAATATTTTTTGTAACTGTAAAATCATCAAACAATCTATTATTAATTTTGTAAAATCGGATCATTGCGGGCAGATAGTTACACTACAGAACCGTTTAATTTTACCCCGTCTTGAAATAAAATGCAGGCCGGTCACTGCATCTCGTAAGGACAAATTTAAAAACCTTATAAGTGATAAACTACCGTTTATATCTTTTGATAAACAAAATGCTAGTGAATTGTATGATCAATTATTTCAAGTAATTAAAAAACAATTTGATATTATTTTCCCTCAAAAGAAAATAGTTATTAATAACTGTAAACCGAAATTCAGTGACTGGGCTACTCAAGGAATTTATACAAGTAGGAAAAAAATGTATATAGAAGAAAATAACAAAAAAGCATATAGAAAGGATCCATCGTTTCATCAGTACGTTAAGAGGTACTCAAAAATTTTCAAAAGAGTTTGCTATGTAGCAAAGTCGAATTACATACGCGATAAAATTAAAAAGTCTAGTAATAAGATCAAAGAAACTTGGAATATTATAAATAAAGAAACATGTAAAACTAAATCTCATGACAACAAATTTAGTCTAGAAATTAATAACAAACTTATTAAATCTGATGATGAGGTAGCAAACGCTTTTGAGGATTATTTCTGTAATATTCCTATAGAGACGACTAAACAGTTGAGTTCTTGCTCACTTCAGGCGAAATCATTACTAGTTTCGAGTGTTGATAGGTGCGAGTCCTCTTTTAAATTCAGACATATTGGTCCTTTAGACATCATAAAAACATTCAAAGAACTAAAACAAAAGAAAACAGAGGATAAATCGGGTATATCAATAGACACAATAAAACCCATTATACCTCTAATAGCTCCTTACTTATCTTATATCTTTAATGAATGTATTGATCAAAATCAGTTTCCAAATTTATTGAAACATAGTAAGGTTGTACCTTTATTTAAATCAGGAGACAAAAGTGACCCCAGCAATTTTAGGCCAATTTCAATATTACCCACAATAAGTAAAATTTTTGAAAAACTCTTTTTTAATCAATTACTTTCCCATTTTAAACTAAATAATTTACTACACGAAAAACAGTTTGGGTTCTCTAAAAGTAGAAATACAACTGATGCTGGGGTAGCACTCATCAGACACATTCTTGATGCTTTTGAAGACAAACATGATGCTGTAGGTGTATTCTGTGATTTATCAAAGGCGTTTGATTGTGTAGACCATCAAACACTGCTCATTAAGTTGGAACACTATGGTGTCTCGGAAAACTCATCTAGGTTGTTAAGTTCATACCTATCAGGTAGAATACAATCAGTTAACATAAATGGTACCTACTCTTCCGGTGCCCCCCTTCAAATGGGGGTGCCCCAGGGCTCAATATTGGGGCCCTTACTCTTCCTAATATATGTAAACGACCTACCATTTCATTCCAAAAATCTTTGTGAGATAGTTTTGTTTGCTGATGATACTTCTTTGATTTTTAAAATGAAAAGACATGACGAAAATTTTGACGAAGTAAACAATACCCTCTCCAAAGTATTGAATTGGTTCACCACTAATAACTTGTTACTGAATGCTAGTAAAACTAAATGTATAAAATTCACTTTGCCTAATGTAAAGCAACTTACACCAAATATTGTACTAAATGGTAATAATCTAGTCTTAATGGACTCCACTGTATTTCTGGGCTTTAGACTTGACTCAAAATTACAGTGGGGACCTCATATTGAAGCCCTAGCTGGGAGGCTAAGCTCAGCTGCCTTTGCAGTTAGAAAAATTAGGTATCTGACTGATGTTGAAACGGCGAGGCTTGTATATTTTAGTTACTTCCACAGTATTATGTCTTACGGTCTTCTCTTGTGGGGTTCTGCTACAGACATTGAAACCATATTTATTTTGCAGAAAAGAGCCATTCGTGCTATTTATAAACTTAGTCCTCGTGACTCCCTGAGAGAGGTCTTTAAGAAAATCAACATATTAACTGTGGCTTCTCAATACATTTTTGACAATATAATGTACGTTCGTAAAAATTTAGATAATTTCATGAAGAAAAGCGACATTCACCCATATAACACAAGAAATAAACACAAGCTTGTCGTTCCTAACTTCAGATTAGTTAAAACTAGTAACTCGTTCATGGGAAATTGTATAAAATTCTTTAATAATATACCACACAATCTTGTCGAATTGCCGGTTGATAAATTTAAGAAACACGTTAAAAACACGCTTATGTCTAAAGGCTATTATAAGGTTCAAGACTATCTAAACGACACGAATGTGTGGTCCGTCCAGCCTGCACCAACTGATGTACTTACCTTTGATGATTTTGATTTTACGGCAGCTAGTGGTGACTGAGTTTGTTCCGGCGTTTCTTCTCAGCACTTGCTGGTAGGGCCCAAAAGATAAGGAGACATGTTTCGCACATTTATTTATTTTAATTTTTATATTTGACGTTCATAAGTGTCATTTCATGACCTAAATTGAAATAAAGATTTTGAATTTTGAATTTTTTTGAATTTTTTATGTTAATAACGTACGTTACAAATGTATTTTTCTATATGTACACCAAAGTTTTACTTTGAACTTTGTGTTGCATTGCAACGTACAAAACAAGTTCACGACAAAAACGAACTAACATCATGACATGAGCCATGCACCAAAACAGCATTGTTTTACTTAGCTGTTTCTATGTAATGTTGAAAATAATTTCACAGAATTCGTGTTGTATTTTGTACTTCATATTTATTTCTTTTAGCCGGCGGCGTGTCGTGTAAATAGTTATGCTAATTGTTCATAAATAAAATTATGAAAAATAAAAGTAAATAAGAATCATTTGCTCCAAATACCGTGGATCTAAACAACATCACTACTGACAGAAGGCTGAAGATATAGTTCCTATTTTAAGGATTTGTGTAGTGTATGTATTAAAAATATAAGTTAAAAAGCCGGTCTACTAATAAGCTTTTGGTAATGAGCAGATATAAGACTTCTTTTAAATATCAAGAAATAAAATGTCACTTTCATTGTAGCCATAGAAGAGAGAAACGAAATTCAACACTCAATATACGAACATTATCAGAGTAGGGGATGTCCAGCGTTCGAATATTGGGTTGACATAGGCTTTATTGAAACTTTAGTAATTCCAAATTACTCGTAGTTATCTGCCACCGAAAGGGAATGTCTGCTCGTGATTTATAGTTACAATTGCAGATTCAAAATTGCTTCGATGAATTTTGGTAGAAGCTTGAAAACCTTATGTGTTCCTTTACGTAGAATGATGATGAGTTTCTTGAAGCTTAATGATAAATAATCATGGTAAATAACACATCTTTAAACGTCTAAGATTTGAGTACCTTATATTATTAATACTTTTCTGAAATCCGCATCAAAATCGGCTTAGCCAAACGCGAGATAATCGCTGAGAAACATACAGGTAGCACTGAGGCCTTCTTATTTTACGTCGTTTCCTTTTTTACCCCTAAAAGTACCATCTAACGTGGTTTCTCTCAGACTCATACAACATGCACTAAAGCTTTGCAAGCTTTCACAAAACTTCAAAGATAATTAAGCTTTCACAGTTCTATAGAAACACGCATGAATTTTATAAAAACGCGTGTGTCTCAAAAACAAAATTTACTTTTACTGCAAAGAATTTTGTAATACTTATGCTACAAGTAACAGTTTTGGTATATAACGTGTTCTTTTTGTTTTCCGGAAAATTTTACCAAGGATTCTAGAAGTATAAGTAATATTTTCCCGAAAGAATGATATTATTATTCTTACAGAATGATAATAAGGCACGAGTTAGTTTTTTTTTTAATATATTTTTTAAATTTTTTTTAGAAAACTAAAAAACCGGCCAAGCGCGTGTCGGACCCGCGCACTGAGGGTTCCGTGCCAACTTTCAACTGAATTAGGGATTCTTACTTCCACTTAGCCAAAATACCACAATATTTTGTTGACCGCAAATATAACTTTGTTTTTCATAGTGTTTGTATGAAAAACAAAGTTATATTTGCGGTTGATAAAAATGTACTTTATCTCAAAAACTGCTAGTTCGATTTCGCTCAAAACAATTTTCGTTGAAAGTTTTAGTTGAGATCTACATCATATATTTTTTTCAAAATTTTCACTTCCTTAGTTCAAAAGTTAGATGGGGGGGGACGCCCATTTTACCACTTTGGAAGCGTCTATATCTCAAACGTTCGGCTTTTAGAAAAAATGGTTTTAGAAACCTCAGTCATTTTGAAAGACCTATCCATAGACACCCCACACGCATAGGTTTGAGTAAAAAAAATATTTTTGGTTTTAGTTTCATGTATGGGAGCCCCCCCTATAATATCATTTTTTCAAATTTTTCGTACCTGAATCGAAAAGCGGTAAAGGGGATACACCTACCTAGTAAGTTTCAGCGGTGTGATGCTAATAGTTTCAGAATAAAGTGGCTGTGACATACGGACGGACAGACAGACAGACAGACAGACAGACAGACAGACAGACAGACAGACAGACAGACTTGACGAAACTATAAGGGTTCCGTTTTTGCCATTCGGCTACGGAACCCTAAAAAGTGCAAATGTTATAAAAAAAATCACACGAGTTTTATTTAAAAAGTCTGATTTATATCCCTAATTTTCAGGAAAACAAAAAGAACACGTTCTGTACCTACAACGAACTAAATATTTTGCTACGAAGGGCAGCTGTCACGGGCTTTACAAAATAGGGATACAATAACAACAATTCTGCACTCCAGTAATATTAGCTATTTTTTTATTAAAGAACGTTTTTCCACGTGGCTGGCTTTTTAAATATTTTCATCCTATTTATTATTCATTTGTTTATTTTCCTCAAAAATAAGGAGGGCATCCTTTCTCTGATGGATATTAGCCTCATCATTTATTGCGAGCCCAATCCGCGGAAGAAGTTGTAATACATTTTCTGACCAAAGAACATTTTGGGTTCCTTGAGATAAATAATAATCAAATATTTTAATGTACAAAAAAACAAAAACCAATCCTGAAGATAAAAGCTTTCAATAACAATGAACTTATCTCCTGTAATCGAAATTAGAGTGTCAGTTACAAAAAACTCCCGTTACGCTCTAATATAACACAAAAAGTTATCAAGGGATTCTAAGTAACAAAATATCAAATTCATCTAGGTATCAGTTCACCCGCATAAAATAACCATGACTTTTTGCTCTGTAATGCGATATGCACTTGATTCTTATTTTATTAACACCAGTTGAGTCGAAAATGTTTAAAACAGTTTCAAAAGGCATTTTAAAATGTTGAATATTTCGTTGCGGATCCCTAAGCGGTACCCTTACGCATGCTTAGCTAATTTTGTTTGGATTACCTCTGGCCAGATGGACTTAATTTTTCTCCACGCTCGAAGTATTTTGCTGTACAATTTGAATTTCAGACGTTGGTGGTAACGATATGAATGCATCTTTATTTTAACATTTTATAATTTCGATGGTTACAATTAGGTGATAACCTTCCTGAACCGTAAAACCAAACACGTTTCATTAATGTGTAGATAGATATAGTTAGTTAAAAATATAATCTTAAAAAGTTTTTTCAGTTACATTTTTTCAAAGGAGTGAACAAGGCTGCTTTTTACGAGATATACGATATTTTTCCAATTCATTTGAAGGAAATACCTTTTTCACCATCGACAAATAAGAACTAAAACAACGAATAATTTAAATATGGAACGTCATTGTACATGAAGTATTCGACACATAACGATAAATAGAACTTACTGGGACATTGTAAAACTGGCATCCTTAAATTTCCAAGACAGACTGAAACAAAGAACTTCTGCTTTTACCAACGTTCATATATTTTTTATCTCTATAATAACACTAGACTTGTATGAGGATTTGGCTTTGAAATTTTACTTTTTTGATGCATGGAAATAAGGAAAATAATAAAAATAAATAAATAATGTAGCTGCTGAACGGAATCGTAATGTTAAACCAAAATAAAATTAAAGGAAAAAGAGGTTACTTTTACTTAAAATGCCAAATAATAAGTAGACACTTAAGCTTACACGTAATTTCATGATTGAATGCCTTTTTAGATATTAAAAAATACAGATGACCTTCAGACGGTAGATTACTATGATTTCGTAGAAAAATATGTTCCCAGGGGCTTAGTAAAGATTATCCAATTTTTATCAAGCAATATGAAAAATGTAGTTGTTATCATGCTTCTTCTAAGTACATCATCGTGTAATTTATTTTGAGTCACAAGTCACTATGCAAAATATTGTATACGCGTTCCCCTGGTGCTGAGCAGCAGCAACATCATTACTGTGTAGGATTTTAAACATTCGCGTTGCATTGCAATAACTATTAGAAATGACGGGTCTAAACGCGAATAAAATCTTATGAGTTGCTATTACTCACTGCTCGACGTGACGTTTCGGCTGTATACATAAGAAGTTTCAATGACGTCATCCATCACGTAAACTGCTTCAAAATTATGTAAAGCCCCAATTAACTCAAATGGTATTAAATTACAGTATCCCATGGGATTCTAGATTGGGAGAATTGGTTCGTAATTCAGGCAATCCTGCGGGTTGGTAGGCATCAATCCTTGTTAAATGGGCTCCGATGATACTGAATACAGCTGTGTATATACTCCAGATAAGTCTCTCAAGGGCCGATTCTGCTGCTAAAACAAACTGTCTTAATGGACTCACAGTGCTAAGTGATGTGTTTATTTAAAGTAACTGCAATTTGTTATAAAAGCTACCAACTTATGTATGCAGGATGACCTTTCTTACTTTTCATACATTTTAGTCACGCGAAAATTGAATGAATGAAACGGCTTTTGTATGCAACGGCAGATTTTTTTACTTGATTTTACTACAGATCCCTTAGAAAAAGGTGTTCATATTCATGAGTGGAGTCTTTGAATAAAATTTAGATACTGTTAGAAAAGTCTTCCTGTAAATTTAAGTAATTTTAAGGTACAAACATAAAACTTCTTTACCTGAAAAATCTTTTTCTGCTGAAAAAAATCATTTTTTATTAGGTCATCACAAATTGAGTGTTTGCTCTAGCGCTGGTGTTGCTATTTTGTGTCATTTTCAAACCCTTTTATTAAAAAGAAATACGCCACACACTTTTATGTATAAAAAACATTGATATTGTGCTGCCATTTGTTCTTCATATTTGTTGACAAATACAACTTGATGAGACGCGGGAAGTGGTGACAACAACGAATAGTGAAATACTAGAAAATTTTTCGTGTAAGAGAGACATTTTGGATGCCCTTTCATATCAAATATTGTACTGAATATGACACGAATTCAGCATACGAGAACGGTTTGTTGATGAAACGTATTTGTGTCGAGCTTTGTCATAGTCAATATTTTTCAAATATCAGTATATCTAGTCAAATAGACGACGACGCGTTTGGTGTATTGGTTAGCGCTCCTGACTATTACGCCGGCCATCGCAGGTTCAAATCCCGCAAGGGGCAAATTTTTGTGTGATGAGCATGAACATTTGTACCTGAGTCATGGATGTTATATGTATTTAAGTATTTAAGGGAGACGCCCCCGTCATAATTGTTGTCTGTCGTAGCATAAGGAAGACAATTCCTTACCATGATACCAGACAATTGGTGTGCTGTCTGGCGTATATTTATTTATTAAAAAAAGAAAAAGAAAGAAATGGAAAAGCAAAATAATAAAAATGTCAAAGATGACAAAAAGTAACACAGACATTATTTTTAAATACTATAACATGCATGTAAATTATATAGGCATGTTAAAAGGTGATATAAAAATACATGCAAAAACTAAATTTACTTTAGGTACCTACTTTAACTTCAATAACGCATTGTTATTATTATTTTACATTTATTCTCTAACAAAGTTAATTTATGGCACAATTTAGCGCAATAGAAAATAATTAAGAAATAGCGCTTTTCCGTGAGGCCCTAATCTAGTCCCCGTTATCGACCGAGATAACAATAGAATTCAGTTGTGTGACAGGACTTGGTACCTAGACGATATTTTTTTATTAACGCAGATATACAAAACAAGTAAAAATAAATACTACAAAGCATGTGTACATTAGTATTCGCAAATGTGGAACTCTCTACCCGCATCAGTGTTGTCAATGGATTATAGCCCTAAAATTTTCAAAGTTAGAGTGGACAGGCTTTTTCTGGATGAGCTTGCTCCATCGTCGTCTCTGTCTATACCACTGGTCTAGCCTGGAGACAAGAGCGAACCCATTTCAAATAAATAAATAAAAATGCCATACCGAGCAGAACCAAGCTACTGCATACGAGTTTAAACTGTGACCTGAGTCTAGATATTTGCACCCGTCTGTCGTAAAACAAAGAATTGCCTGACGAATAGGAATGATGCAACGCTTGGCTTGGATATTGAGTGTTTTGAGAAAATATACTTTTGAAAAATGAATTCTCACGGTCAAGTCTTCTCGTATTTGTCAAAATTATTTTATTCATAAATGAGTGTACTAAGTTTTGCACGTGCGTTTGTTAAAACAATTCCAATATGTACATTAATATCAAAACTGTAAAAATTGCACCACATTCACTCTAATTTTACATTAGATTATGTTTAAAAATATTTTCGTTTGTATTCATAATCGATTCTTAGAATGAAGAATCTCAACCGATTATTAAAAAAAAACAATAGAATACATAAATAATGGACCCACTCTCAAGATAACGATTTACATCATCGCAAAGGATAGCCTTTTATCTTTTATGGCCATTATAAATCCCAATATCAGATGGAATCAATCTATTTAACTGTCCAATTATTACGCAAAATGATGTCCATAAAAATCGTATTTCGAACACCGAACGCATCAATAAAACAATTCAGTTCAGTTTACTTAGCCATGAAGATCAGGTTGAGCGATTTGACAGATATTTGGGTTTTGATTAGGTACTAATACAGGGCGTTCCTGTGGGTGAATTAGACAGCTACATGTGTTTTTAATTCTTCTCTTCTTCTTTGTCCTAGCCTTTTCCCATTATTTGGGGTCGGCTCTCCTCGTTCTGCGGCGCCAGGACTGTCTGTCCTGGGTTGTCGAAATATTAGTTTCTGTAAGCTCTAAGTCTTTGTTAATCGTGGACCGCCAGGTGGCCAGTGGGCGGCCTCTACCTCTCTTGCTTTCTGGCAGTGCTAAGGCCCGATTTACTACGTGGTCCTCTGGGCGTCTCATGACATGTCCGAACCATCGCAGTCGGCTCTCGGTGAGTTTTTCTGCTATGGGCGCGACTTTGAAACTTCCTCTGATGTGCTCGTTTCGCACTTTATCGAGTCGGGTTACACCTGCCGCCCATCTTAGCATCTTCATCTCACTTACGTGTATTTTCTGTACGTGGGCTTTCTTTATGGCCCAGCACTCGGCACCGTACGTCATGGCTGGTCTGACTGCTGTCTTGTAGATCTTGCCTTTGGTTTTGATCGGCATTCTTGTGTCACATAAAACCCCTGTCAAAGCCCTCCACCTCTGCCATCCCACGCTGATTCGATGGGTAACATCGGCATCAATGTTTCCGTCGGCTGTCAGCATCGCACCGAGATACTTAAATTGGGATACCTTTGGCAGTGTATTCCCGTCAATATGGATGGAGTTGGAGCTGTTGGTGTTACCACTGAATGTGCACTCCAGATATTCGGTTTTACTTCTGCTGATTCGGAGGCCGTTGTTCTACATGTGTTTTTAATTATTTATTTAAAAACTTTATTTCACAAATAAAAGTGTACAAATGTTGAAGTCAATGCTAAAGTCATTCTCTCCTAGTCATACCTTCAGGTCATGCAGAAAGATTGTAATGGATGCAAGAGAATGGTATCACTTTGCTTTCAATGTTATTAAACATTGTTTTGAAAATTATTATGAAATTCCATATCCCTAATTTAGAATAATAAACAGAATATTTTTCTAAAATATTCGACCCGTTCCTGGGCCCAATTTGTTTGAATTAACATTTGATGAAGTAACTAGTGACATTACGTTTCTTCGCCATCAAGTACCTACATACAAACTTATGTAAATCAAACTATTTAAAAATATATTCAATAACACCCTGTATACTATTTGTCTTTAGTAAGCTAACCGAGATAATATCTAATAATTAGCAATGTCATTGCCTTTGACATAGCAGCTAAGAGCAATTAGCTCTTCATGGTAGATAATACTAATTGGAGCCATTGTATTCCAATCGCGAATGAACTTAAGTCAATTGGTTGACTGCTTATCAACGAATGAATAGATGTGTTATTCGTTTGAGGCCTAATCCTATTACGTGTGATCTTATACATCAACTGAGTTAAGTCACCTTGTCAATTCACTAACGACATTCAGATTCAATATGAAAATTAAAGCTTTTTTTAGGGTTCCGTAGCCGAATGGCAAAAAACGGAACCCTTATAGTTTCGTCAAGTCTGTCTGTCTGTCTGTCTGTCCGTCCGTATGTCACAGCCACTTTATTCTGAAACTATAAGCATCACATAGCTGAAACTTGGTATTTAGGTGTATCTTATTTACCGCTTTCCGATTCAGATACAAAAAGTAAGAAAAAATAATATTTAAGGGGGGGCTCCCATACATGTAACTAAAACCAAATTTTATTTTTTTACTCAAACCTATGCGTGAGGGGTGTTTATGGATAGGTCTTTTAAAATGATGTTGAGGTTTCTAAAACCATTTTTTATAAAAGTGTAAGGTTTGAGATATAGACGCTTCCAAAGTGGTAAAATGGGCGTCCCCCCCCCATCTAACTTTTGAATTAAGAAAGTGAAAAATTTGAAAAAAATATATGATGTAGATCTCAACAAAAACTTGCAACTAAAATTGGTTTGAAGGAAATCGAACCAGTTGTTTTTGAGATATAGCACATTTTTATCAACAGCAAATATAACTTTGTCTTTCATACAAACACTATGAAAAACAAAGTTATTTTTGCTGTCACAATTAATGTGATGTTTTCGTTAAGTGAAAGTAAGTGCACCCTGAATTCTGTTAAGGGTGGCACGGAACCCTCAGTGCGCGGGTCCGACACGCACTTAACCGGTTTTTTTATCATAAATGACCACGTTCACACCCGAGGGTAAGTGACGATGTAGTCGAGGATGGATCATGTTTGACCAGCAAGAACAGTCTTTTTACTCTTCCCTTGAAAATACCCTTATTATACTGATTAACTGATTTTAAACAAATGAATACAATTAAGTTAACTAGGCCCTAATTGTGGATTAATAGGGGTAAATGCGGAAAATATTAAATTACTCTGCCGAAATCGCTTCTCGAAGATTTTTGTTATTTGGACTACAAAGAATGCAAAACCATTTTGAAAAACAAAAAAATATTACATGTAAGACCGAACTCGCCTACTGCGAGATAAACCCACTTGAGGTTTTTTAGAGTAGGAATCAATATGTATTCATTATAATATGTTTTGTTTGATATAATAAATAAATTTAAAAAAAATTATAAAGACACTGTACAAGTTTCAAACAGAACTCCAAAGTTAACATCATCTCTGTAGTCTTTTCTTTTCTTAACTCTACACTTTACATGCACCATCCTTATTTTTTTTTACTGATTAGACTTACGGTTGTTAGCCATAGATATTAGCCTTGAATTTTGTAAGAAACGTATTAATAAAATATTAATCGTTATTTCTAAAAAGATGAAATATGAAACCAAAAATTGCGCACGGGCGGGATTCGAACCAGCATCTTTCTGGCTATCCGGGCCAACTGCTCTTCCAATTGAGCTACCGTGCCGTCGGTCCGACCGCGCGAAATTCTTGGTCTCATTGATACGTCATTGCGTGACGTTAGCGCCATCTACCCGTCTGTTTATGCAACAGCGGGCCAAGTAGTTATTCTTTACAGAATAAATTCAACTTGGAAATGATAACGCTTCGTTATTTATTGTGAATGTCGCGATATTATAATGATAATTAGTGATGTAAGCCAGTTGATTAGTACTTATCAAAGTTAATACCAAGCATGTATTATAAATCATGAAGAAATACAAAACTATTCATGAACAAAGGATTTTATTGAGAGCTAAAGTGTCAACATGTACCTACAAATAGTTTTTGAAATGAAATGAAATGAAATAAAATGATATTTATTGCGTATTGAAACAAGGTTGTACAAAGGTCACTAAAACAGGTTGCACTTGGATCTACCTTTGCAAGTAAACTCACACAACTAATATAGCGACTGACTAAACCACATCCTACGTAGTTCTACCTATCACACGTCACACCAGTCTGATAAACAAATAGACAGTCCGGCCGATCCTATTTATAATTGGTGATTAAATCGAATGGCCTGAAGCGTTCCGAACTTGATGAGCGGTTTTGCATAAATGAAGTCGCGATCGATCACTGCATTATGTACGGCTGCCGGTGACGTAAACAGAAACAGTACCCTTAACACGAAAAACTATCGAATGCGTTAACGTATCGAGAAATGTAAAAATCCATATTAAAAAAAGAGTTTTTTTTACACACCGCCAGGGGCGCTTGTCCAATTTCCATACGAATTGTCATTTCTCGATATGCTTACGTAATCGATAGTTCTTCGTGATAAGGGTACATAATGATTTAACTCAATCGCTTCCATATCACAATTGTTTATGACGTCATGGAAAGGCTAAAATTGCGCCGAGCGAAGAAATATATTAACCAATTGCGACAAAAATGTATGTACGCCGATAGTTTAGAAATACCTAAGAAGAACAGAAGCACCGTGCAGACTCGCTGTGTCTGAAGAACAAATTAATAAAGAATAAAAAGTAATTTTGTAAGTATGCCACTGGTCTAGCCTAGAGACAAGAGCGAACCCATTTCAAATAAAAAAATAACCACGTTCAAAAAACGGACTAAGAAGCTTAAAGTGACGCATTCGTTTTAATTTAAGTTCATAAGTCAATTTTATATCTCAACGATACGATAGGTACAATATTTAACCATTAGTTGAGTTAACCATCATCGATGGCGATGATAGTTAACTCAACTAATGGTTAAATGTCGTTACCAGCGGTTGAATATTTTAAATTGTATATGCCTAAGAGCTAACTTTTTCGTGCTCAAGAAAGTTTGGATGAAAGAAAAGTTGCTACAATTGAAAAAAGAATTAATATTTCCCAAAATGTTAATGTTTTTAAGTGAAAGTACTTATGTAAACCTTTTTTCAGTTTATAAGCATCAGTTTGAACGTTTATGTAACTAAAAGAACTTAACGAAAGCCGATTTCATTTAATGCCCTCAGAAAGAAGCTCAACATTATCAAAAAGTAAAGACTAAGTAAAGTGAATTTATTCATTTGTTACTAAAAGCATACTGAAATCTGATTACAAGCTATATATCACCTTTAGGGTTATTAGATATACATTTATTTGTTATGCTAAGCTTTCACATGAGGTGCCTACGAGTACTTTATTTAAAAACTCGAGCAACGAGAATTGAATCAACGTTTGAACAATGCTTTTATTTCATTCACATTGAGGGATTTAAATACCCATTATTACATGTGAAAAAGTAAAACAAATAAAGCTGGGATAATCATTTAGCATTCGTAAATGAAAATTCATACTTGTTTTTTCGAGAAGGTTACTGCCTAAATTGAAAAGTGAAGGCACAAGGTAGAGGAAAATTATGACATGAGTAGGTTGATTTTCAGTTAAACATTAAATATTTCAATACCTAAACAGTGCGAAAGAAGACTATTGAAAGAGGTTGTTTTGTTATAAAATACCTAATTCGTTGTACGACGAGTGTCTATTTTATAAATTATTTGTTTGCTACAAACTCTGATATTAAATTGAACCAATAGTGCAATTTTACAGTCAATGTATTACTCAGTATCAATTTTGATACAATTGAAGTAGCATTTGGCTATGTAATATGAGTTGGACGTCAAAAAATACAGCGAAATAAAACCTTTTTTCAGAACGGTACATGGTGGTTTGCTCTTGCTCATCAAGGATATGGCTTAGCATTCTACTTCTAAATCACAATAGTTTTTTTTTAATACTCACTTAAGTACAGTCAGCTGCAAAAATATAATGCAAATATATGGTCCGCTTTGATAAAAATCCGCAGATATAATAATATTCGAGATTTGAATAAGATTAACTTACTTCGCAGGCGATATTTTGATAGGGAAATAGTCAAGCGATAGTGCAATTTTTATAACTTCAGTGATCCGCATTCGGTGATTCTTCAGGTATCCGTATTCGGTCCAAGAAGACAAATTCAAATCAAAACAATTATAGGACCAGGAGTACGAAAGGGTCCTAAAAACCAGTCATTCCTCGTATTCACACAAGGGCAGAAGGGTGGGTATTTTGCTTAAACAGTTAAGCCGCTCTGTTTTTGAATGTCCTAATTACATGTCTTAATTTCGACCAAAGAGTTAATTTTAAGTTTTCTTAGGTTGGATCGCAATACCAATTTGGCGACTCAGCTATCTGTCTGGAACTTGAACGGATTAAAGCAAGATCGCAATACACACGCCCCCAGTAGTATCTGTCTTTTGTGCCAGTAGTCACACTGGTGTGACCACGAGGAAGACTATGACACGAGGAGAGATAAGTTCAAATTCGGATAAAAATCAAAGACGCATCGGGTAACGGATCAGTGATAAAATGACTCCATCAGTTTGGTGAGACGTCATCGCGGCAGTCGTTAGTGGAGAAATAAAAACATAAAACTATTGAAACTAAAGTAACATTTCCTACGCTGACTGTAGCTTAGCCCCAACATCCTCCCAAGGTACTCTCGGCAAGATAAATCCTGAGCTTTGATGTCATTGTAGGGAACGAATAAAAGAAAGCCCCTTGGAAAAGAAATCTACAATCTTCACCGTCATACCCGTAACTACGCAGTGAAATGATTGAAGGATTTATAGAGAGAGTTATTCGAGGAAAATGAACCCTTTTGTTTGTAATTTTATCATCATAAAGATAATAAAGAATGTTTTGATTCCGTGTAATTTCTGACAGATTTTTTTAAAACAAATATTCGGTCAGAAGCTCCGATTATTAACAAAGACGTACAAAATACCACGCCTAAAGCACTCAATTTACTAACTTCATTTAAGATCTGTAGTCAGTAGATTAGTTCACGGTTTCCGTTAAGATTTTTTGAGGATTATTTAAACTTGTATTAGTGCTACAAGTTTAACATTTTAGGATATTCGCAGGCAATACATGGTTAATAATATGGTTTGCGATAACTTTATTAATTATATTGACATCACAAATCAAGTACCTAGAGGTTAAAAAGTTTGTTGCGCACATATTTCAAAACTTATCACTAACTTATTTTAAAAATAAACTTTTAAACACCAATCACAACTCACCTCGGCAATCCAATGAGAAAAACCACCGAACTGAAGTTTCCACACAGTTTTAATACATAACGTCGATTCGAACAAAGTGATCGTAACGTAACTTTGCTAGCGTCGCGCGAGACACAACCAACCGCGGCCGTGGTCCATCACCGACTGAATTTTCCCTTTAGAACTGTTGCACTGACAACCATGCGCAAAGCGATCTTTAGTACAGTACGCCGCAAAAACACATATACGATTTTTATACCACACGAACCTTAGTACTTTGTATCACGTCCTCACGGTTGACAGAAGTGGATACAGTTTTTTGAAGCTGACTGTAGCTACATAGCAGAAAGCAAAACGCTTACCATTACTGGCTCAACACAATCAGTGTACCTACTTGCTGATTGGAATCAGCTTTTGGGCTTTAGTTCTTTTTAGAAAAAAAAACTTATGTAGTTACTAGCTTACCTGAACGAAAAAGAGAGTTCCAGTTTTATGTGCTAATATCTAAGCTGTGTGCTATTGACTTTGAAATACAATTAAAGTTACGTGGCACAGGCCAAAAGTTAACTAACCACCTTTTATACCGATAATTTGTCGGAATTTTTGAAAAGGGTATTTGAGTCTTCTTTGATAGTAGATATTTAAAAACCGGTTAAGTGCGTGTCGGACCCGCGCACTGAGGGTTCCGTGCCACCCTTAACTAAATTCAGGGTCCACTTACTTTCACTTAACGAAAACATCACAATATATTGCGACAGCAAAAATAACTTTGTTTTTCATAGTGTTTGTATGAAAGATAAAGTTATATTTGCGGTTGATAAAAATGTGCAATATCTCAAAAACTACTGGCTCAATCTCCTTTAAACCAATTTGCGTTGCAAGTTTTTGTTGAGATCTACATCATATATTTTTTCAAAATTTTCACTTTCTTAGTTCAAAAGTTTGGAAGCGTCTATATCTCAAACCTTACACTTTTAGAAAAAATGGTTTTAGAAACCTTAACATTATTTTAAAAGACCTATCCATTGACACCCTACACGCATAGGTTTGAGTAAAAAATTTTTTTTAGGTTTTAGTTTCATGTATGGGAGCCCCCCTTAAATATTATTTTTTCTTACTTTTTGTATCTGAATCGGAAAGCGGTGAACAAAATACACCTACCTACCAAGTTTCAGCTATGAGATGCTTATAGTTTCAGAATAAATTGGCTGTGACATACGGACGGACAGACAGATAGACAGACATAAGGGTTCCGTTTTTTGCCATTCGGCTACGGAACCCTAAAAACGTTATTTTTAGAGGGTAATTTTAGCTAGGTAAAAATTTTGTTTTCGTGGCTGAAAAAATATTTTGTTGTGTTATTTTAGTTTTGCATTTGATAGTAATACCAGTCTCTATTGAGCATTATTTTTTACATAGCACCTAATAATATCTGAGATAATATGAACTCCGTTTAAATAAAAATATGTAAATAGTCGGCTGCTTTTAGGAGATGCCGTGTTGTGATTCTTTGCATGTTAAAAATAAGAAGGACCTATTTGAATTGAAAACAAAGCTCACAAGCTTTTTTGGTAAAAAAATTTCGGAGGTATCTTAAGTTATTTAAAGTAATTTGTTCAAGAACAGTTTTTAAACATTTAAAATCGAATTTAAATATCGTCCGATCTCTCAATTACTACTTCGAAAAATGTACACCAATTTATAGCGACTGATTTTTGCTTTCTCTTAAATTGAATGAATGGCGGCATGCTAAAAGAAAAATTTAAAAGAAAAACTAATAACTCATCTCTAATTCTTCAAAGTGAGTTCATAGATCACTTCAATCCTATTTGTCATGAGTTGTTTAGGTACAGGAAAAAAATAATTAATTCAAAGAACATCTAAAGGTCCATTTAAATCAGGCGAGCGAATGCTCATTATATCTCCACTTTTTTTAAAAAATCAAGAAAGAATGTTCTTGTTCTAGCTCTAGTTCTTTGATCGTGTAGTCTAAACCTTAAAACGTGTGACTTTGTATGTTATAGAGAAGAACAAATGCTTGTTTTGCATAAAAACAGGCCTTGAATACAATAGAATAGAATATGTTTATTTGCTCAAAACATGGTAAATTTGATAACAGAATTTCATCATAGACCATCATGTTTTGCCACAGGCGGCATGCAAAGTTGAAGTTTTTAGGTTGAAGTTAAACAATTAATAATTTTAAGTAACACTATACACATTTTTGCTGTTTTAACATTTCAAGTAACATTAATTAATGACACTATTATTTAGGTATAATACATTTCTATTTATAATAATATACATAGTCAATATAATTCATGTCACAATAATAATTATTATTAATATAAATTAATCATGTCAAGAATTCAGTCAGATTATAAAAACATTCTTGTAGGACATATTTACGTAATCTTGTCACAAACATTTTATAAGGAAGCTGTCTTATGTCATATGGTATTTTATTGTAGATTTTGTTGTTTCGCATGTGTTAAGTTTCAATATTCTCTTCATAAAACTGCCTATTGTTTTCCCCTATTAATACCGAGGGCGACAATGATTCGACAGTAAAAAAGCTTTTTAAGCACCCAAGTCCATTCCATATGTGGCTCATTTCCCTTGTCCTCGAAACCAAATTGTCACTTCCGCTCCTTTGAAAGCCTTCGTTATGCATAATACATGCGTATCGAGTAGTGTGATAGGTACTATACTAATTAGTGGAAAAAAGGCGGTGTCGAACATAGTGTTTGTTTATTTTCACCTCTCTGGTTGGAGGTTCTGGAATATAATTTTTGTGCATCAGTAAAAAACTTAAAACGGGGATGTAATTAATTTGACTTGTAATTTGAGTATGATGTTAAGTTTAAGCTTCTTAGCGTGTGTGCGCAAGATGTATATAGTATGTTTGTTCACGGTTTCGAAATGATTATTTTTTAGTTCAGTCAAGTATTTCCTGATTTAAGACTAAGTATGTATTTTTAGAGACATGGGTCAAAAAAGAAATAAAAAAATCTAAACTGCTGGTTGAGGTCCTATAAAATAAGCATTTTTAGGGTTCCGTAGCCGAATGGCAAAAAACGGAACCCTTATAGTTTCGTCAAGTCTGTCTGTCTGTCTGTCTGTCTGTCTGTCTGTCTGTCCGTCCGTATGTCACAGCCACTTTATTCTGAAACTATAACCGTCACATATCTGAAACTTGGTATGTAGGTGTATTTTGTTCACCGCTTTCCGATTCAGATACAAAAAGTAAGAAAAAGTGATATTTAAGGGCTCCCATACATGAAACTAAACCTTAAAAATTTTTTTTTACTCAAACCTATGCGTGTGGGGTGTCTATGGATTGGTCTTTTAAAATGATGTTGAGGTTTCTAAAACCATTTTTTCTAAAAGTGTAAGGTTTGAGATATACACGCTTCCAAAGTGGTAAAATGGGCGTCCCCCCCCATCTAACTTTTGAACTAAGAAAGTGAAAATTTTGAAAAAAATATATGATGTAGATCTCAACAAAAACTTGCAACGAAAATTGGTTTGAAGGAGATCGAACCAGTAGTTTTTGAGATATTGTACATTTTTATCAACCGCAAATATAACTTTGTCTTTCATACAAACACTATGAAAAACAAAGTTATTTTTGCTGTCGCAATATATTGTGATGTATTCGTTAAGTGAAAGTAAGTGGACCCTGAATTTAGTTAAGGGTGGCACGGAACCCTCAGTGCGCGGGTCCGACACGCACTTAACCGGTTTTTAGTTGTGCAATAACTTCCATTATTATGTTTTATGCAATTTTATTTGGACAAACTCTGTGATGTAGGTGGCGAAGCACGCTGGATTTCAAGGCATCGTTGCTACGAGGTCCCAGATTGGATTCTATAGAAACCGTACTTAATTTTCTACATTGTCATTGGTCTGGATGTTGTGGATTCGTGAACCCATAAGTAGGTATATAAAATGTTGCCCTTTTAATATGTAACTACATAAACACTTCTATTATATCATTCCGCACGTAATCGTGCCCAAACGCTCACGAATTTTAACACAAGCACAAAAAATAAACTGCGAACAATATTCAACATAATGGTATAGAATGAGACGCCATTTTTAACAATAAGCACAACGCGAACAGTTTATATGCTAATGAATTAATTACAAAAATGAACCGTACACAAAAATCCGAACGCTTTCTGTCGGAAATCCCGAATTATTAACGTTGGGCGACGCTTAATCCCGTAAATTCGGTAATTTTGGACTCGAAGTGAATGGGGCCAACTGTTTAATTATGTTTATTCTAATTTAATTTCCGACACTTTGTATTCTGCGGATTGTCCACGCACACTGATGTAGAGTTATAGAAAGCGGCAACACGTAGAAAGCTTTAATGTTCTTAGGCTTAAGTTTCAAGCACATTTATCAACCTGTAATCGAAACAGCATCAACCAGGCGTCAACCAGGTGTCCACCATACGGAAGCACATTACGTAAAGGGAACAGCAACGCATAGGCATGGGATCGGCGCCGGATAGCGAACGCCTTGCCTCGGATCGTATTTCCTACAACTTAGTGACAGTTCTTCTTGTTAATAACAGCCCGCTTGACAGAGTGGACAGATATAAGACCGACCCTGTCAAACGGGCTGTCATTAACAAGAAGAACTGTCATTAAGTTGTAGAAAATACGATTCGAGGCGAGACGTTTAATATTCGGTGCCGATCCCATGACGAGGCGTTGATGATCCCTTTAATAACGTGCTTCCGTGTGGTTGACGCCTGGTTGGTGCTATCCCATTATAAGTCGATAAATGTGCGTCAGCCTTTAACATACAAAAAATTTAAAATTAATACAACATAGGTATTTTCTAGCAAGATTTACTTTACCTTTATATTGTGTTAGTATTCAAACTACACGAGTTTGCTTATAAGCACAAAGAGGAGAGTGTTATTAAAACCATATTTTATAGAACAGACCAGACTGCTGAAGTAAATTGTTTATTTTCATATTTTATAGTAAAATATCAAAGAACCCAACGTGTGCATTTTTCATTTCGCAAGTTCACTGAAAATTATAATCACAATGAATCATGTAGAAACTTAAGAATAAGTTATATAACTTTTTCTTACTTTTACTATGTGCATTATGCTCATTATTATGTAACGTGTTAGTTCAGAGTTCATTCGATCTTTATAAAAGTGTAGGGAGTACTCGTTACGGCCGGTTTCACTATGACATAATAAGGTCAGGTTAACGATATCAGCCACATACTTCATACAAATGACTGTCTATGTCTTCTATTTGATTTTTTGTTCGGCAAGTGCTTATTCATCGATTGTGAAACAGGCCATCAACATAAATAAGACTTTATAGTTCAAACTCTATTCCAAATAATATAACAAATACTTTACTGAAAACCGAATCAAAATCAGTCCAGCCAAATGCACGATATTTGCGGACAAACATACAGGTCGAAGAGAACCCCCTTTTTTGAAGTCGGTTTATTTAAATAAACCACATTTGAACGAAATCTCAGCAGCACTAGGTGTAATAATAACGTATTCCTCCACTCATTTTAAACGAACAAAGAGTTTAATGCTCCCGTCATGTCACTTCTTGTCAGCGAAATCCCGAGATTAACGTCAAGGGTCACAACACGATGTAAAAATAAAAGACTCAATTTTTTGTCAGCACGTAGTAGCAAAGCGAGTTTATTTTAATTTAGCCGCTGCAGCGGCAAAAAATAATTAAGTGAGAAAAATTTAGCCAGAGTGCTCACCAACACGGATATTGTATAATGGAACAGAGCACAGAAGGTCTGGAAGTAGCGTTACTTAGCATGTATCCTGATCACGAATAATTGCGTTAAAGTATTCGCATGGTAACATAATCATTTGTATGAGAATTTAAAAGCGCCTCCTAGAATTTGACACTCGAATAACATAATAAATTTCAATAATTTTATTTAAATAGATCGTTTAATTTGTTTCTGGACGTGCCATATTTACGTTAGTGTGACGTCATCTGCGGTTATGCTTTCAAGCTTACTACACGACACAGGAGTGCTTCGTGTTGCCGACTGACGACTCGCTAAGATTACGTGACGAATACGTCAAATTTTCGTGATTGGGGTATAGATGACGTTACTTAGCGCACCGTTTTTTTAGCGTTGTCTTGTCATGTCGAGACAAACATTCGTCGGTGCTTAGTCGACGCCTGTCGTCGAATAGTACGTTATTGCTTTATCACACATAAGCTATGTACAGAAAGTTAAACTTAGTTATCTTTGCTTCTTTACGTAGCTCTTGAAGTCTGGTTATCAACAGCAACACAGCCTGTTTTAACGTTTTGAAGCAAGCCCACTACTTAAATCTTAATTGCGACTATACAAACTGCTTACAACAATTAAAAATATGGGGCAAGTGTACCTGGGCAAGGCTATTAGTGTATTTTTATTAAAACGAAAAGGTCCGACGGGCCTACTATTGTAGAAACTTTTGTTATTTATAAACGGCCTGCAGATTTTCCTGGAGTCCGGACTACGAACTAATTATTTTCTATTTAGTAAATCTGACTTCAATATATTTGTTCTTCCGATACACAAAACATGGAGGAAAAGCAAATGCGGACCTTTTTCTATAACTCAAACAATATTGCTTCTTAAACAAAACAACATTGCATATATGAAAAAAACTTTGTAGAGTGTTAATTAAAATAAAAACATAAAACGTTATAATCTGTTAATATAAATGTTTTTTAAATAAAATAACTGTAACTTTACATGAGTATTTTCCTTGCACTAGTACATTCGCTGGATGTTAGTCGATAATCACTTTATGCAAGCTAATTACAAAAAAAAACTTCTTGATATTTTGAAACTATATCAACTTACCGTTTTAAGCATTCCAAGAACATCGCTGCAGGATGTAAGTTCCAAACTTGCAAAATTTTACCAGACCAGTAACTAAACTTAAAATTCACCAACACTTTTCTTAATTAACGGGTAACGTTATTTTGTAGCGCACCGTTGGGTAAAATTATTTACCTCTAGCACGCAGATAATATTACACTACGTTTGTGTTGTTATTGTGAAGTTCTTTATTTTTAAGCCTGCCTTAGAAAATTAAATAAATTACTTATCACTGTAAAATTCCAGCGCATTATTCAAGTCAGTGGCTTAAGAGATTTGCTTACTCAATTTCGAGCAGTTTCGAGACACCGTAAATTGTTTTTATTTTAACCGACTTCAAAAAATTAAGCCGCCTTCAAAAAAAGCCACAAAAAAGCTTAAAATGACGCTTTTGTCCTCTTATTTTTTAAATCATTTGGAATCGGTGCTAATGTGCGTAGACTGTTATGCTGTACGTAAGCATGACATCATGCATTAAAACATATAAAAGTGCAATTGTCATTGATGGTAAAACCAAAGGCAGTTAGCCAAAGATAGTTAATTAGTTTTCTCCGAGACATCCCTTGCCTCCACTTTTTTGAGGGTTTTCAATTGCAATAGTGGGAATGTGTGGTAGAAAAGTTATATTTTACGATGATCAAGAGACAAGAGCTGGCATAAAGTATTATGTTCTCTAGGTACTAATATTCTTTATTTCTGATATGTCTTACATGTACGATATCGTCTATCACGTCGATAAAATAAGCTACTTTCCTACACGACACGGTTTCTCACATTTTTTTAACTAGTTAGGCAATTCTTACTTCAATCAATTAAAACCAAGGACATTTAAGTTAACAAAAACACTCTTTAATATATGCATTTTAGGCCTGCTGATCAAGTGTTACATATCATACACGAAAGCTTACAAAGAACGAGTTAAAAGGTTTTTTTTATTCATCAAAACTAAATTGCTATTTTTATCATCAAAGTTATAACTGTACGTGGAATTATGGCTTTTCGTTACATTTTTCATTAAATCGAGCTTCACGGAGGATTAAAACTTTCCCTTCGAGCTTAGTAGTTAGACAGGGGAATATAATTCCCTGGAATTTATATGTACTTAGTTCACGTTGCTGCAAAATTTTGAACATTGTATGCTAAGTCGTAGATGGTACCACAGTAGAACAAATGAATTGCCACTGACGATGACAATTCATTTGTTTTTGAGACTTTGAATTTAGCTTTGATCTTTAGAAGACTGCCAAAGAACAAACCAAACAAGATTTCCTAGTGATCATGTTTATGTACTCGTATGTGTTTATATTTCATGCCCTTTATTCCAGACCAAGCACACTTTTTTTAATTTTTTTATAGAAAAAAAACATTAATTTACACCTAAAACTTTAGTAAAGCGTATTGTAACTGGTAATCTACTGGCAGATTTAGACAATAATTATGTAAAGAGACCATTGAGATACGGCTGGTATGGAAATAGAGTATGGCTTATATTGCCTCATACTTGAGGTAAGGCCTTTGCCCAGCAGTGGGATGTTTACAGGCTAACTTTACTTTTTTACTAACGGTCATGGAATGCTACAGTGTGGTTGGCAAAAACCTTTAAACCTGGCCTATATGATGTGCTATTAAGCTCTATCGACCTTTTTACAGTAACCAAGAAAAAGCTTTATAGTGAAATGCAGCATGGTGCAATTTTAACACCAATATACCTGTTGTAACGGGCTTAATCTCGCCGTGTCGGTTAGATTAGTACTTATAGCGCGAACCGGCGAGAGCTGAAAATTTCAGTGCTTTCCACGCTTATAGTTCGTGTTTTGTGGCGACACTAGTTTCGTATTTAAAATTCATGGAATGCATGATTTAAACAAAGAAGAACAGGGTACAAACAGATAAAGCCATGAATCAAATGCGCAAGTAAACATGGTGGATGAACATTCTACGCTAAGGAAGAAAAAAATAACTCGTGCATACTCTTAAAAGATGAAATAAGAAACCGAAATTGCGCACGGGCGGGACTCGAACCAGCATCTTTCTGGCTAACCGGGCCAACTGCTCTTCCGATTGAGCTACCATGCTGTCGACTTCATCTTTTAAGAATAAAATATGACACTGTGAGTGTTAAAATAATATAAGTACCCTAAGTAAAAAAAAATATAAGTATGTACCCTGTTTTTGTGATACTGAATAAAAAAAAAATAATATTCCAAGTCATGCATACTCGTATTTTGGATAAATTCAGACTCGCGTCATTATTTATGTTCGAGTACATGTTTTTGGATATGAAGTTTTTTATATGTTATCTATTATCTTGGGGTAGGCACTTTATTACCCGTTGTACTGGCATCAGTCGTCACTTTCTCAAAATCAAACCCAAAATTTGAAGATCTACTTGTGTGATTCTTGCTTATTCAATATTTCAAAACAAAAGCCTTGAAATATGTACAAAAAAGAACAAATAAGTTAAGTCATGCCTGAAATCAGAGTCTAAAATCAATAGATCATTGACATACGCGAACAATTCCTTTTGCCATTTTTCTTTAGCAAACTTCAACCAAAGGAGAATCTTATCGCTCGTTTCAAGATTTTTTGTCGTTAAACTTTATCAAGTTTTAAAAGAGACACCGAAGCTGAGGCGTTTTACTTTACATCAATCGGTTTTATGAAAAGTTGAACGCTTAGCCAAGGGCGATGAGATAGGACAATCAATATTGTGAACAAAGACCCCGGAATATAATTATAAGATAAGATGTTAGATACTGATTACATATTATTTATCCACAAACAGCTCTTTTAAAAAAAAGAAAGCAATAAATAAAGCCTTTATTGATAATAGACATCACAAACGTACACATACATAAAAAAATAAACGCACACACGGTTACAAAAAAAGTTAGTAAAATGAGGGTTTAGTTAGTGCCACCTTTAAACTGATTTCAGAGTGCACCTAGCGAAAGAATCACAATTTTTTTTGAGAGCAAAAATTACTCTGTTTTTCATAGTATTTGCAAATGTGCTACAACTCAAAAACTACCACTTCGATCTCGTTGAAACCATTTTAAGTTGAAAGTATTAGTTAATTTAAAAAACACATAATGACACACATGCAATATACATTTTTTTTCAAAATTTTCAGTTTATTAGCCCTACAAGGGAGGAATTCACATATTCATCCAATATGACGTTTTAATTTTATCCGTAAGTCTCCCTTGTCATTTCTGATTGAAGTTAAAGACACGAATGTTTTTTACCAGAGATTTGGGTAAAATTACAGGGCATTCGAGTGACGCCCGCGGCGGGCGGACACAAAAGCGATCTCGTGTGTTGTTTAAAAGAGACACGGCTTCCTGTCTCTAGATGTTTGTGGTTTAATTTAGAAGAGAAACTTTTGAAATAGTACGCACAGAACTGCTGAACGCTGACCATGGTTATAAGCTTATCAATTTAAAATTTGATTTATTAACATACATATTGTACTACGATACGGGATTAAGGCGACTTTTACTCAGTCGTATCCAATATGTATTTGGTTCGTATCCAATTTGAATCGGATTTGGTCAAGCAGTAGCATAGTTTTCACTCAGCTAAATCTGAATTCTGTGTTTTTTTTTTAATCTGAGCAATTTACGTACTGAATAAACATTAGACAGATAAATGCAAAAGTCAGATTTGGTTGTGCAATAAAGTATTAATAAATGTTAGTTACACTATTTATAACTTGAGAACGGATTTTCATTATTTTTACTTTTTTTTGCATTTGTCTTGGCCGCGAATAGGATAATATAAAACGGGCCTGAGGCAATACTGTGCATAAGCGAAACAATCAGCTCACAGCTCTTAGCTTATGCCCTGCCTCACCACCGAGGCAGTATCTCAGAACAAAGAGGTGACAAGGACCACCACTCCACTCTCTTTGTCTACAGCCACATTGTTTCATTTCGTGGATAAGGTGCGTTGACTCGATGTAGCCTTTTGATGTGGACGTGATTTTATTAAGTTCTTTAGATGAAACGCTTCGGTGTGACTTGGGAGGATGAGGAAAAAATTTGAACAGATCTCAATCTTATCATGAAAATATTGTATAATAGATTTGATGGTAGAATTAGAATAGATAGATGTCTAGGTAAACAGGCAATATTCCCAAATCCCAATAAGTTGCTATTATTATTATTAACACAGCCTATCTAGTATCTAATAGTACGTAGTCCTATTTAGTAACGCATTTACATAAGTTAAAATTAAATCTTTCCAATTAATTAGGTCATTCTGTCACTTGCTCACTGGCCTCTGTTAAGATAGCATTTCTTTTACATTATTTAGTTTACATCTATTTTGGGATTTCATTTGTAAAGTATAACAGAACACGCCAAAGTACTGTACCAATTGTTAATGAGCAGTGCATTGTGATTATTTCACGTTACCAATAAAATAACTCAAACTTATAAGCGCAACAGTTAAAATGTTAAACCAATAATCTCTAATTTGCACAACCTTTGTGTCATTGTCCTGTAACTTTTAATATCAAATGAATTTTATAGCTACATAATTTAAGGACGTAATCAGTCAGGTATCAAACGAATGCCGAGAGTCGCATAACAATGGAATTTTTATTGTGTCTCGTTTACACATACTTGACGAGTTAAAACATAGAGCAGCTTTGTGTTACATTGTTTTTAGTTTTTAGTGGTCACATGCTCATTTTGAAAAAGGTTCTAAAAATATTCGACCAAATTAATGTTATTCTTCATCGTTAATCTAAATGCTTTCTGCTGTGAAGGCGAGTCAAAAAGTAATATTTGTATAACGGTTTATACCAAATTTCAAGGAACGAATTAACCTTTTTCATTTAGGTATGACCCCTGATGATCACGTATCATGCAAAAGCAAAAACTATACAGTTATTTATTGCAAAAAATATTGCTGATTCGTGTTACGTTTCGGGAGGAAAATATAAAATAAGTGAAACCTTTTTTTTTGTCTCTACCACGTAATTCACTTGTTCTCACATCACACATCATCTTTTAAATTATATTTTAGATTAAATTTGTACACAGTACAGTTATGTATCTTATAAGTACCTACTTTAAGAAAGAGCAGGGTTTACTAATACAGGTTATGAAAATGTAAACCTCTTAAAAGATCCGTTATAAATATATTTTTTATCATAATTATTTGCTGATATTATGATATGAAAGGTAGGTATTTATTTCTGTATTTAGCATTTCAAACTAAGTATCACTTGGTTTAAGGCGTAGAATTGATGATTATCACAGAAAAAAAACAATCTTAAGCCATCTTTATATCATTAACTCACTTGTGCGAGTACGTTTTTATCTGTAATTAAAATCGGGGTACGATCACTGAAAATGCACTTGGCAAAATATCTATGACGATCAAAGTTTAAACTCAATTAAGCGAAACTGCTTGAACGTACAAGCTGTAAAAGCAAACGATCAGTTTGAAAGAAACGAGTCTCTTATTCCGGCAAATAAAAGAAAATAATTTTCTTTTTAATTATCTCCCGCTGCATACCCCGTTTAATAAGTCCTGTAAGCAAATAGACAGACACACAAAGGTGCTAACAAAGGCATGAAATGTTCACAAAGGATGTCACAACCATGCCACCCTGACTACACTCATCTTTGCACCCAACCTCATCTTTACCAACTTGTAATAAGATCCATTATAGTTAAACTGGTTCTTTTACAACCTTGCAGTGAATTCTTGGGAAAACAATAAGTCCGTATTCCTATTTTTGGAGTAATAAAATCTCTGGACGGCCGATTAAACATCATTCATCGTCATTGAGACCTGTCAGGAAGTTTTTTGATGGCTTTCAGTTTTTCTTAGATATTTTTTCTTTCTCGTTGAAAAAGGGGGTTTGATTGAAACAACTGGTTTTCTGAAGTCAATGAAAAAATTAAAAAGCTTTTTGGCGTTAAAAAATCGTCTCACTGCATCAAGATCTGTTTTGCTACCAGATCTATTTTACATGTACAGTGTAATTTAATTTATAAATTATTTGCACTGGAATGGAAAAAACATTACCCTTCTTCTGAATCAGGGAAAAAAACAGCGTTTTAATTTTATCAAGTAATTTCATTGTACAAACCGTTAACTGCATCTTGTTGGATCTATGTTTAGCTAATAACTTCGTTTTCTTACATGGACAAAAGAACAGAACCTTTATTCATATCCGGGTAAATTCACTCCATGTTTTATGCAAATTGCGAATTCAGAGCTAAACAAGCTTTAGTCTAGAATTTTCGTAGCAGACTTGACTTTGTCTTGCTCAATTGGAACGCGCTTATAAAATGAAGAAAGTCGGTCTTTTGTACTAAAACAAGTGCTCTGGGAAATTGCTTGCATTTTTCTTTAAGTTCTCGCAAGATTTTCAATACATCTAATGAAGAAGCAATTTCAATACATCTAATGTAAGACTATTGGTATTTTGACGTACCCATAAAACCTTTCTTACATTATGGCGTCATCGTAATATGAACAAGGCGTTTACGCCATAATTGCTTGAGTGCTGTACCCCAATCACGAACAACTATCGACTGCATAAGCGTATCGAGAAATGTCAAAATGGATGTTAAAAAAGTAATTTCTTTTGCACCGCCAGGGGCGCTGGTCCAACTTTCATACGAATTGACATTTCTCGATACGCTTTCGCAGTCGTCGTCTGAATATCGCGATCTTACTCTTATCTGAATGGACATCCTAATTTCTACTTAGGAGTTACATGTTTTCAAAATATAATATGATGATCGTAGAGCTTAACGAGATGATGTTCGGATGAAGTTTTTGCTTCGGTAGGTGTCCAATTTATAGGTACTTTATTTTCCAAAGGTCGTGGTCGAAAAGCTTGACCATTACAAACTTTGTGAGGCTGTCTGACCTGTGGCTCCAGATCACATTATACTTGTATCTGTAAATACTACTTATGTTACAAAATGATATCTTATCATGTAATGCATAGTTATTGAGAAGGAAAATAAATATACCCTATACTTATAGCCAGTAGGTGTATTTTTTGGTTGGTTTTTATAGTGTTTCTCCGCAATCCATTTTTAATCACTCGCCTCAATATGGCGTGTGATTTTTATTTAATTTTAATTGATTTTCGAATGAAAACCGGAAAAACCCACACGAGAGTTATTAAAAAAAGGTTACTTGGTTTTATAGTAGGTCCTCGCGTCAGTATTGTACGTGATATTCATCGTTTTTCTATTGATTTTAGAATGAAAATCACGTACTTTTGACGCAAATTTATTGAAAAATAGAGCTTTTGTACAATTAGAGAAGCTTTTAACACATAAAATACAGTAAATAACCACCATTTTGTGTCTCCCAAATTCTTATTAACGATACAATGTTCGGAACACACATCAAAGGCACGCGTATTTCCGAGGCATGTGAATTATAACTTAGTCACCCGTGTGAGCCTTCCTAAGTTCAATCGTGTATCGGCCGAATTCCAGAAAGGGTTAACATTCGGTACCGCGGTCACCGTGACTTGTATTTCCTGCGTAGGATGTTGCAACAATTACGGCTTTACGACAAATAATTAGACAATGTTTGGACCACTGTTTAAATATGATACGGCTAAATCGAAACGTACAGTGCGACAAGGATCTTCTGGCCAATAGGTGACATTGACAGGGGGGCGCTAGCATTCAATGAGGTTAGCCAGAGCAAAAAAATCTACCTTGATTCAGGGAGTTTAGGAAGCTGTTTAACGAATATTTTTATTTTTACCCAAACATGGCAAAGTCAAAGAAAAGATTTTTTGGATGGACATGTAGTTGAAGACATTTTTTTACCATCAGAGGCATATCATATATGTTTCTCTGATTTTAGACGCAAAACAATTGTATTAACAATGAGACCATTAAAAATTAAAACTTTATTTAAGAAGATTAGCTCCACACGATTTAAAAAAAATCATATTATTATTGTTTACACAGAAAATAAAACAAAAGGGAAAATCTGAAAATCTCTTGTAAGATTGGGAAGATTTCGCTACACTCGATCTGGCAACCGCATTTTTTAATTTGACAGCATATGTTCCGGCTGTCACCGTTGGCCAGAAATTGTTTTGAAATTGATTCTAAACTAGCTGTTTTATACTAAAGCAGTGGTCCGAACCTCGTCTAATAGGTACCTAAATTTCACGTTAAAAACAACACAGTTGCAGGGACTACGCAATTTGTGTTGTGTATGATTTAAGACCATCATGAATTTCACCTGCCAAATCTGTAATTCTGCGTCTAATTTATAATCTCCGTGCTCTTTAAACCGACTTCAAAAAAAGACGTTTGGCTGAACCGATTTTGATGCGGCTTTTATGTATTTGTTACATTTAGGAAATGGTTTTAGTGACTATTTTAGTTTGATGAAGTAGATTTAACATAGATAATAACTAAAATCTACGAAAAACAAAACATTTTAAACACTTTACATCTGATCTGTCTCTCCAGAATAATTATACAAGAAATTCGCAAGTCTAAATAAATTAGCTTCAGAAACTGGCGCTTTGGGATTACTTTAATAACTAAAAGAATAAGTGATCACATTAAGTACTGACCTACTCTACAACATACTACTCTGAGGTAAGCTAAGTTAAGTTAAGCTGCTCTGCTTTTGAATAGATTTTTAAATGGTTTTTGGCTACCCATGTCTTGATTTCGATTGACATAGAGTTACTTTTAATATTTCTTAAGTTGGAACGTGATTCCTATTTGGCGACTCAGCTAGCTGAGTGGGAATTGAACTGACAGGAACAAGAACGGATTATTCTTAAAAGATGAAATATGAAACCAAAAATTGCGCACGGGCGGGATTCGAACCAGCATCTTTCTGGCAATCCGGGCCAACTGCTCTTCCAATTGAGCTACCGTGCTGTCGGTCCGACTGCGCGAAATTCTTGGTCTCATTGATACGTCATTGCGTGACGTTAGCGCCATCTACCCGTCTGTTTATGCAACAGCGGGTCAAGTAGTTATTCTTTACAGAATAATTCGCGCAGTCGGACCGACAGCACGGTAGCTCAATTGGAAGAGCAGTTGACCCGGATTGCCAGAAAGATGCTGGTTCGAATCCCGCCCGTGCGCAATTTTTGGTTTCATATTTCATCTTTTAAGAATAAAATATGACACTGTAAGTGTTAAAAATATTGTAAAACTATAGAACGGATTAGTGCAAAATCGCAATACGCCACCAGTTATTTAATTATATAAATTTTCTTCTATAAAAACCTTTCATGTCTTCATTACTGTTTCTTTCTGCAACTTTTCAAATAAATGCAAAAATCGAACTCAGTGTTTTATGCTACTTAAAAGGACAGAAAATACGGATATTCTTTTTCAGAATAGAGCCCTGTCTATACTCTATTGAATCACGAAAGAAGGTTCTTTGAAAGACGGAACATCGAAGGATGTATCCGTCTTAATAATTAATGTAGAACGACTCTAGAGGTATGATGTAACGAGAAAATATTGCTATTACATGACAGGCGCAACCTTGTTTCTGGGAATACTTTTGATAAACATTACTACATCGATTAGAAATAGCTTTATTTATGTTTCGAATAGATAATAGCCAAGATTTAAGGTAACATAATTTTGGCCATCTCAGTGGTGTAGTGGCTAAGCACGCTAGGTTTTAAGGAGTTTCCGGGTTTGATTCCTCGAGGCCAATTCTCATGCAGTTCGCATACGAAAAAAGTTCACCGATCGAATTTTCTTTTTCAAAGAAAATAGAGTTATTGCTTTTTTCGGGATTTCTATGCATTTTGATTTATTTTGTGGGGTAGTTTTTTTTTACGTAAAGATATTAGGTACTTCATTTTTTCGGGAAAACAGCGATACTCGTTAACGAATAACCACACGAAATAAGTTCGATCATGCGAGAATCGGCCTCCTGGTTGGGTAAATATACATATATTGGAACAGAAATTTACAGGATGGCTTATGTGGTTACGTATCACGAAACTTGCTAGTGGCAAATTGCCAGATTTGGTTTTAATATGATTGAACATCCTCAAAATGTGACATACAATATGCTTTAAGGCAGTTTTCAGGCAATGATGTCCTAGTTTTGGTACTAGGTAGTTTCTAAGGTAGAGTATGCACTAATTGAATGTTATTTTAGTCTCATTATGTTAAAAGTTAGCCTGTAAGCATCCCACTGCTGGGCAAAGGCCTTACCTCAAATATTGCAAGGCAAGCGACCGACCTTGCTGTCAAATTTTATTAAGGCCTCTGACTAGGCTTAACGACTAATATCAACCGATATTAGCCGGGACCAACTTCTTAACGTGCCTTCCGAAGCACGGTGATGCTCGTGATATACGTCACTTAATTGGTCTAAATGGTCACCCATCCAAACACCGACCGCGCCGTAAGTTGCTTAACTTCGGTATTACTAACCAATGCGCTGCCACCACTGCGCTATGAGCACCTCATTATATCATTGGATATTAAACTTTAGTCAATGAGCAATTCATTTTTTTATTTATATCCATACTAATACTAATATTATAAAGCTCAAGGAGTTTGTTTGTTTGTTTGATGAACGCGCTAATCTCATTAACTATTGGACCAATAAAAAAATGTTTTTGCGTTAGATAGCTTATTTATCGCGGAAGGCTGTAGGTTATATAACATCATGCTGCGACGAGAGGGGAGGGAACAAACTCAAATCACACGATCGTAGTTGCTACGGACCGTTTTTTTTTCGCAGAAAAGCAGGAAAGGCTTATTAAAAGTAAGTATACAACTGTATTTTTTCTTGCGAGCACATTTTTTTAAATATCGAATGATTATTTCAAGTACAAATGATTTCTGCGCTTATTATGCACTTTTAAATGGTATTGAGCGTTTAAACTGATGTAATAATTGTCATGCAAACCCGAAAACGCCTTAACTCTCTAGGATTCAACACACGAGCTCAAAATCCTCCAGTGAAAATCCCGCTTTAGATTATTCCATCCAAGATGGGCTAGCGATTCGGGTATTAACAGAAATTCCTTTCAGATTGGCCCAGAGACCCTCATCAGTTCGGACATTGTCATTATACATTGAACAATTCAGACGGCCTCATGTAACATAGGCTTGGCAGACAAATAAGCACTATAGACGCCTATTTCGATTTCAATCGAGGTTATTTTTATACGGCTTATGCCACTAACCTCCCGAAAAAAAAAACACTTTAACCCCAAAACATCTGATAGGAAGGATTATAATTCACTATCTTGGGGTTTTAGTGGGAACGAATGTATGAAATGTAAAATTTCGATAATAATTGATTTTGGGGTTTAGTGGCATAAGCCGAATTGATAAACATCTCCTGAGAAATGTACGTTCTAGATATCTACCACCACACAATTCAAAAACAGGCGTCACTGCGAAGTGCAAGCGATATTGGCTCTCAAGGTGGTTAAGAGGTGACCTCGATAGCCCTACTTGTATCCTAGCACTTTTTTCTAGACACTAACGCCGTTAATACACCAGCGCATTTGCATGCAGCAGTAATACTGACAGGATGCAACTTTTACACCCTAGCTTTGTAAGAGAGAAACATATGCGCATTTTGCATGCCGCAAGTGAACGCGTTGGCGCACGAACAGGCTTAAACATAGTAACGTTTTCGAAGATACATGGATATGTTGATGGAGTAATAAAAGGTCAGCGGGTGCTTAGGATATGCTTTACACTTTCAGAAGATACTCGTACGTCTTATGTCAAAAACAGCGCATGTTTTTTTATCAATTCAATCACTCAAAATGTTGGTTTCACATTTATCTTTAATATAAAAATGAATTGCTATTAGCTAAAACTTGAGAACGGCTGAACCGATTTGTCTGATTTTAATCTTGAAATATTCGTGGAAGTTCAGGGAAGGCTTAAACGGGTAATAGTATAACTACGCAGCGGGGATGGGGTCTCCGAAGACACCAAAATGAAGTTCGCCGGGATCGCTAGTAGTAGTTAGTATACATAAATATACACGCGGTTTCTATGTATTTTGTTTCCCTGTAATCGACACCGCCAAGGGAATGAGCCTAATTTAAACGGATACCAATGAAAACGACGTTTTCAAATTGCTTAATACGAATTTAATGTGGTCAACTGTTTAGGCATGGTTTGTTATCGACCTTAAGGGACGAGTAATACAGTAGTATGGAATTTTAATTAACTTTTACAGGAAACGAGGCTCAAATGTTGATAGTTTTGAAGCTTAAAACTTCATGGCTTGTTATGGGTGTAAAAGTAGCTAATGTGCAAAGTTTTATGTGATGTTGTGGAAATTGATTTAACAGCATCTCAACACAGACCCACATTTAATTTAAAACAAATGTAACGTGGGCGTAATGAGCTTGGACCAACAGTTTTACTCAAATAGATTAAAGTTATCTCGACCCCATTAACTAGATCTGAACTTCATGCTTAAATTAGACCAAAAATAGCATTAATAAAAACATATTTTATAATTCCATAGCCTCAAATGCGACATTATTAAACTTTCTCGTCTGTTTGACTATTGACTCATTCATTCCAAAATCTTAGTACCAGGCTTGATTAAAATTACTCAACCAATAAGAGAAGTATACCTCCATTATTGAAACCTGGTAGTATTTTTTTTTTGTAGTATAAGGATTATTTTCTATCTACACACATGCGTGACACAAGCATACTCACTAATTCACACACACACACACACACACACACTTACACATGGACACAATGTTTTGTTTTTATTATATAGTTTAAGCTAACAAGTAACGTGGCTTATGCTTGGTTGTATCTTTATAACTTAGGATGATGAGAAGCAGTTCTCATCTTTTTAGATTAATGTTAGATCTGCTACATTGCACCTGTTTATAGTTTGTACAAAAAAAGGTTTCACCTTGTAATTGGCCTGACTCACAAGTTATCATAGACTATTATTACTTTTTGTTAGGCTCTATGGTTTCTTAATAAATAAAAATAAAATAAAATCTACATACCTATAATGCGTAGAAGCTCTTAAGTTTTACAATACTATGCACTATTTAAGTGCATCGACCGACAGTGGGGTGTTCTCTTCTGCTATATACAGAGTGATTCTTTACAAAGTGCACATATCAGAATATAGTATTCTATGCTCAATTTTATAGACGGAAAACACATTAAAAAAATATTTAAAAAAAAATCACTCTATATTTAACGAATTTCTTAAAAATTGTGTTCCTTTCTGTGACCTGCGTATATCAATTAACTTATAACAATGAATTAAGCTTGGTTATATGATCGGAGGTGATCAGGCTCTTCATAAAATTATAATCCATGAAAAAACTCCACACAGTACAGTATTTTTATTTATTTTAATCCATGAAAAAACATTGTTTTGTCGACAAAATAAGTAAAGCATAGAATGCCATATTTTAATATGTGCACTTTGTAACGAATCACACTGCATATGTAGTTAGTTAAACAAAAAAAAATATGTAACTAACTACATGTATCGTAGAGGAGAAATACTAATAAGGCCGTATCACATACAACTGTTTTTTATTTTTCTACACAGCTATTACTTTGATCACGCAAAACACAGAAATCTAACGTCGAATTAAATCCATGAAGTAAAGATGATTTCCCTATAGGCCTCGGCTGTCGGAATCTTACCCTTCTCATGATATAGTGTGGGTAACCGACAGATTGATTCGAAAATTACAATTAGGATAATGTTATAAGTTGCGCTGTCAAGATTTTATGATTATTAACGTCGAGTTTGATTGGCCGGTCATCTATGAGATTGGATTCTATAATTGTTGTAGTTAAATTCGAGTTGGTTTAGTGTAGTTGTAAATGTATATGGGATTTCTGGAATTGAACCATCTTATTGAGTTGAGATTTGTTGAGCTGTAATATTGAAGCAATATCTACTAGAACTAAGTTTTAGTACGGACAACGTGATAGATAATATTATTAAAATACTATATTAAGTATTTGAAAAAAATATGGTTCACAAAAAATACCAAGCATGGTCCGACACACTCACTTATTTTTGAATACGGCGTCATTATTATTTAAAAATATATAATTTCCTTACGACTACGGTAAATTAAATCTTCGATTGCAATACGAAATAGTGATGCGAAAAAATTTTAGTTATCCCAAATATCCGATGATAATCCATCGGATACAAACAGTGATTGGACAGGCAGAGAAAGCTTTAAGCATTATGTCCACCTTTGTACAGCGTTATTTGTGCAGTAAAGTTTGTAAATAAGTAATGATGCAACTGAGGGAAGACGGACTTTTATTTATTATTATTATTTTTTTTTTTTTATTGTTTAATATTTTGCAATAATATTACATACCCACCTATTTTGTAGTTATTTTTATTTATTAAAATTATTTACCTACTTGCTTAAAAACTCAAAACACATTTCGATGAACATTTTATAAAACATGCAAATAAGTAGGTAATACAAAAAATATATGATGATGTTGCAAAAAATAGCGCCCTACATATATTTATTTTGTTTTATTTAGAGCCGATTTTTCAATGGTCCGATAAATTATAAAGACAGAGAAAACCGGCCAAGTGCGAGTCGGACCCACGCACTGAGGGTTCCGTACCACCCTTAAACTGAATTCGGGGTCCACTTACTTCCACCTAGCGAAAATATCACAATATTTTTTGACAGCAACAATAACTTTGTTTTTTATAGTGTTTCTATGAAAGACAAAGTTATATTTGCGGTTGATAAAAATGTACTATATCTTAAAAACTACATGTTTGATCTTGTTCAAACCAGTTTTCGCTGCAATTTTTTGTTGAGATCTACATTATATATTTTTTTCAAATTTTTCGCTTTCTTAGTTCAAAAGTTAGATAGGGGGGGACGCCCATTTTACCACTTTGGAAACGTCTATATCTTTATTAACCTTTATAAGACCTATCTATAGACACGCCACACGCTTAGTTTTGCGTAAAAAAAAATTTTCGGTTTTAGTTTCATGTATGAGAGCCCCCCATAAATATTATTTTTTCTTATTTTTCGTATCTGATTCAGAAAGCGGTCAATAAGATACAACTACCTACCTAGTTTCAGCTGTGTGATGCTAATAGTTTCAGAATAAAGTGGCTGTGACATACGGACGGACAGACAGACAGACAGACAGATAGACAGACAGACTTGACGAAACTATAAGGGTTCCGTTTTTGCCATTCGGCTACGGAACCCTAAAAATGTCAGTTACGTATAATTGCTGACACTTGCTCTAATTAGCCATATTGTATAAAAATCAGCCCTTATTGTAGTACAAAACTATTAGAGGAAACAAGATAACTGAGTTGAAATAAGAAATCAAAAATTTGCGCACGACCTGTTTTCAAACCAGCAAACGTTGGCTCGGTTAGCGATTTTTGATTTCTTATTATTCATCTCGTTAGAATAAAATAATACTGTGAGTGTCAAATATTCATAAAACCAAGAATAACCGATTATTCTTCATTTCATTAGAACTAAAATTAATTACCGGATACCGTAATAAGTACGAAGCTCTACTTGGTCTGGACTAAAGAGAACCAATTAAGGCTGTTGCATGACGTTCTATTGCTGTCCCTGTTGCTATTATACAGCTTCAAGAAAATATGCTGTGTATTTTATCTTTATTACCTAGATAGTAAATGTAATATATTTCGTATTGAAAACATGTTTTTAAACTAACGTTTGATTTAATTGTTTAGCGGTGGCAGATATTTTTTTCCATGCTTGAATTGTGTAATGTAGAGGTATATGTATCTTGCTCTGAATGAAGTATTTTACCTAAAAACTTACCTTCATTTAAAACAAAATTAAATGTTGCAGATCAATTTCTAATAAATCTAATTTTTCACCAAATACAGTACTAAACAAACAAACTGCTAACGCTACGTTTGTTGAATCTTCAAAATGTTATTGTTTTTATTTCCCTCCGTCCATAACATTTTTTCCCAAATCTAATGTAATTGGCTCCCCGACGGCAGAAATAAGGTTAATTGGGCACAATTAAAAAACGCTGTGGGCTCTAAAAATATTGTTACATTGGACATATTTGCTCTGGAAGAGTCGTGGTGCATTTTATTGGTTAAATATTACTAGGTTTTGTTTTTAGTACCAAGTATTCTATTAACAGAAACGAATACGAATACAAAATAGGACCCATATTTTAAGATTGGTTTCAACATCATTTTCACGATTAGATTAGCACAATTTTTTTGTAATCTTTTTCTGAAATGTTACTATTGCGCTTAAACTTAAGAGGCTTCAACGCGATTCAGGCCGAAGAGCTCTGCAAAACCGAATCTTACAAAAAATCTAATAACCTACTAATAATTGTAGTTTTTTTTTCAAGTAAGGAAGTGTTAATATTATTTGATTTTTCAATAACTATTAGACATGACGGGTCTAAACGCGAATAAAAACTTATGAGTCGCAATCCACCAGTTGACTCGTGACCACGGCAGTTGCAATACCGCCGAAACGTCGAGCAGTGAGTAATAGCAACTTATAAGTTTTTATTCGCGTTTAGACCCGTCATGTCTAATAGTTATTGCAATGCAACGCGAAAGTTTAAAATCCTATATTTGATTTTTCGTTAGTTTTTTAAAGTTGTTTTACAGATGATCAATACTTACTTTAGAAAAAAATGTCCAATTTAATATTTATTTATTTAAGAACTTTATTGCACAAGTAACAGTGTACAAAAGGTGGACTTAAAGCTAAAAGCATTTTCTCCCAGTCATACCTTTAGGTCATGCAGAAAGATTATAAGTGGGTGCAGGAGCGTAATGTTGTAAAAATTTAGGAAAACGCAACAAAATTATCATATATACGAAATAATTAACGAATTACGAATATCTTATACAATAATATCGTTTCCAACACAGATCTAAAAAAAATACTGTTTTTTAAATCATAATCCCTTCCAGTTAATCTGCGCGTTGTACACACCAGTGTTACAAGCTTCCGCTCTGTCAGTTAGCCAGCCTGCCAATTTAGCTCGCCGTTCGGCCTACGCCAGCTTATTCCCCATAAAAATATAGCAGCTAATTAACCTAACTTCTTTCGCAATAATTAAAAAGAAACGGAATTAAATCTATATAACCAGATAAAAGTAAGTGGGACTCACGATGTGAAGGTTCCTTACATGCTAGTTAATACTAAAACTTAGGGCCTAACCACACGTACCACAACCAAATCACGTGGCTGGGCGTATGTTTTGTATTGAAAATGGAAAGGATCATTCACACATACTACATTTTGCAGTCGTTATCGACTTCTTGTGTGATACCGGCGGCGTTGCAAAAACATCGCAACCACAACACAACCACCAGCAACACCGAGAACTAATGGCTTAGCTAGATAGAACCGAGAACAACATGAACATTTTCGGAAACACTACGCAACTACAAAAAGCTGCAGCTACGAGTACACTATTCATACGTAAGTACTACTTCTAGACCACATTTTGACGCTGCGATGTAGTATGGTTGTGTTACGTCCATACGGTCGACCCATGTTGACCCTTAGTTCTTTGTTTATTGTGTGTTCTGTCAGTTTGATGTGATGATATTTTTAATATAATAAATGTTTTTATACTTTATTGCTGGTCTCATTTACCTCCTAAAAGTTAACCTTGCAAAGTTGCAACCAGTTGAAAACTTCTAAACAAGACAAATGATTTTGAACGTAAGTCGTATATGCCAATATGTGATACAAGTGTTTTGCAAACTAGGGTTTATGTTCTGCAGTTGCGGGACCCTAAAAAGCATAATTCCATTCCTCGTCGCGTCGCGTTGGGTCGTAAAATTTTTCACCAGATGAAAGTAAGTTGTAACGAACGGGATTATTGTGTCAGCGTTTCAGGTGAGATTTTCTTAGTTAAGCTTACTTTGTCCGATAGTAAAATGGGTAATATGATCAAAGGGTTACATAATAGAGACACGTAAGAAGCTAAGTAGAGTTTTATTTAAAGACGGCCGTAAAAGCTTGTCTATAACAGTACCCCAATCACGAAAAACTATCGACTGCGTGCGGAATCGTATCGAGAAATTTTAAAATCCATATTAAAAAGTAATTTCTTTACGCACCGCCAGGGGCGCTAGACCGATTTCCATACGAGTTGACATTAATTCTCGAAACGCTTACGCAGTTGATAGTTTCTCGTGATTAGGGTACAGGTGCTATGTCGTTATTAGTTTCGTTTCCATAGGTACCCCACCCAAGATGAATCATAGTGGGCTAGTTTCCACCACCAATCGTTGACGTACTTTTTATTATTTGTCATAATCCAAAATCTTGATTTTAAAAACCCTCTGACCCGTCATATTTTAAGTCGTGACCTTACCTTGCTATTTTAATATCATTAAAGTAGCATGGTACCAAATTTCGAATCGATATTTAATATGGAAGGTAGTCAGATCCCCTCATAAATTTATTAAAGAGCTGAAGATCTTCAAACGGCTGAATAGATTTTCATAAAACTTGTGTTATCAATGACACAATAAAACGAAAATCAGTTCATCCGTTTGGGCACTACGCTACCATAGATAAACACGTTAAACAACAATTTGAAAAGAGCAATAAGTAACAGGGCCACGACGTACATTTCTGCCGTGAAAAAGGACTCTTCTAAATCAAGTGCTAACGTTTCAATGTATCACAATCATATACCACTCAACTTAAACCATACTTTCTACTATATCACTTTTGTAGCAACAAACTAATGTTTATAAAGTATAAAAGAGCGAAGCTCGTAAACCCACAACTAATTTTGGAGTCACGATCCAGTATAGTGAACAAAATAACAATGAATTAACTTTTTCTTAGTGATGTGTGTAATGGGTTATTAAAATTAATCATTATCGACTGTGAATTTATTTATTATTACAGTTATGTGCTAGAATGAGACTGGTAAAAAGAAAACCTTTTTTCTTTGTTATTACAATATGCCTCTCTTTTTTTACAGTAGGTACCAAAAAATATTCTAGTTTTTAATTTATTCTTGGGCTTTCAATATAAAAAAAAAAATAGTAAAGTACTACTTTTATCTAAGCCATAGTAATTACAGCTTATCGATTACTAAAATATTCACACAACATAAAGGTTAGAAGGACTCCGTCCGTAGAATGGTACTCTATGTATACTAATGTTAAAAGTCTAAAAACATAAAATCAACCAAATGTTGATTATTTATTATTTATGATGTTAATAAACACTAAACAAGTAGGTACTTTAAGTAAAAGTATGTATAGATTTACATATAAGTTATGTTCAACGTTCATAAATGTAAACTGTTGGTGTAAGAAATGTCTTGTAACTAAACCATAACTGCATTTTCTAATCATAGATGCGATTGCAAGGAACACTTGTAGCGATAACATTACCCTTCCCTTTATTCCCTTCTTTTCTTGTTTTTTTCCCTTCTATCCTTCTTTATCTTCTCTTCTACCGCGTCACATCACTACGCACTTTTATGTAGTGAACACAATGCGATGCAAGGCTTATGAAATATATTTGAAAAGAGCGGCTATAAAAAATAAAGGCGCGCGTTGAATGAAGTAGCTATGAAATTTCGCTTCGTACAAAGGCTGCACTACAAAAGTTTCGAATAAAAGACATCCCTTTAACAGGGTTGACAACCTTGACGTAAAAGGACCTAATTTTTGTTGGTATAACATCTGCCTACATGCTACAGTTATGCGACACTCTTAAATCATTTTGTTTGTTTGTTTGTACATCCAAATGAAAATATTAATTCATATTCTCATTCTAGGGCGTTTGGATTTTTGTTTTATATGTTGCATTCTTACAAAGAAAACTAATCTAAACGCTAATTTATATAATGATACCTACCTATCTTTGTTTGAATTCCTTTTTAGTAAAAAACGTGTGGTGTTGTTTAATCTGTATACAAGTACAAAATTTAAAATCCTGGTTGTAAGAAACCTTTCCCTTCGGGTTAGTCTTGATCGCAAAAAAAATAGAACTTACTTCTATTTATACTTTTCTACAGATTAGCCGCTCAGGATATGCTATTTTGATGTTGTCACTTTTGACAGAAAAGCAACGGAAATTACTTCAGACTTCCTGACTTTGTCAATTTTCCTGTGCATTTTCTGTCAAAATAAAAACATGACAAAATAGAATTCTTCAGCGGCTAAATTGTAATTCCTAATATTCAACTTGTTCCACGTTGTTTTCGTTCATAAATTAAACTTAGACTAAATGTAAGGTAAATCAACAAACAAACAATTTTCCTGAATGAATGCAACTCGTAACTTTCAAAATTAATAATTTATAACCTAAGTTTGAGCTTCGTTTCTTACTTTACTCATTAGCATAATTTAAAATGTCTTGTCTCTTGGCAGTACAAGTACAGTCAACCGCATATCAACAAACCCCAAATAAGGCTTTATCTCAAGCAATTTTAGTCTTTATGTCTTTCTTGACTGAGTTCAATTTCAATGCAAATAATCTTACATTATATTGTAGGATGTTAGGCTGTGGGGTATGCGTCGAGGAAGAAGTTTTATTATTTCAAAAACTTTTTGTCTCCTTTATTTTGAGTTTAAGCAAAGTTAATCCATTTTAGATTTAATTTAACACAGCTACATATTACTTTCTGAAAAATTTCATTTCATTTTCTTTTTTAAGCGCGAGAGATTGTTGTTGAGATTTAAAAATCATCTTCATAACTCTAATTGTAGGAGGAGAACAGTTTTAAAGAATATTATTCTGTAAACATCTCACTGCTGGGAAAAAGCCTTACCTCAAGTATGAGGTAATATGAACCATACTATACTACAAAAGAGATAGATAACTCTTTATTGCATATCAGATAGGTTAGTTTCATGTTAGAAATTTAAATAACTACTGTTCTACCATAAGATTGGACAAGTCCATCTTCAAATTGCAAAAACATGTGTCTCGGACAGTCTCGGTCAAGGACTGGGTGAGTCCATCTTAATTGTTTTTATGTTCGTTAGCACATTTTCCTTGTCTGTTTCAATTATCCTTAGCCCTATGTCGCCACAAAGCTTTGATACGAGCGGTGCTCATTAAACCTAATATGCTTCTACTACAAGAAAAAACTAAAAAAACTGTAATAATGGTTTTTGTTAGTAAAAATATAGATTCAAATGCTGCCACTTCGAAATTGTGTAAAATGGTAAAAGCTTGTTGCCATAGATAAATCCCAAAATGTAACATTTAGTATATTGCTGTGATTATCATTTTCTGAAATTAGTGCTCATTTAAAATCATACTATGGGGATTGTGAATAACATTAGTTAACCTTAAACTCATAATGGCACACACACAAAGGACAAACCAAGGCAAGAAAAATTTCATGATCTTTAATGGAATAGTATGCTAACCACAAAATGGAGCCGGGGCAATACAAAGTTCGTTGGGACCAATAGTTTTTTAAATCAATAAAATTTTTACTTCTAACAGTAATAATGCTACTAGATCCTTACCCCATTTGCATCGAAACATTACGTCTGCTCGTTTCTGTAACTCATCCATTCGTCTTCCAAAGTGCACAGTTGAAGCGTGAAGCGATACATCTTAAATTTTTCCACTAATAACGAAGTGTTTGCACGGCGAACACTGACTGATGGCCTGACATTTATTTCGTAAATACATCGCTCCGCCATTGTTGGCTTCCTTTATGAAGAAAGATAAAATATTTCCTGAAGCGAGACGGGCCTTGTGGGGAAATGTCGTGGGCAGGGGCTTGAAGGTTCGCCACAAAAGGTGGTGCAAGTTGCAGGCGATGAGATTCTAGAAGAAAACATAACGGAAGCTGATATTAGTCGCTGAGGGATCGATAGACCGCCGGCGGTCGCGTTAGTAAATGAATGCTGGTAAACACATCAGTGAGGGTTTTACCCTTGGACTTCTTTGAAAACTATAATAAAATGGAAGACCATTGAAAAGACAGAGATGGTTCATTCGCAAGGCTCATATGAAATGGATATGGATTCGAAATATACGGGGTTAATTTAAATTAGCTGGTCACCTCTTTCAGGCAGCCTCTCAACATCAGTCCCAACAACATTTGTTCAACGACCACCCTTGTACCAAAAATTGTTAAGGGTTTTTTAAAAAATCTAAGTTTTAGGAACAACTTCACATTACGGATGAAATACCCCGTGCCTCAGAAAGATACTAAGTCTTAAGATCCTGTTCCTGATCTCTCTCCAGTCAACTGACGTGATCTTGCTGACCTATGAAAAAGAATTTATTGCGCCCACTTGTGCATTATTATATCCCATACTCTCCTCCTCCTATCTGCAATTTGATCGTCGTGGTCTTAAGAGGATTGTGTGCAGGCGTAGCGCAGCGCGAGTTTTCATACATTTCAAACGCCAAAGGTCGAAATATGCTTGCGGGGGAAAACGTTTTCCTACCCGTAAACCTTTATGGAATAAGACAAATTTGGTCTCATTCGTTTTCATACATCCTGAATTACGCTAGTACGTCTTTGATTTTTTGTATAAAGGTTAGATTAGTTAAAAAATGGACGAAATTCCGAAGATATTTTTAGTCAGTGAGTGAAGTTTAGGAGTGAATGTTTGGTTTCTTAGGTATATTTTCTGAAACATACACTATTTAAAAAAAACGTACGAGCATAGTTTTTCAAAATATCTCTTACATGTAAAAAAATGACAAATTCAGACATTGTGGGGTGGTAAACGTTTTCTCTTTTTGTATGGAAGCTTGCGCGCACTCTCCTCTTAATTCGGTAAAGAGGCATTTAAATTACTTTCTCTTAATCTAATGCCATGATGCCAGCAGAGCCGCGGCCACCTCTTTTAAACACAAAAATAAAGCAAATATCTATAGGCTTTCCTGCAGCAATGTTCAAAGGCTGTCGCTTAGACCAAACTCAAGTTACTATTCGGAGCCCTCACAAAGGCGCATACCATCCTCACAAAATCGACGGATATTTACAACGAAAATTTTACTACACATGTATCGAAAATAATACACACTTGTCAGTCAAAGAACTTCGCGAATGTACGAATTCCATAACATGATTCATATTTATTTGGATTGTTTACAGTTATGAATCTAAAGGTAAACATTGTATACATAATTATAATACTGCCTCCGTATCGGAGCGGTTAGAGGGTCGAACCGTTTAAAGCGACGGCTGCGCCAGAGGTCCCGGGTTCGATCCCCAGGTCGGACCAAAAATATGTACCTGAGTTTTCTGTTCAGATATTCTCAGGGCAGCCCGGAGTTTGAAAGTTGGAGGAGTTTCACCCTCGTGTCTCTGAAAGCACGTAAAGCCGTTGGTCGTGTCAGATTGCTGTCCCAACGGGCTATGAGAGTGAAAGGAATAGAGAGTGCACCTGTGTTTGCGCACACACTTGTGCACTTGAATATGTCCTGCGTAGTCGGTAAGTTGTTGTGACCACTTGTGTTGTTGGCCACTGACTTTTTTTTTAATTCACAAGGTACAACAAAATTATAATGTTTTTTTCTAGCTTAAAGAAGTAGCTTAGCTTCTTTCAAGTTCCTATAACACGTCTAAAACTAAGCTATAACTGATTGGATGGGGACAATTGTGAGTATATTCTCGTTTAACTGCCTCGTTGGTGAAGCGGTTAGTTCGCTGGTCACTACCGAAGAGATCCGGGGTTTGAATCCCGGGTCGGGGTGAAATTTGTTGTTTATTTGTTCGTGAGTCTGTCTTGAAAATATTTGGAAACAGCTCGGAGTCAGGTAGTAGGCGGTGGTGTGATGACAATTCTGTGCCTCGGAAAGCACGTTAAGCCGTTGGTCCTGTGGCTGATCTCTCATCGGTCATGTCGGACTGCAGTCTCGCCGAATTAATGAGAGAATTAATGAGAGGAATAAAGAGTGCACTTGAATATTTCGCACACATCTGGGCACAACAATATCTCCTTTGTACCTATGCTGGAAGTCTGAAGCAAGATTTTTGACATTTCGCGTAGACAATTTCAATAATCTGATTTTCTGCCTCATCGAATATAAATAAATCTTAAATAATATTTGTAAGTTTTTAAGCTTGACTCAAACATTCTTCTCAATCAATAAATACACGGGAATACCAATTTTAACTCAGCATTTTTCAAACCTGGTGGTTTACTGTGGTGGGAACTAAGTCAAGACTTCCGCGCCTGTTGGAAGTCTGAAGCAAGATATTTAACATTTCGCGTAGTCAATTTCAATATTCTGATTTTCTGCTGCATCGAAATCTTTATTATTATTTTTTTGTAATTTTTAAGCTTGATTCAAAAATTCTCCTCAAACAATAAATACACGCATCTGAATATTTTCTGAGCGCCACCTGGAGGTTTTACAAGTAAATATGTCGAGACTTCCGCGCCAATTTCTGTAAAATAGTTCCGCCATTACCGAAACCTGGTAGGAGAATATTATTATTTATTATGCCATATTATTACCATACCATAAACAAAATACTACATAAAACACACGAAAATTTGGTCCCTTCAATGTTGTACTACGACAAAATAACCGAGCAAGTATGTAGTTTACAAACTGTATAAAAGTACAGGTAAAGTTTGGGAATGTTCCTAACAACTTCGCGATCGCGCCCGGGGCCATTGATTAAACATTTCGAAATTCGGAAAACTTTCACCAAATTAAAACGTGTATGTAGGAAAACTCGAATTTTTAGAGCATGTATTTTGGGGATAGTTTGACAACGCTCATAATGGGCCTTGTTTGATAATCGTGTATTTCATGAATGTTCGTTGTTCGACCCTTTAAACACTGCGACTTTTAGCATCATGCAAACGCGATGCAGTCGCAAAGCAGCAACCTTTACACACTGCGCTACTTTATGCAATGATGCAGTCGCGATGCAGAAGCTTGACATTGACAAATTATGCACTGAATATAGGCAACTACATCGATACTAACGCGCGACTGCATCGATGCCAAATTAATCTGTCCATTGCGTAAGTCGCGATGCTGTCGCGTGTTTTCGAAACGCGCTTCTGCATATATGCTAAAAGTCGCAGTGTGTAAGGGGTCTTCGAAACCTTAATTTATTTCTTGCCTCGAATTTGACAGACAACTGTGGGCAAACGAGTATTATAATATTGTCGAGACAGAGAACGAAATACTAAAAATGCAACTTTATTCGGCTCCGTGTCGAAAAAAGATTTCTTGGTTACACAAAAAATCTGATGAAACAAAGAAAGTTTCTCTCCATTCATACGAATATTTCACACAATCTTACTGCGAAAATTACCCAGTTCCTTTCTTTCCCCCGCCAAGAGATGGCGAATAAAACTTAATGCGGCATCATTTTCGGAGCTATCAAAAATTTTCCACAGCGAAAAAACATCCATGTTTCGAACAAGAAAAAACAGGCATCATTTTAATATCTCCTTTGAGAGCAAACCACTCTGGCACTTACTTAAAACTCCCAAAGATTGGACCTAATCTTTTCGCGCGGCATCTAAAGGAAACTTTTCAATCGGATTTAACTCAGTTCCTTATCTAATCGTAAAGTTACGTCAAAATTTCAAACGGTTTCCAACTCGATCGAAGTTAGGGCTATCGAGGTGTTGAGGAAAAAATATTCCTATTGGCTCTAGCCACAGACTTAGTAGTATTTAGAGAGTGCCCGTGCCTTGGAAAGCACGCTCCGGTCGTGTCAGATTGCTGTCCCATCAGGCTATGAGAGTGAAAGGAATAGAGAGTGCACCTGTGTTTGCGCACACACTTGTGCAATATAATATGCCCCGCGCGGTCGGTTAGTCGTTGTAACTGGCCATAATAGTCAAAATCGACAAGGGGACTATTATTTAACTACGACTAGAATACTGAATTGAGTATATGGTAAACTTACCTTTAGAACACAAATAGATACATAGTTACATTATTTCGAATACGTTGCAAAAATTTGTGCCAAAAACTGAGACAGAGTAGACTTTTGTAAGGTATGACGCATTTTGATAGAGTTATAGAGAGTGATTAATATAGTTTTTACTATATTTGGAAAGATTGCAAATATAAAATTCATCATCATCAACATTATCAGACGCGTGGGCCATACTCCACGCCCATACTACCTCATACTTGTGGTAAGGCCTTTGCTCAGCAGTGGTCTTACTTTACTTTTGACATCATTATCAGCCTAAGGACGTCCACTTTTAAACATAGACCTCATCCACGGCTTTTAACAGCAACCGCTCGCAAGCGGTCCGCATCCAGTGTGATTCCGCCGTCATTACAAGGCTGTCCATCTTGTTGGTGGACGTCCTACGCTACGTCTTTGGTCAAACGGCCTGTAATCTAGAACTTTTGTGCCCCACTGACCATCTTCGGGCTTTGTACCCTCCCCAGAAATCAATTATTAGTTTTTAAAAAATGCATGACTGAATGAACAATCGTGTTTTCCAATGGACTATTAGTTTTCATTGTGTGCTTTGGCTAAAAAGCACGGTGTATTAATTAAATATCTTACAGTTCCAGCGGTGTCTATATTTTTCCTACCCTATATAACTCACCCTGACAAGTGTTTGCGACACGCGATAACGATATTTTCGACGAAAAAACTTTTCAACGAGTTTTCACTTTCAACTGTGCGCACGATTGAGTGATACACATTTCGAGTTAGAAATCAATGATTTATTTTATTTATTACAGTTAATTAATAATTGACAGAATTTTATAGTTATTTAATTAAAATTACTCGTTTTTTATGTTGAAAAAAAAAAAAAAACAATATACTATTACATCATTTCAAATTTACATATTTTGTTCAAACTCGATTTGCATGCTGTGTGCACTCGCTCTTGGAGGTGCAACAAATCATATAGCACTGGACTTGATACTTTTTATGTAATGGTTGTAACTCTGTTGAGTGTATCAAATACATTAAAAGAAAAAAATAATTAAATTTCCATATTTTCAGTTTCAAGCCTCCTGAAATGAAATAAAATAAAACTCTTTACGATTGCAGCAAGCGGGAGAGCGACAGTCGTGTCTGTGAATAATTCGCCACTCTTCAATTAAGAATTTGTTGAAGCGAATTTCTAGCTCCTTTAACTGTGAGTGGACGGTTCGCAGAGAAAGTGAAACGAACCTTAAGTCGAGGTTTAACTAGTTTGTTATAAGGATTTCCTTGGTAAAATCGTTGCTGCGTTAAAACAACTCTGCCTGCATCAGTGGTCCCAAAGATGTAAACAGGCTTCTTCTGGGTGTGCTCGCTCCATCGTCGACTCCGTCTAAGCTCAGTCAGTACCTCAATCACGAACATTTGACGCATTCGTCAAGTACCTAATCGTAGCGAGCTTACGTCAGTCGGTAGCACGAAACACTCCCGGGTTGTGAAGTATTACTTACCGCAGATGAGGTCATACTAACCTAAATATGGCACGTCCAGAAACAAGTTAAACGACCTATTTAATTAAAATTATTGAAATATATTATGTTATTCAAGTGTCAAATTTTTTGTTTGTTTTACGTCCGATAGAGGTGCTTTCAAATGATCATACAAATGATTACGTTACTATTAAAATACTTTGATGATTGAATGATTCGTGATCGAGGTACAGGTCCAGTCAAGAGCCAAGAGCAGCCCCATTTCGAATATAAAAATACAGATTTAAGCTGTATTTGACGAGTATCAAACGAGAATCGTCGTTGCGAATAGGATGCACCATAAGAGGCTATGTTTAAAATTTTATTGATTGTGATACCTGTGATCAAGATCCATTGTTGGCAATTAAGTGATTATAACTATTTGAAAAACAGAAAAAAATCAAAAACTGAAGGCAAACCTATTTCACACTAAATAATTAAATTGAAATCGAGGCAGATGATACTGATACTTACGGTATGTTTCACAATGTCTCAATAAGTTCCCATTATTAATTAATTATAACTTATATTATTCTGTTTAATTCTTCATATTATGAAAATGACGTTCCATTTTTCATTTACTTGTCTGTACTGTGTATTTGTCGATAAAACAAGCCCCTGGGAACTAAGCAGTCTTTGTATGTTTTGCAGTAACACTATAATAATAATAATTAATTTCAATCGCTGTTGATAATCAAACATACGATAAAGCAGTCTGTATATAAATACAGACTGCTTTATCGTATGTTTTGGTGTTATTTGATAGCGTAAAGTACTAATATGCATAAGTATTATCTTAGTAGTACAAATACCTTTATAATTTATCAACTACCATACTTTTTTTTAAGTAACTCACAAGATACACAGAAAACGCTCTTTTAGAGCCGAATAAGTTAAACAAACACAAGTGAAAAGTCAACATAAAAGTTATTTATAAGCACTAAACGCTCGGGCTTCCCGTAAATTTTCACAACCTTGTATTTTCCGGTTTTATTGCTGAACAGCTATTTCCAACAAATTTGCTCGCAACTTGAAACGTAAATATTTAAGGTAAGAGGCACAGAACCCGAGTTTATCAATTCTTTTTATTGTGTTTGCAAAACGTATACGGAACAGCAAAGACTGCCAGTTTTCATATCTAAAGTCTACCTAAATGAAAATCAGATGGGAAAAATATAATACACTAGCTTTTGCCCGCGACTTCGTTCGCGTGGACTTCAGGTTCGTCCCGTCTAGTAGCGCAAAAAATGTGTTTTTTTAAGACCTCACATTAGAAACCTCAAAAATTGTAGCCTATATGTTATTCTGATGTATAAGCTATATTGTGGTAAAGTTTCATTCAAATCCATTTAGTAGTTTTTACGTGAAAGAGTAACAAACATCCATACATCCATACAAACTTTCGCCTTTATAATAGTAGTAGGATGACTAAAGCTATGTCTAAAGTATGAGTAAAAAAATATGAGTGTTTTTTTTTACTAACAAGTATTTATTTCAACATACACGACTATGTGACCTGCGTGGCCAAAGAAACACGATTAGGATCAGGCGCAGGACCAACGGCTTTACGTGCTTTCCGAGGCACGGGGGTGAAACACCGCCAACTTCCAAACTCCGGGCTACCCTGAGATTTTCAGAACAGAAAAATCCAGGTACACTTTTTGGCTTGACCCGGGAATTGAACCTGGGACCTCCGGCGCAGCCGTCCGCTTTAAAATGCGACCCTCTTACCTTACTGACTGTTTCGGCAACTCGAAGTCAGTATGTTACTGTGTATTAAAATAAAATAAAATAAATTAATAAACAATTTGCTTAAAAAACCCAAAACCGGTCACAAAATAGTCTGTAAGTTAAAGATAAGGTTATAAAAGATTTAACGCAATCATTATCCTTTTAAATGAGCCTCTGCTGTTTACCACCTTAATAAATCAACCCGAAAGAAAAATCGCTCTATGAAAGAAAGTTTCGGCGCTTAAACCGAATGGAAAAGTTCAGTCAAATCGCTTATTTACGTTCAAATTAGTGATGACGCAAGGCGGAGGTCGATACCTTGTCGATAAGAGAGTAAGACAGTATGTTTATTGTTAAATACAAATAAATTAAAGAAACCCAATAACATTGTTTCTTCTTACCTTGAGAGTAACTGTGAAAGGTGGATTGATAAATTTTATGTACGGTATAGAAGATGGAATAGAAGATCTTGTCAGTGATTGACTGTTATTTGTTTAGTTTGAAGCTTTCGTTTGCACTAGTCAGATAAAGTGTTGTACATAGTATCCCAATTTCCTAATAGACAATGAAGCTTGACAAAACTTAAAACAAAATAAAAAACGGTCAATCACAACAAGATTGTTGACAAGATTGTCTGTTATAATTCGGTGATGTCTTGTCTGCCTTTCATAAGCTTTCCATCTCTTTACTGAACATCGTATTTATTTTCTTTTCATATAATTCCATCAATCAATACTGTAAAATATTTATGACTTAGCATCTTTATTCATTAATAATGTTCTGGAAACACTGTGTGATTCATTTTTTTTTACCGACTCTTTTGCAATTTACCGACAAATTATCAACAACAGCCGTACATCCCTAGTGTAAATACAAAACAAATTTTACGATACTTGCGAGCCGGACGAAATTACAACCTAGTTCGATTCCCGGCGGTATAAAGAGAGCTATTTCAATCTGTTTTACGACTTGCCCGGGATCTTCGCAATATCAATGAAGTGGATTTTTATGAATAAAGTATAACGTTTTAACTCAAAATCGAGGATAGTCCGCGATAGGACTAAGGCGTAAACAGTTTTGCAACGTTTTTGCTTGCGACTTAAATTTGTTTGTGTCGGTTTCTGTTACGCCGTTAGCACACACATTCGCATGCGGCTTGTGATATTCGTACTTATATGCTATGTCTTGCTCTAACATAGCTCGATGTGGTAGTTGCATTCTCTTCGGTATAGTTCAGCCGCATCGCTAACGGGATCGTACTAATGGCGTAAAAGAGAAGAGTTGTAGCGAAGCTTTTGATTAGAGATTTAAATCAAAGTAGGTATAGGCGTGAGACTTGCATTCCTATAAAAAAATGTATTCGTAAATAATCGTAATACTTAAAAAATCCATTAAAAAAGTCATTTTGATAATGCACCGTGCTCGTGCCGTAATCTAATTACCACAAGGAAAAAAGTTTGACTGACGCGAGAATCGAGGCCAAGCCCCCCAAATCAAAACAATCGATTAAAAAATAGTTATACAAATATGATTATACGAAAAATTTAAGTTACACTGCGGTGACGTTATCAGTGATATATCATCAATAGAATTATCATACACGTCTATTTACCCAAACGCATTAAAATATTGTACTCTTTAAACACCCAAGGTACCTCTTAATATCTATCTCTGCCGAAAACATTATTTCCAACCCAAACTTCCTCTTTTGGGAACAACAAAATGGGAATTATTTCGCCACAAAAACTGTTGCAGTGATAATTCTCGAGTTGCACCTAAAGAGTAAATTGAGGCCAAATTAATTTAGTCCGCGGTATGCTACGGCCGTAGCAATGTAAGCTAGGTTTCACGGAGAGGACACACTATGGCGATATGACACTAGGTACCTTACATTATAGACATGACGGCTCTAAACGCGAATAAAACTTATGATTAATTTTATTTGCGTTTGAGCCCGTCATGTTTAAACTTATTGCAAATGCAACGCGAATGTTTAAAATCTTATATGACACTACCTTTTCAAATAGCATTAGAGGGACGCACGCGTCGGTCATAGTTAGCAGTCGACGCTAGGTCTAGGGACCAGACTTCCATAGACCTAGTTACCCTGACCATCTATCACTACACCCATAACTTATTTTTTTATTTTTACCATATATCTTGCAAATCTACACTACCCGGTGGATGTCCTTGGGTGCACTTGTATAGTGCATACAAGGATAATCATCAGCTCGTTTCACACTGCATTTAGATTAATGTTCTCAAACGGGCATTTGCGTGTAGGCTTTGGTCCCATGTACGCTTTCCAAAGGTCCGGGGCCCTGTGGTCTTGAGATAGAAAAAGTCACAACATAATAGTTATAGCTCCCCTAGTCGATTTAATAGCAGTGGCCGTCGTCACTCGAAATGTTGACGCGAGAGATTTAAAAATAGGGGGCAAGGATCTAAGTGACGACGAAAATAGTTTGTGTAAGTATTTGTGTATAATATTTTGTGCGTATTTTTTGTATTATGCTGTGTTTGTGATGTCCTAAATTCATAAATGTCAAAAATACATTTAAACACCACAAATTATTTCTTACTTCCCATGCCATCAGTAATCAGTGTGTTCGGACCCTTACACAAGGCATTAAAGCCGCTACGGCAGTGTTGCCAGAGATATTTTCATTTGTTGAGGAATTCCGCCTATGAGTTTTAATAAAGACACTATAGAACTACTATGGAAATATTTATATTCTGTAGTGCACAGCAATTTTTTTTAAACTATTTTTGCGTCATAACTACGAGTTACATTGTAGGCCCAGTTGCGGTCTTAGTCAGTGGTGATTTTTACTAGATTTACTTACTTAATTAATTGCAATTAAGTAACAAGTAATAATGACTTGAATTTGGATGATCAAACGAACTTACCTGTAAGTGAAGTTCGATCCAAATTGTCCTGACTTCGTCGAAGAGATTTAATTGACCATGTAGTAGGCCCTGCTACGCGTCCATTCACTCGCACACAGGTTTAGCGCAAGAAAGAGAAGGTAAAAAACTAGTATCCCTCCCTCCTTCCTGCGCCTCACAGCACTGCCAGCCGCCTGTCGCTCATTCATTTCAGAGCAAGGAGACCGATGTTCCAGATGTACAACATTGATTTATGGTACGGGTGGCAACTATTTTTGCAGAAAATACACGTACCTATGGGAATTGGGAAGGGTGGGAACTTAAATCTCTTCGACGAAGTCAGGACAATTTGGATCGAACTTCACTTACAGGTAAGTTCGTTTGATCATCCAATTGTCCTGCCTTCGTCTCTGAGATTTAATTGACCATGTAGATGTTCGGAGTAAATCAATGTTGTTACAAAAATAAGTTGACACCTCTATAGTTAGTAATCTTTGATTATTAAAATGATCATTTAAATAACAAAAATGTTTTATGTTACCATGTTAGGCATTATGCACTATTGTTATGGGTGCATGATAAGTAATTTCTTTAATGGGAAAGAAAGAATATATTTATTAGTTTTTATATTATATATATATATATATTATTAATGTTAAACTCCAAGAATATGTAAATATAATAATAATTTTAGTAATCTTAACTGAAATAGGACGAAAATTTCTTAGTTCCCTTTTTTTTTTTTTTTGGTCTGTTATAAAAATTGCAAATAAATACGGAATACGTATTGTTGAGACAGATTGCGAAAACTACATACAGAAATACTTCTCATCCAGCGCCCTATCATTTTTAATGCACTTAACGGGCGTATTGGAGGGACTCTTTGTCTTGCAGTTTTAACGTATTTTACAATCATAGATTTGTAAAAAATACACGCATGATATTCGATTACTTTTAAGTATTGGGTATTTATGTATTTATGCAGCTGTTTGAAATATATTCAGCCGTATACCGAAAACAAAATACTCATTATTCGAATTTTGAATTCTAAAGAAAATGTTTTGTTGTAATAAGTGTAAGATGATTGGTAAAAAAAAATAGTTAGTTCATTTGTGGGTATATAAGATTTTAGATGTTTTCATCGGTGTATATCAACGCTATTATTATTTTCTGGGTTACAATAAGAATACGATATTTCAATGAATTTGAAATATTATCGTTATCAAAACTTGAAAGCATTAAGGAAGTAGGTAATGATTGAGTGATTTAATTTTTTTTTCTAAAGAAGCTTGGAAACGACCTCTGGGGGCGTTGTGGCTTTATAAGGTCATACGAGCGCAAACGATTTCTCCGATAGAAGTTTTGGTACCACCTAACCCGACGTTTGCCTAATATTTACTTATCAACCAGGCGCGGAAGTCTCGACATAGTTCCTTGTAAAAAACACCAGTTGGCGCTCGAAAAAAGCTGAGACAAAATTGGTATACTGATTGAGAATAATGTTTTAATCAAGCTTATTTTATTTTTATTTTTTTATATATTTACTTAAGATTTAGCTATGTAAGTTAGAAGGATATTAGATGGAGTAGAAAATCAAAATATTGAAATTATCTACGCGAAATATCAAACATGACGCTTCAGACTTCCAGCACAGGAATGTTCGCCGAGTATTCGATAGTCGGCGCATAGTCGGAAAAAAAAAATACTCATAAATATTGACTGGATAAAATATGTCTGAATTACTGAGGGTTACATTTAAAAATAATAAATGCGATCCTATTTTATCGATTTGGTTTTGATGAGATACTTTATTTTTATTTAAGTTTATATTTTCTATGAGTTTGACAAATATTTGTGACTTATTCTTCTTTTTTGGGGGTAATGGCAATGTGCATTTCCGCAATTATTGTGCCGCCAATGTATTTGTGTCTTATTTGGCTTCAGATGAGACTTGTTTCAATATTATGAGCAGTGTAAAATAAATCTTGATGATTCAAAATTAGGGTACCTATTGTGACAAGAAGTCCAAAAGTAAATGAATATGTCGTGTTACAACAAGTATGTCATAGATCGATGTCACCAGGGAACACTGGTTTCATACATATTAAAACACCCTCAAATATAAATGATAAATAAAAAGATTCAAGCATTATTCTTTGTAATACTTAAATAAATTACTTTCAGGTTTTATAAATAAATCGTCGAACTACTCGACGTCTTACGGCGCAAGAGTATAAGAACGAGCGTAAAAAATAACATTTGCAAAAAATATGTTAAAACTTGGCAGACCATGATCGGTTATTATTTTGTGGTCGGCAATTGTTTCACCATACCTAAGTAATTGGTGAATATTAAGACAAGATTTCCTTTGAAAATTTATTTAACATAGTATATTCAATACTTTTAAACATCAATTAAACGATACAATTCATAAAATAAAATAATCTGTTTTATAGTTAATGCAGCAATGTTTCCATATGAATGGTTTCCTAATATCATAGTGGCTTTGCTGGGGAGATGGTTGTGGAGTGGGTGTATGTGATTAGTTGGAAAAAAAACTGATGATGAGAGAAGATAATTATTTACTCGATAAAGTTAATTCTTAAATCACAGAATATAGTGGGTAAAATATGCATAGTTTATATTCCCAATAACTCAAATTAGATGCTTGTAGTGCAATTTAGGTTTGATGCTGCGTTGTTGCCTTTTGTTTTAAAATGATCGATTTTTGTAATTTGTACAATAATGACCATGTCTTTTATTTATCCAACCTTTAACGTAGGTGTGTAAATAGTGGAATAAATATAGCCAAAAAATATAAAGAATAATAATAGTACTTCAAACAATAGGTCATTCTATGTTTGAATTATTCTTCGGTGGTGTTTGTGGTGGTAAATGGTGAGAAAAAAAACAAGCCCATAAAAAACTAAAGTCAATTCAAGTTGACCTATGGTTGTCTATTTTTTTGTTGGCGGTGGCTCAGGCTTCGCCTTTTCTGAAGATAATGGACACAGATCTTTATTTAGTTTTTCAGACTCCACATTAAGTACCGAACTTTGCGACGATTTAATCTAAGAAGCATACATGAAAAGTTTAGTGCATATCACACCATATTTTTAGAAAAAATAAAATAGCATCTAAAACAATTAATTACCGTCTACCTATTTAAATCGAATATGACGGTATTGCTATATTGATTTCGCAATTTAACAAGAAAACTCATTGGTATAAACCAAAAACACATTACGCTTTCCAGCTGGTTTTTGTTACGTCGGTTAATAAAATCTAAGCTGTACCGAATTATTAACTGAGGAGTGAAACAAATCTTAGTTGGATCTCAATACTGAATAAGTACCTACTGTAAATATTCCACCATTCAGAATCATACAAATGCCAGTTAATGAGCAAAGCTCAATATTATTTGCATAGCTATTTAAATTGTGAGCTATAAATAAAATCAGTTTTACATAATTCTTATATGGATCCAACCATATGCATTGAGTAGAAATCAGAAATGTAAGTAAGAACTTGCTTACTTAAAAAATAATAATTGTCTTCTTTTTATACAATCCGTAAGCTTCGATATTTAAGTAATGTTAAATATTTCATTTAATAAGCGATGTTATGTTTTCCATAGCATTGTCTAGCAAGACAAGTTTTATAGCCATTAGCCAGAAATAAATAAAAAAGAGTTGTAATCAATTGCAGACATAGGACCATAATATTGTGAGCTATGTAGTATCGATGTGTATAGTACCGTTTTTAGAGCTTTGGGGAAAAAAATAAGGAGCATACACCGCATCGCAGGTGGCACTATACGTACTTATGTTTATCAGTCTAGGCAGTTATAGTGCTCTTAAGTCTTTCATTTTTACAATTTCAGGTAAAAATGTACAAAATAAATATAAATTTATTAGATTTTAAATAAATCTGCTGCCACTATTGTTTTTCGGTGCTTACAAAAAAGTACTTAGTAAAACATATATATTGCTCCTTTTGTTTGTAAGTGTAAAAGCTCACATTAAACTCAATTCCAATCTATGTCAAAAGATTGACTGAGTCAAGTGTTCGGTCGTGGTTTTACCACGAATGGAATACGGTAGCCCGTAACACGTAGTACGGCTTCAAGCTTAGCTAGCTTTAATGAAAAAAGACCTTACCTTTATTTGGTCGGATTCTGATTTCGAGCGCGAGACGTTGAAGCGCTAGGATTGTTGGACGGTAGTTCACCGTAACGAACAAGCAATTCACGGCGCATGGCGTCGCGTTGGCACAGGCAGGGCACACTATGATGCCTGTTGGGGCTTGATGAGTGTGGGCGAGGAACGCTTCACACTGAGAGGCCCTGATGGCGCGTCGTCAGCGCTGCTTAACATTTTTAATGAAATGCCTTTGTGGCCCCATTAGTTCACTTTTTTCATTTGTCGAAACGCAATGAAAATAAGGGTAGGCTTATTGAAAGCAACGCATACCATACGTCTCGATTCAAGATAATTAGGACTGGCTGGCATCACGTGCCAGCTCGGCCAAAAAATTGCTACAGATCAATATCGCGTATTGATTCGGAGCGTTAAAATGCGGACTGGCTAGTATCTCGTAAAAGCTCGGCCGCGAAGCGTAAAGCATGCATGTAGCAGCCACGCTGGGTTATGCGTTTAACTTCAGTTCACGTTCACAATAAGGTAACTTTCGTTTAGCACGAAATAAAAAACTTAACGGTTTTTTCTTTTTTGCTGTGGTTACTGCGTGCGTCGGAACGGCGCGCGCGCACGGACACGAATGAGCGACAGGCGGCTGGCAGTGCTGTGAGGCGCAGGAAGGAGGGAGGGATACTAGTTTTTTACCTTCTCTTTCTTGCGCTAAACCTGTGTGCGAGTGAATGGACGCGTAGCAGGGCCTACTACATGGTCAATTAAATCTCAGAGACGAAGGCAGGACAAATGTTATTAGAACTTATCAAAAAGAAAAACCTTTTATTTTTCCCCATTTCTAGGTCCCAATTCTTGAGCAAATTGTAAACAAAAAAGTACACTAATCGAATTTTCTTTTTCGAAGAAAATACGGGTTTCCTTTATCAGGGTAACGAGTTCTTTGCGTTTTGATTTGTGTGGATGTATTACTTATTTTATTTCAGTCTCTATTTTAGTCACTTAGATACCAAATCACTTAGATACCAATCAGTATCTATTTTAGACACTTAGATACCAAAATATGAACAAAAATATTCAGTTAAAACCCTTGATGCCCAAAAAACTACACTCGTATCCCTTTCGAAACTCTCTAATACAATTGTGCGGCTTACAAAGTCGATTATAGCTCATTCGTTTTACATTGGCAGAGGACGGGCCCGGTATCGTTGGATTGTGCGGAAACCGAATTTTGACCTTCGCGCAAATTTTTACCCTGAACGCAGACTGTGAGCAAGTTTCATCCCGTCTAGTTCATGACTAATTGCGCTCCCCGACTTAGCGCAATAAAGAACCTTCTATTGTTTTGTTTGGTAAATGTAGTATTATACGACTTAATTGTTAAAAAGATAGTTAAATATAGAATGTTTTTGAGATAACAGTGGCTCTTGACAAACAAACATTTTGGCATAACGGCTTGACGAACTTGACTGACAAAATTGTATTGAAGTGGACCCTACATTACCTCATGCATGTTTTTAGTTTCTGTGGATTTATTCATTTTTTACTGTTCTTGCCTCATATTTTTGGTTTCACTCTGGAAACGACAGCGAATATAACGACTAAATCAATTTGGACACAAATAATGATTTAATTTCTCTCTTTTTGATGCACCCTTCAGGTTATTCTGCTCTTTCTCAGAGCCAGATAATAATAATAAATAATAAATAAATTTATTTCAGGCATAACCCAGAGCAGTTAGTAACAATGATTCTTAAAAACTAGTGTTAGTGCTGATTACATTTACATTACAATACAATTACAATACAATTAATTGCAGTACAATACAATTAAGGCAGGCCGAAAGGTCAGGGTGCAGGTACATGTAACCTGCTCAGATGAGCCAAGAGGGGGCAGTCCCAGCGGTCAGCTAGGGCCGTCAGGATGCTGTTGGCGCTGCCACGCCATCTTTTCAGCAGCGAGGCGCTCCTCTTACGTATGATGGCGTGAAAACCATCCACCCGCGCCTCAGCAAACATGCCGGATGCGCTGCAATAACGTGGCAGCCCCATCAGCACCCTGAACGCATTGTTGTACTGTACTCGCAAGTCGCTGAGCGTCCGACGCGTATAGCGGACCCACAGGCTACATGTGTAGAAGGACTGACAGTAGGCTTTGAAAAGCGTCACTTTGACCTTTTGTGTACAGCGCGAAAACCTGCGGGCCAACATGTTACAACGAACACACAACGACCTGCGCTCCCTCATAATATCGACATCGTCCTTCATGTCTGCAGTTACCCAATGCCCCAGATACTTAAATTGCGAAACTTCTGATAGAGGAGTGCCTCCAAGAGCCGCCAGAGCCTGGCAGCGGTGATCAAACTATGACATTTTATCAATTTCTATACTAAATGATAAAATTCACCAGCAAAGCTACTATTTAGGGTGTTGTTTGTCCCCCTTAAGATTTTAAACCACGCAAAATACCTTGAGTGATACTTGACGTTAAAAAATTATGAACATATTCGCCACAATTTACACTTACACTCAATCGAACCCCGAAAGTACATTAGTGGATACGATTTATATTGTTTTTTTGGGGTACATAAGAATAATGGATGTACTGAAATGTATGAAAATTGAGATCCGTACCAATTGTACGTAGGAGGCATAGGACCCGAGTTGATACAATTGTTGGTACAAAGTTTTTCCAAGATGGCGTCGGAAAATGTGGAAAATTATCGTCATCTACACCCCCAAATTACCTATAATCCTTGATCAGATGAATAAGATTTGCAGTAGTTTGGCGGCCAGTCCGAAGGGGGTATGACAGTTTGCTTTTCGTTGCTTGTTATACTCGTAAGTATGTGTAGTAAAACAGTGCAATGGAGCCTAAAAATATAAACTTAGGTGAAAATTGCATGTTACGGTGTTTTATTAAAAAGCTTGATTAATTTCCATTACCGGCTAATTTATTTATTATAATTTTCATAACTAAACTAGAGGGTTAACAAGGGGTTAGCTTACCTACATCACTGTCCCTTTCATATTTAACTACCTGCAAGCCAGTTGATTATTCCGCTTGGGCGGATGCGATTATCCGTTTCCGGTTCGTCATATCACAAATTAACGCTAAAGCTTGGTGGTAAACAGCGATTTAGTAAAAGAAAAATATAAAACGATTATTAAAAGTAAGAAGAGAAAACATCTGCAGCAGTTATTTGGCGCTTGCAGTTAACACGTTACGGGACACTATTCCAGGCACAATAGATGTTTTATTGTTTTTCTGTCCCAGAACGTGTTAAAGGTTACTCCACCGTAGCCTACCATGACCGTGCAGGAACGTACCAGGCAAAAATATTCTTCGTATTGAAAACTATGACACTGTTCCCACTAGACGGTTCCGTCACCGACCAACACCGTCGCGTGTCATGCACGGAGCGTGTCAGCACCGGCAAAATACGCTCTCGCTCTCGCACCATCTATCGGTGAGACATAACGCTGTAGATCCGTTCAGTGGAAAAAGAAGAGCGTATGATAATGCTTATACGCTCCTTGCACGGTTATAGTATGGTACGGTTTAGTGGGCCCAGACCTTAATTGACATTTTAGACACGTTTGAGTCGAGTCCAGAGCATTTGCTACGCGCTCGTGCTCGTGCTAGTGCAGGCTCGTGCGATGTCGTCGGTGCTCGGGGCTTTCCGTCAGCGCTCCCCTCTTGCGCCCGCGCGCGTCGATTTAATGACGCAATTAGAGAATGATGAATCTCTACGTGTGATTGCACATCGTGACTTCTGATAGGAAAAAGAACACAATTATAATCAGGGATCGATTTCGACGGAAGCTATTTTCCTACATTTTATTAAACGCGTCAGCTTTAAGAATCAGGGATTGATAGGCCACCGGCGGCCGCGTAAACAAAAGAATGTCAATTATTTTTTTTGATAAACTCTCAGGAGGGTTTAAATACTTATGATCGTTGCAAGAAAGGAGGTACCTGGGTTACTTATTTTTTTTTCATAAAATCGATATATTTCGCTTCTGCATAATCAAAGATACATAATCAAGATACTATCTTATGGCATAAGAATTTAAAGCATGTTCGTACGTAAATCATATGGATGTAATCCCGGTCTTAGATATCGGGTTTATGTTTCGTGCCTTGAATTAATTAGGTCATAATGATGCACCAGTAGGGTTAGTAAGCAATGCATCTTACTCACTATGTTAGTATCTTATAACTAATTTGGTGCATGTACCAAAGTATATTGCTGGGCATTACAATGAGGGTGACATTATCTTGTAGAAAAAACCCTCCAAAAATAATAATAAAAAAAAACATTGCTTGGAAACAACATGTTTGGCCCTAAATGTGGCACAAGAGTCAAAACTTTTGTGCTACATTTAGGGTCAAACTTGTTGTCGCCCAGCAATGACTTTCAGGATACCGTTGGAGCTGGCACGCACCCTGGATCATCAGGGATGCTTGTTTTTTTTTTCTATTGATGGCCGCGAAGCTATTTGTTTTATGTATTATTATGACGGCTACGAGTGCGTTGTTGTGCATATTTGCTTTTATTTATTTTAAAATTGAATAGATCAATTCACCATTCTTTAAAGTGACCAAACGGCCAAAAGCATTTTCGTTCAACGTTTTTTCACACTCATCCAAATTCGATTTTAGTGGGGCTTCAGTTTGCTCCATGAATTCTTAAATGTAATCGGATAAGTGCTATGTCGACCTGAGCTCAATACGAGAAATCTCGGACGTAAGACCAAACGTATTCGAAACGGATCACGAACCAGGGCCCCTATTTTTGAATCACTCGCTTGGATATGGCGTGTAATTTTCGTTCGAAAACACATAAAAAATCAACGGAAATCACTCAAAATCTAGACGTGAGTACTCACAAAATTGAGCAATAATTTTTCAAATCCTTTTAATGTAGATTACAACTGGTTTTCATTCCAAAATTCGACTTTAAACATTGAATATCACACGCCATCTTGACGCGAGTGATTCAAAAATAGAGCTCCAGAGTCGGATTATCGCGTTCATACAACTGCTAGGGTACCACACAAAACCGGATTTGGATAAACATGAAAACTGTCAAAGGCTTTCGATGCGTGGATCTTTCACCCGGATTGTACTTTGCTGAATATTAAGGAACGGCAACTCTATTGTCGACACACCGTCGATTTGGCGTTGTTGTGACATTGACGCTTCGTTGACATGTCGGCGATATCAATTTTGATAATTACCTTTTTTAGGGTTCCTTAGCCGAATGGAAAAAAACGGAACCCTTATAGTTTTGTCAAGGGTGTATCCTTTTTACCGCTTTTTCCGCATTCAGGTACAAAACATTTGAAAAAATGATATTATAGGGGGGGGATATTATAGAGACTGAAATAAAAAAATTTTTGGTTTTGGACTGAAATAAAAAATCATGTATGGGAATACATGAAACTAAAACCAAAAATTTTTTTTTTACTCAAACCTATACGTGTGTCTATGGATAGGTCTTTCAAAATGACATTGAGGTTTCTAAAACCATTTTTTCGAAAAGTCTAACGTTTGAGATATCTATAGACGCTTCCAAAGTGGTAAAATGGGCGTCCCCCCATCTAATTTTTGAACTAAGGAAGTGAAAATTTTGAAAAAAATATGTAATGTCTCTTCTCAAGATCTCAACATAAACTTTCAACGAAAATTGGTTTGAGCGAAATCGAACAGGCAGTTTTTGAGATATAGTACATTTTTATCAACCGCAAACATAACTTTGTCTGTCATAGAAACACTATGAAAAACAAAGTTACATTTGCGGTCGACAAAATATTGTGGTATTTTGGATAAGTGGAAGTAAGAATCCCTAATTCAGTTAAAGTTGGCACGGAACCCTCAGTGCGCGAGTCCGACTCGCACTTGGCCGGTTTTTTTACAAACAAACTTTGTCGTTGATTCAACGTGCTTACGCTACATAAAAACCTGTTCAAATAAACTTCTATTGCAAAGTTTAACACAATAAAACCAAAGCGGAGTCGACATGTTCTGTAATCATAGCGAAATTTGCTATCTCCGACAAAGCAAATTCATAAATAGGGATGTCCATGTTACATTATAATGACATACGAGATGTAAGTGTAGGTACCCATCAATATTATATAAAGCATCGCATTTTCTCTGTAAAGATTATCGAAAAGAAAACGCGTTTAGGCCTGTTTCACCATCGAAAAATAAGCACAAGCTAAGAAATACTTCAATTATGGAAAGTCATTTCGTTAGAAATATAGGACAGATAACACGAACCAGAACTTTATGTAAGGATATACAATATCCAGGCCATTAGAATTATTTGTACTTAACAGAACTTTAACTAATGATACAATTACACTGTACGTACAGTGATTTATTGGTTAGAATACCAAATAGTTTGGTTTTGTAACCGTCATATACCATTTATACTACATGAATACAACTTTTTTAAATCTCAACTTATAGATCATCACATTTCTTGAAATTAGTTTGCTCTTAAAAATATGTTTGAAATCGGCACCCCTGTTATTTAACAAAAACAATTTAGGGGCATCAAATGGAGCAATTTTCATGTTCGTTATTCCTTCCACGTTTGCGAAGGTGGTGCGAATGAATTGCTTATCTAAAGAGTAAGTGTGCATGATTCTATATAGAACGAGAACACACATTGTTTTTATATTACTTTAATATCTATTTTAAAAGGTCAATACCCTTTTGACACCTTATCTTATCCTTATCTTTTATAGCCTAAAGCCTTCCCCGATAAATATGCTATCCAACACAAAAATATCTTTTTATCGGTATCATAGTTCCTGAGAAAAGCGCCTTCAAACGAACAAACTCTTCAGCTTTATAATATTAGTATAGATTTTAATAGTATCTTCTTCTTTTCCGCAATGTAGTCCTCAGAAATAGCATGCGATTCATCAAATTGGTTTAGGTTTTAATCGTAAAATGGCAAGACTAGAAGATAGTTAATTTTACTTATTTATGTATCTTTTATTTACAATAACTATAAAAAAGTAGCGTAACGAGGTTCGCTAAGACCGCTATATTAGCAAAGAGCAGAATGGACATAAATATTGCGACACGTCTGAGAGTGAGAAGCAACTAACTAATCCATCGTATCAGACTGAACTCGGAACAAAATCACACTGAGTAGGAAAAACTCAAACACAAAACCATTAGCGATTAAGAAAATATACGCAAAAGTGGGACCAAATAATTAAAAAAGTACACCCAATACAAAAGCTCCTAAAACACAATCAAGAAAAGGGAGTCCGCAGAAAATAGTCCTTGAGGCGAACTAAAACCGGCCACCAATCAGCGTCAAAGGTAAAGAACAAAAGAAAGGATCAATTTCGTGTAATTGCATCACTTTTCACTCGTCCCCCATTAACGTAACCTTTTTTAATCCAGTTTTTTTCCGGCATAGTCCCGATATGGCCGGAGGAGTAACGGACCACTTACTCGAATCTATTGAATGGGCCTCTTGGACACTAACTACTACTTTTCGAGTTTCTAACCCGTTTAACGGGTTTTAATAGATTGGGAAAAGCGATATATAGGGCCATTTATTTAGTCTTTTTTTCTTCTTGCCGAAATGAACCGTATAATGGAAGTTGGCACGGATTTCTGACGTGATTCTTTTGCAAATCGGTGTATCGGCTCAATACTTACTCTTTCGCAAATGTGTTGCCATTCGGCGGAATCGAAATAATGTGCACCTATTTAGAACGTAGCGTACCCACTGCTGTTTCATATGCATACCCACCATTGAAGGGTTTCCTTATTGTTGTAAGTCGTGCTACACTGTAACATTTACAAATGTTTTCAACCTGTCTGTCTGACTAGGTCTGACTCTATGGATTTATGTTGAAGCTTCCATTAGATGCTATTTAATGCTAAAAGGTCCTGCGCCTAATCTCTCCCAGGTTATGTAGGACTGCGTCTGTCCAGTTAATGGAATTGAAGATACAGTACCACTTGTGCATAAGTATAAATACTACACTTAAGCTCTGGGCGTTAGTAGGTACACCAACGCATTTGCATGCGGTAACGATGAAGCTGAATAATACCGACAAGGATGCAATTATCACATCTAACTTTATGTTAGAGCGAGACATAGCAATATGCGAATTCCGCATGCCGTATGCGAATGCGTTGGTGCACTCGGGGCGATAATACATTTTAACATGGGCACTAGCCAGTTTCTTTTGTTAAATATATAACATCAATTTTATCAATAGTATAATTTTGGGTACTCATTGTCTGTTACAAATATTTTTTTTAGATTAAGTAATTCGATGTAATGTCTGTTTTGTATCAAAATACATAAATAATAATAATAATATCATCTAGTGGACTTATTGAAAATCAATGCTCAAGAAGTAAGGAGCACTTGGCTTATCTCCTTAATTTTAAAGTCAAATTCTTAATCCTTCGAGTATTCGGCGCACGGCGGCCCGGCCAAACTGTTTTGCTTTGCAAATCCTCTGTTGATGTAGGTTTAAGGTTTGTTTATTATAAAATTATAGTAAACTGCCTGTCAAGCGTTGAAACGTAACAAGAAAACCAAGGCTAACGTTGTGAAACAAGCCTTATGTATGTCTTGTTTGAATGTGAACTTAAGTTCCGGATTGGGTTATTTATTCAATACTTTATACGAAATTATTTGTTGGTTAGTGTTTATTATGTCGTTGGTGAAATAGGTCCTTACCCTCTTTTTAAACTGGATACTTCTTGTCTGAGAGAGAGAGACTGCCTCGGTGGCGCAGCGGTTTGAGGGTTACATTTTAAAGCGACGGCTGCGCAAGAGGTCCCGGGTTCGATTCCCGGGTCGGGCCAAAAAATATGTACCTGGGTTTTTCTGTTCAAAAATTCTCAGGAAATCCCGGAGTTTGGAAGTTGGCGGTGTTTCACCCCCGTGCCTCGGAAAGCACGTAAAGCCGTTGGTCCTGCACCTGATCTCTCTCCAGTCGTGTCAGATTGCTGACCCATCGGGCTATGAGAGTGAAATGAATTGAGAGTGCACCTGTGTTTGCGCACACACTTGTGCACTATAATATGTCCCGCGCAGTCGGCCATTCGTTGTGACTGGCCACCGTAGTCTAAATCGGCTAGGGGGACTATTATTAAGTACTTCTTTGAATATTTTTTCTCTATTATTTTACTAGGTTTCTGTTTTAGTATCCATCACCGACCTATACGAGTAGCCACGAAGCGATTTGCAAGTCGAACGAAACAACGGTGGGTAGCTTTGAATTTTGTATCGGCGATTTGACTTTAAAAATACGATGCACCCGCTTATCTGCAGCTCTTGAGGGTTTCAACTGAATGTTATTTGGTAACAAATACAATGGAGAAATGGGAATAGATTCCAAGTTTTTTTTTACTGAAACGACAGTTGTTTTTTTTTTCCGCGAATATATCGCGTTTGGCTATACCGATTTTGCTTTTTCAGTAAAGTAATTGTTACATTAAGGATAAGGTTTAAATAGCAAATTAACTTATTATTTTAGTTTAATCGGGAACAATTATAACTTAAACTATAACTAAAAACGACATAAAATCATAAAAATTGAACCGCCACCAAAAAACTCTAATATGTCATGATTTTAAATTAAATTATATTATTTTACGTATTTTTTAATAGTAGTAGTTATTTTTATTTAATATTGGCAACACTGCTCACTTCTAGTAGATTTGATTGATATAACTTTGACAAAAGGCAGTTTAAAAAATGCACAAAATTAACTATAATCGTAGAATTCACAATCACGTTACGGTACCAACGAAGTGTTTGTTAGGATAATTAAATAAAATTGCCTTTTTATTAAGCATTATTTGGATTTTATTGATTAAGGCAAACACATATCTTTTTATTCTTATTTTAAACTCAAAAGAGTTACACAGTTTTAATCATATTATTTAATTTGTTACTCTGATACTTTCATTTCACAGATAAAGGGGTTTCTGTTTTCGCATAAATCTGTATATATATATAGTTGACTATTGAGAGACGAGTCCCATACAACTCCACATTCATTTTCCTTATGTTCACCCCAATTCTTAAATCCAGTGTCACTCAACTTGTGTCCTGTAACAAATAAATAACAGTATTGTAGTAAATTACAATAAAATAAAAAGGAGTAGGTCTTTTTTTTTTTTTTTGTTGTATCTATTTCTAAAAGTTAATATTGTCCAAAGCATATGACAATCTTAAAGTCTGGAACGAAGATTGGTGATGACACGCTAACACAGTTATGCTGCTGCCATTTTTGCCCTTGGTGCGTATTGCGATCCAACTAAAATCCGTTCAATTTTCACGCAGTTTAATACACACTCAACGTAAACGAATATTATTAATATAACAATATTATAATAATACTAGAAATTAATATTAATATTTATATTACACTATAATAATATTATGAATATAATGCGAAATTGCAATACAAATTGCTAATTTGACAGTAAAGCAGAGAGAGAGCTGATTAACTGTCAAAGTTGCATAGCAAAACGCAACCATGTTTTGGTATCATGGCGTTGTGTTTGACGAATCGTTATTCTAAGCCTTATTTTTAAGGTCAAGAAACAGTCATTCTTATCAAAATAAAGGAGACGTTCGTATCGTGCCCCAGAGTCGTTTTATGTTTGATTAAAGAAAAGCATTAAGAGACTTGACTATATCATTTTGCAAAAAATATATGGAATTTTTAATACAATATTGTTAATTTACTTTGCTTTTATCTAGCGGCATATAAATCTACAAAAAAATAGGACAACGGTTGAATACAACTTCCTGTCCCCAACAATTGTTGTGTTTGGCAGAAAATAGCGGTTTCGAGCACTTATAAGCAAACTGACGACCGCTTAACGAAATGGCATATTGTGTCATAGAACTGGCAGTTAGTTAAATAAGTAAGCGCTCGCAATCGCTATTTTAAGAAGGAAGATGACGTTTGCCTCCCATAGGTTAACCTTTAAACCTACCAACCTCTTCCTAAAACTTGAAAAAAAAACTGTGACAAGGAACTTCTTTTCGTTGGCTATTGTTTGCGTCATCGTAATTTTCACGCGTTACGCACCCTAGCGGGGCAGTTTTCTATGTTTTAGTTTTGGTGGCCTAGATAGCGGTTTTTCGACACAGATGGCGCTATGATCTAGAAAGACCTGTTCTAGATAGTGTGCAAGAGATTGACCTCACACTTTTTATTTCGTTTCATGTGAAAACCCCGCTATTTACGGCTTATATTACTTTATATTATTTAAAAAAACGAATAAACGAAGCCATAAAATAAGTTTTGGTCGTGAATTTTTACTTTTGGGGCAAGCAATGTATGGTGGGTCGACCGTCTCCTTTCCAGTTTGTATTCTTATATTCAACACAAAAAAAATACAAAACCACTAAGTATTTTTTGTTTTATTGAACAAACAAATACCCAATACTCTTTTTGGACACCATGTATTAAGCAAAGTGTGAAAAAGCGCAAAACCTGAAATTAAATTATAATTTGACTACTAAAAATAAAGGTCTTGAGGTGGACTTTGCCAATTTTGCATTTTCTGTCAAAATTTCAAATAAGCATGCTCTGTGCTGGAAGTCTGAAGCAAGATTTTTGATATTTCGCGTACACAATTTCAATATTTTGATTTTCTGCTGCATCGAATATCCATTTAACTTACGTAGCTAAATATTTAATAAATCTTAAAAATTATTTGTATTTTTTTAAAGCTTGATCCAAACATTCATCTCAATCAATAAACACACAAAAATACAATTTTGGCTCAGCATTTTTCAAGCGCCACCTGGTGGTTGTACAAGGAACTATGTCGAGACGCCGCGCCTGAGGCCCTATTTTTGAATAACTCGCGTGATTATTACAAGTGATTTTCGTTTGCAAATCAATGAAAGTACTTACAACAACAATTACGGTAAATATGGATGGGAGTTGTTACAAAATTGGTTTTTTATTTATTTATTTAAACGCTTTATTGACGCGACTGATTCAAAAATAAGGCCCTGCGTCTAAACTATAGTATTGATAGTAAAAAAATAAAATTATGCATACCCTTAACAGTGTAATAATCTTCACTGAACAGTTTTTTAAAACCAACGTAGTAGTACTTATCGGAAGGTATGATTTTTCTAAGAATCACGTCGGCTTCTAACTCACTTTCAATAACAAGCAAGAGTCCACCTTCCAATAAACACGTTTTTATTGCCTCTGACCACGTCATTGCATTCTCGTTCAATTTGTAGCACTTTCTTGTTTCAATGACGTAGTTGTACCCTGTGACAAAATTATTCGAGTTTAATCATTTAAAAAAAATATGACACAGTAAAGACAGAGCTGAAAAGGATAAAAATACTTTTTTTTTCATTACCCAAGCCAGAAAGACAGCCTTGCCTTAATTATAAGAAACCATGGTTTAAATATAATTAGGTCCCGCCCGACATTCCAAATTTTTAACAAATAAACCGATTTCAAAGAAAATAAGGTTCTCAGTTTAACCTGTATGTTTGTATGGCAACTATCTCGCGTTTGGCTGAACTGATTTTGATGCGGTTTTCAGAAGTGTTTTTTTTACATTAAGGCAACAGTTTAAGTAGTTTCAATTCAATTAGCTATATAAAAATTAAGACAATGACCAAAAACTACGAAAAAAATATTCCTCACTACTTTTAATCATTAGTTAACTATGGATCACGAAACCAACCCTTACTTAACTAGGTTTTTAGGGTTCCGTAGCCGAATGGCAAAAACGGAACCCTTATAGTTTCGTCATGTCTGTCTGTTTATCTGTCCGTCCGTATGTCACAGCCACTTTATTCTAAAACTATTAGCATCACACAGATGAAACTTGGGATGTAGGTGTATCTTATTTACCGCTTTCCGATTAAGATACAAAAAGTAAAAAAATATATATATTTAAGGAGGGGCTCCATACATGAAACTAAAACCTAAAATATTTTTTTTACTTAAACCTATGCGAGTGGGGTGTCTATTGATAGGTCTTTTAAAATGATGGATGGTGAGATTTTTATTACTATTTTTCTAAAAGTCTAAGGTTTAGATATAGACGCTTTCAAAGTGGTAAAATGGGCGTCCCCCCATCTAACTTTTGAACTAAGAAAGTGAAAATTTTGAAAAAAATATATGATGTAGATCTCAATAAAAACTTGCAACGAAAATTGTTTTAAAAGAGATCAAACAAGTAGTTTTTGAGTACATTTTCATAAACTGCAAATATAACTTTGTCTTTCATACAAACACTATAAAAAACAAAGTTATTGTTGCTGTTAAAAAAATATTGTGATATTTTCGCTAGGTGGAAGTAAGTGGACCCTGAATTCAGTTTAAGGGTGGACTCGCGCTTGGCCGGTTTTTTATTTAGGCCAGGCTGCCCGGCTGTAGCAAGATTTGCTACAGAGACCGCAGTAGAAAGCAAAGTGATGAAGTACCTTTATCAATTGTTGGACAGGACGTATCCTCAACTTTCTTGCATACAAAAGGTCGTATGTCATATTCTGTGGAACAATCGTTTGCTTCTAGTGCACCCGATTCCAAATCCAGGGTAACACATCTTCTTTTGTTTTCAAGACCTTCTGAGATCAAAATTGGTGTTGAAGTCGGATAGCCTGGAACCAGTTAAAAGATTGACTGATACACAAAACAAATCGGTAAGTATCTTTCTATTCTTTTTTGTTGGGGCTGCCCCGGCACTGCAGTGCTTCAGGGATGTTTGCGGAGTATTGTGTCGCCTGCTTTTACACGACCCTACGCAAGCGGTGCACATCACTGGCACGCAGGGTCCGGGTCAGCCCCAACATCATTCTGAAAATGCTCTCCTATAGATTTTACACCTGCACGCCAGCGGATTTAATGAAATGCAGTCGATCCGCAATACAAGTGGCTGAATTCTGGGCTGCTACGTTGTAATTTCTCCATTATAATTCCTCCATATGGGTTTCCATCGACACGGTAAGAAGAAGAAGAGATTTGACTGTCTGTATATCAACCAATGATATATGGCTCATATATGGACTAATACCCAAATGCAATCTGGTGGTCATTTAATTGAATTTTTATTCAATTTAATTTGTGTGCAATTTAATTTAATTCAATAATTAAAATGTATGAATGACTTAATTACGTAGAAAAATAAATGAAATGAAATGTAAATTAAAAATATATGAGGTTTCATAAGTATTAGTACATATATATAGTATATAGTGTACATATACATCGTGTGGCCTGTAAGTATATTCATAATTTAATTTTACAGCGTTAGTACAAAGCTGTGACTGAGCAAACTGAAATAATATGAGAATTTTACAAAACAGTCAATTTATGCCTGTGGAATGTGCCGGCATTGTTTTTTATAAATAAAGTTATTGTTTCTATAAATAGGAGCAAAAATTTTAAACAATGATTCCACAGAGTATACGGAGTTACCATGACCTGGTCATAGTGCTTTTAAATGCTGTAACTCAGATATATAGTAATAATCTGTAGTCAATGTATATCAAAATCGCAAAGTCGTTGTAGTAAAAGACGAATGTCAAGTTCTATGACTGGACATAAATTTGTTTGCAATACATTGCTGGTTCGATTTATTTTGTTAGGAAATATAAAAAAAAAATATAATAAATTCAAACCATATAGAATTGATTACCTAAAGGGCTCATATTTAAATTTTTTGCTCCTTTTACAGGCCACATCCTGTTTATCTAATATTTTAAGCTTGAACTTACCGTTAACAGTGATGAACTCACCAACGTTGAACTGGTCATGAATTCCAACGAATACATCCGAGACATTAGGCGCAGTAGGCATAGCCTCCACTAACTTCTTGACCACGGTCCATTCATCATCAACCTTAAACGCAATTGTAAAACCTTTATTTATATTAGGTATACCAACACAGCTCAGGTTAGTCCAGAGGGACATATGATAGATGCACCACTAGTGCCATTTTTAGTACGTATTTTTTGAGTGGTGCATAGTGGGACTGGTACATTGAACCATTATATTATGAATCTTCTACAGCAGGTATGGAAGTCTCGACATAGTTCCAAACCAATTTGTCCCAGCATTTTTCGAGCGCCAGCTGGTGGATTTACATGAAACTATGTCGAGACTTCCATACCAGCGGGCGAAGTCTGAAACAAAAAATTGGTCATTATAAATTTTCTGAATTTCTGCTGCATCGAACCTTATATTTTTATCTTTAATAAATCTTAAAAATATTTGTAATTTTTCAAACATTCTTCTCAATCAATAAATACACGAAAATACCAATTTTGTCTCAGCATTTTTCGAGCGACATCTGGTAGTTTTACAGGAACTATGTCGAGACTTCCATAGCTGGATGAATCTCAAATTTAAATGACTATTACTATTTCTAATAATTTTTATGCCAGTGGCATTAGCTTATTGCTACGGGCTTATAAGTTTTCTAGTATAATTCACATAGAACTTATTATAAGAGTAATTTTAGTTACATTACATCATGATGTTGAAAAAACCAAAATAAGTAGTTCCTAAAAGATGAAATATGAAACCAAAAATTGCGCACGGGCGGGATTCGAACCAGCATCTTTCTGGCTATCCGGGCCAACTGCTCTTCCAATTGAGCTACCGTGCTGTCGGTCCGACCGCGCGAAATTCTTGGTCTCATTGATACGTCATTGCGTGACGTTAGCGCCATCTACCCGTCTGTTATGCAACAGCGGGCCAAGTAGTTATTCTTTACAGAATAAATTCAACTTGGGAATGATAACGCTTCGCTACTCAATGGTTTTACAATATTTTTAACACTTACAAAATAAAAACTTAAGAATAAAATATGACACTGTAAGTGTTAAAAATATTGTAAAACCATTAAGTAGTTCCTACTTAGAAATGAGACTGAGATTTGATAAAATTTCTAAATAAACGTATTGGTCTTTCGGTGTATTTCTTAAATAATACCTTTATCGTCATTAAAATGGTATTTAACTATAATCTACGATTCATATTTCAAACTAAAATGTTAATGAAACGGAGTACCTCTGCATAGAACAGCTCGGCGCCCTCTTTTTCGCAAGCCTGGAAGGCAGAATCCCAGCTTTTTCCATTGCTGTCCCAGTGAAGCTTATAGAAGGCGTCGAACTCATCGAAATATGTGTAGTCTTTGCGATAGAAATTTACACGCCGTGACGTCACGGTCGAAAATCCAGTCGCTGAAAAAAAACATAGTTAGACATTAAAAAAGAACACCCTTAAAGATTTCATTAAAAGCTTTAAATAACGATTCGTATTTTAGGTATTTGGAGTTGGTGCACGATGTTGACAAGCTTCGGACAGCAACGGTCTATGCACACGCATGCGCCGACTACAAATGAATTTGTTTCTCCTAAAGGTGGGTTTCGACCAAACGAAAAAAGAACTAGAGCTATAGAACAAGAACATTCTTTCTTGTTCTTTTGTTCTAAGCGAAAGCTCGATTTCACCGTTTTACACCAAAACTATCAAGCAAACGTTCTTAGAATTTTCTATAGAACGCAATAGAACAACGAACGAATGCTCTGAGTAGATGAATTTGATGGATTGGGGATCGAATGAACTTTCTCTCGTCTGATGTAAATGAGCCTTAGGAGGATCGTGTGCAGGTGTAGCGAGTTTTCATACATTTCGAACGCCAATGGTCGAAATATGCTTGCGGGGAAAAGGTTTTCCTGCCCGTAATCCTTTATGGAATGAGACAAATTTAGACGTGTTCGTCTACCTACATCCCGAACTAAGCTTGTACGTCTTCGATTTTTGTAAAAAGGCTTGATTATTTAAAAATGGACGAAATTCCGAAGAGATTTTTTAGTAAAAAAAACCGGCCAAGTGCGAGTCGGAATCGCGCACTGAGGGTTCCGTGCCAACTTTAACTGAATTAGGGATTCTTTCTTACTTCCGCTCAGCCAAAATACCACAATATTATACTGACCGACCTGACAAAAATAACTTTGTTTTTCATAGTGTTTGTATGAAAGACAAAGTTATATTGCGGTTAATAAAAATGTGCTACATCTCAAAAACTACAAGTTCGATTTCGCTCAAACCAATTTTCGTTGAAAGTTTTTGTTGAGATCTACATCACATATTTTTTTCAAAATTTTCGCTTCCTTAGTTCAAAAGTTAGATGGGGGGGACGCTCATTTTACCACTTTGGAAGCGTCCATCTCTCAAACGTTAGACTTTTAGAAAATATGTTCTTAGAAACCTTAATGTCATTTCGAAAGACAACATACATGAAACTAAAACCAAAAAAATTTTTGGTTTTAGTTTCATGTATGGGAGCCCCCCCTTTAATATATTTTTTTTAATTTTTTGTACCTGAATCAGAAAGCAGTAAACAGGATACACCTACCTACCAAGTTTCAGCGGTGTGATGCTAATAGTTTCAGAATAAAGTGGCACTGACATCCGGACGGACAGACAGACAGACTTGACGAAACTATAAGGGTTCCGTTTTTGCCATTCGGCTACGGAACCCTAAAAATGGACGAAGTTCCGAAGAGATTTTTTAGTCAAAAAAGTGAATGTTTAGGTTCTTATATTTTCTGAAAAATACAAAAAAAAAAAAACTAAAAACGTACCAGCATAGTTTTTCAAAATATCTCTCACATGTAAAAATTGACAAAATCAGACAAAGTTTAAGGGGTGGAAAACGTTTTCTCTTTTTGTATGGAGGCTTGCGCGCACACGATCCTCTTAAATGGAATGCGAATGTGTTTAGGTGAGATTTTTTTTTTTTTTAATAATATTTTTTCCCGCAATGTTGAAATCATTTTCTATCATTTAAATAGACTTTAAATCAAATACAAAAAAAAAAACATGCATTTGAGGGTTAATGTAACTCAAAAATAATTATAAGTGGTACTGCTGGATTAAACTGTTACTTATACAAGTATAACTACAAGTTTACAAGTATGCTTGAAAATAAAACATGAGGGAAGGTATACAGTCTAAATAATTTTAAAAATCAAGAAACAATTTAATACTGTCTAAATATGTTCAGTAATAAAAACTCAGTTACTTATTAAAACAAACAATACTTACCAATCAATAGAACGAGAAGCAAAGACATGGTGGCTGCGAAGTTAGTTCACAAATGAGCCCTATAGCAAGAGCAACATTATACTTATGTGTCTCTGTCTATCTATATCTGCAAGCGCTCTGTACCCCAATCACGAACATTTGACTGTATTCGTCACGTAATCGTAGCGAGTTTACGTCAGTTGGCAGCACGAAGCACTCCTGTGTCGTGTAGTAAGCTCGAAAGCCTTACCGCAGGTAATGTCATACTAACGTAAATATTGCACGTCCAGAAACAAGTAAGACGATCTATGTAATTAAAATTATTGAAATATATTATGTTACTAGCAGCCCCCCGCGGTTTCACCCGCAGCATGTGATATTTGCCATAAAAACCTACACCCTATTTAGATTTGCACATCTCTTTTTGGATTGGTCCAACATACTATATTTCTAATGGAGATAATTAATTTCATTTAATGTAAATTTTTCTATGATAAAAAAATGTTCACCTGTTTGAGTGAAAACGAAACATAAATAAACATACAAACACTTTTCCAATTTCATTATAAATCGGACGTTAGTAAGGTTAAAGGTTAAGGTAATACATTTTACCTATTTAGATAAATCCTACTAATATTCTACACGCGAAAGTTTGTGAGGATGGATGTGTGGATGTTTGTTTGTTTCTTATTCATGCAAAAACTACTTAACAGATTTTAATGAAACCTAACAGAAATAAATCTTATACATTAGAATAACATATAGGCTATATTTCATAAAGATATGTGTTTCCATAGTGAAGATATGACGATGAATGTTAATGACGCCGGAAGAAATCTGTCATTTTCCAGCTATTTTTGGGTACGCTGCAAAAACTATAAGAGTTATATTGATAAAGTGAATGGCAGAAATGTTTACCTTAAAAAGTTCTACAGAAAAGTCCGCGACAGCATGTACCTATCTCTTAAGGTTTAATCACCATAACCTTTATTATGGTTATAAAAAATAATTTACGACAATGCATTATTTTCCATGAACATAATATTAATCCTTATATAAATAAATACTTTATTCGTCCCAAGTATTTAATTTTGATCATATTTGGTCTTGAAACCATTCAATTCCAATAATTATGTTAGGAGATCTCTTAGTTTTAAAATACCATGCGCTCATGGACGGAGCTTCCTGCAACGCAGTCGTGTGTTGATGGATTCAATAACAAGGATGCTATTTTTTCCTGAGTAGTTGACTTTTAAGAACACCCTTATCAACCTTAGTCTACTGTTTTTATTGTCTGCTTAGTTAGCCTAGGAACATAACAAAAAAAATACAAGAAGCCGCCCCCGGGCAGCATTATTTACAGCGAGATATTACTTTACGGAAATATGCATGAATTACAGGAAGCTAGAATTAATCAATGGATCGCTGAAATTGAAAAACATGGACTCCGTATCAGTCGTAACATTCATTTATAAGACCTCACAGCCTAACTTAAGTAACCGCCATAAATATCGCGAGTCGATGATAACAACTGACGCTTATGTTCACAATGATGTTAACCATCCCACAAATACCACTTGGCTTTGATGATGATGATATAATCCCGGCCGATTTCGGCCACGGCGGGTGTCTTCAACTCCGGCTTTGCCGGTGATGTGCTCGCATGTGGCCAATTTTGTTTGCAAAAATCCTCGCACATTGCGGGCATGAGAGCACTCCATCTACATAATTATAGCTGATAGCCGCAGGTGGTCGGGCTTTCAGCTCGTCGCGTCTAGCATCCAGCTCAGGGAGCCTCCGGTTTTCAAAGACTTTGACGCTAGATTTAACTAGCGCTCTCCACTCCGGCCGTCTGGCAGCCTGCTGCTCCCACATCGAAGTATTGATGTCACACTGCTTCATGTGTCGCTACAGCACATCTTTGTACCTGAGGAGTTGTCCGCCATGCTTCCGCTTGCCTTCCTCAAGTTCTGAGTAAAAGATGCGCTTAGCTATTCTTTCCTCCGTCATACGCGTCACATTCCCGCACCACCGAAGCTGACGCCGCATAAGATACGACTCAATGCCACCTACATTGGCCCTTCGCAGCACTTCAGTATTCCGTACGCGGTCAGACCATCGGATGTGAAGTATTTTCCGTAAGTATACTTCACATGGCTTTAATAGAAGTCACTAGGCATCTTGTGCTATCCTAAAAAGCTATTTAAACTAAAAGAGAACGTCGGTAATCCGGCTTTGATATAATGGCGTAGAATTTTTGACTTTTAAGAAAAAGCATGAGAACTAGCTACAAAATAAGGACCAGCGAAAGATAAATAATGGGTACTACGAACGAAGAACCACGGCGTCAGTATCCTGCATTACAGCGGCTGACCGAGGGATACAGCACTGAAAGCACTCACATCAGAAGCACACAACCATATTAGCTACACAAGATTTTAACATAACTACATTATAATCATTATACTGGTAGGTCCATACCACCTACCTATCGTCCTAACGTTGCTACCCTGGGTGACCTGGGAGCAGCTCTCCTATCATCATCATCCATATTATATCTTGAACCTACCTAGAGAACGGATCAAAAGCGCACTTACTGCCTGGTTAGCGTATGAGCTGTTTTAAAACGAGATTAACTATCTACCTACATACATAACCCAGAACACAGCTCTATGGCGCAAATGTACTAGGAAACCCAATCCCTATCCAGAAAATAATGACTGAAAATGATTAGTTGACTTGAATAACATAACACACAACACGTTTGGTGTTACGTCCGATAGAGGCGTTTTTAAATTCTCATTCAAATGATTACGTTACTATACGAATACTTTGACGCAATTATTCGTGATTGGGGTACACTGTTATCTGTAGTTATTAATTAGTTTGAATGCCCGAATGTCGCTGACAACGATTTTTAGTTTGATGTCCCAATTTCAGTAAGTAGTTTGTAAGATTCGTGATATTTTCTGTGGAAGGGGAAGAACCGCAGTAACAACTTATAGACAACAGGATGAATTTAAATTGCTTGTATGTATGTTTATTTAAAAGTATTTTTGTACGTATAATATGTGTTCTTATTTTATGCTAGACAGTTTTATTTTGGTTCTCTTACGCCGCCTCAACTATTTCCGCATCAACCAATGGTTGACTGGTAGAGAATGCTTTAAAGCATTGAGTCCGCCATTTGTACTTCATTTTGTTTGTGCAATTAAGTACATATAAATAAATCTTTTATTGAAGTAATTTTCTAAATGAGTCAGGCTGCACATTACAAGTTATACAACACAGGCCCATAGATTAAAAACTTTTAAGACTAACATAAAAATAAGTATAAGAAGTTTATTTAAATATACCTAATTGAACTAAAAAAAGAATCATCTCGCTATGACATCTCGTTTTCGAGAAATCCGTGGACAAACATACATACACTGACGAAATTCCGCACTTGTTTGGAAGCCTTACTATAGAAAGAAAGAAAGAAAGAAAAGAAAGAAAAAGCATTTATTGGTTAAAGGACAGCACAAACACACACACATACGCACGCTTCACAACAGAAAAAATGAAAATAAAGAGAAACAACATACTCAAAAATATCCAATTCTAACCACATCACATTCATACAGATTGAATCCATTACCCTCTTTTTTTAAGAAGCCGAGAAAATATCAAAATATTAGGTCATCTCTGAAGTTTGGACACAGTTACAACAGTTCTTACGAGTCATTAGTAACAAAGGGATAAAAGGACATCCTGTGTTACGGTTTTATCACCAAGAGTCCATGGGTCATAGTTGTTAAGATAAAACAAGAACGTGCAATTGAATAGTTGTCCATTGTTTTTTTATTATTAATTCATTCACTGTATGTAATAAGAAACTTGTATTTATTAACCTTCTTTCTCTAGCTTTTTACAGCAAAAATTATACAGGGTGTAAAAAAAGTACGAGCCAAATTCAAGGGGGTTATTGTCAACCGAAAATAGAATACTGGAAAATATAAAAAATAAAAATAAAAAAATGTTAAAAAAAATCATTTTTTTTATTTATTTTCCTGTTTTTAGACGCCACTCCTAACCACCCTGAATTTGGCTAGTACTTTTTACACCCCGTGTATAATTTTAGAGATCCGTGGACATTTTTATCTTAAAAATACTGTTATTCTTTCTTAAACAGCCTGAAAAAAAGTAGGAGCCAAATTCAAGGGGGTGGTTAAGAGTAGTCTAAAAAACCGGAAAAAATCTTGTTTTTTTTTCAAAAACAAGATTTTTTCCGATGCTGAAACCTGATGGGTCGCTGGCTCACACTGCAATTGAGAAGGCGAATCTATTTGCCTCTATCTTTGCGGGCAATTCCCAGCTGGACTCCTGCTCCAAAGACCCACCCACCATGCCTCGTTGCGATTCCTCGATGCCCGAGATCGCAGTTCATGTCAAAGAGGTTCGGAGGGTGATGTGTAGTCTGGATGTGAATAAGGCCAGCGGACCTGATGGCATCCCAGCTAGAGTCCTGAGACACTGTGCGCCTGAACTGTCTCCCGTGTTAACTCGCCTATTTCGCCTCTCTCTTCTGCTGAGACGGGTGCCGAAATCTTGGAAGATCGCCAATGTGCAACCTGTACCTAAAAAAGGTAACCGTGCTGACCCTGCTAACTACCGACCGATCGCTATCACCTCCTTACTGTGTAAAGTAATGGAGAGGGTCTTAAATAGTAAGTTGCTGACCTACCTAGAAGACAATGATCTCCTGAGCGACTGTCAATATGGTTTTCGCCGGGGACGGTCTACAGGTGATCTTCTTGTCTATGTCACGCACTGCTGGAGCGAAGCCATCGAGAAACATGGCGAAGCATTGGCTGTTTCACTTGACATCTCGAAGGCCTTTGACAGGGTTTGGCATGCAGGTTTGCTCAATAAACTTCCCGCATTCGGCATCCCTGCTGACTTCTGTAGCTGGATTTCAGACTTCCTGAGCGAGCGGTCGATCAGAGTAGTCGTAGATGGCTGCTCATCTGACCTTAGGGCTATAGATGCCGGAGTTCCTCAGGGGTCAGTTCTCTCTGCAACGCTTTTTCTGCTGCACATCAACGACCTGCTACAGCCCGGTATCGTTGGATACGCTGATGACAGCACAGTTTCAGAGAGATACCTGTCCGGTGCAGGGACTGGTGAGGATGAAGTGCGTCTTTCGAGGGAAGCCATGATCGAGCGGACTAATATGACCCTGAGCCGAGTCTCACAATGGGGCGATGACAACCGTGTCGACTTCAACGCCAAAAAGACACAAGCATGTCTGTTTTCGGCAAAGAGGAGGCCCTTCCTACTCACTCCAACTTTCCGGGGTACGCCTGTTGTTGTCACCGACCATCTAGAGCTACTGGGTATGGAGTTGTCAGCTGATCTCAACTTTGGCTCCAGCATTGAGCTCAAAGCACAAACTGCTGCTAAAAAACTTGGCATCCTAAACAGAGTGAAGCGATACTTCACGCCTAAACAGCTTTTGACCCTTTACAAAGCACAAGTCCGGTCCTGCATGGAGTATTGCAGTCACCTCTGGGATGGATCAGCCAAGTACCAACTTGAAGCACTTGACTCAGTGGAGCGCAGAGCCAAGAGATTAATAGGTGACGACAAACTGGTAGATGCTAAGCTCAATAGCTTGGCCCATCGCCGCAAGGTTGCCAGGCTGACAGTTTTTTATAGGCTTTACTTCGGAGAGTGTGCGAAGGAGCTCCATGAGCTTATACCACCAGCCCCCTTCTTCCATCGTTCTTCAAGGCGTACCGCGGGATACCATCCTTACCTTGTCGATATCCCGCTGTTTAGAACTAAGCGCTTCTCATCAACATTTATAATGCGCACGGCAAAAGAGTGGAACTCGCTGCCCGCGTCGGTGTTTCCTAGTGACTATAATCCGAATCTATTCAAAGTTAGAGTGAACAGGCTTCTTCTGGGCGAGCTCGTTCCATCTTCGACTCCGTCTTAGTCGCACTTGGCTTGGTCTGGAGTCAAGAGCAAACCCATACTAAATAAAAAAAATAAAAAAAAAAAAAAACGTTTTCTTTATATTTTTCCTGTATTCCAAACTCGATTGAAAACCACCCCTTGCATTTGGTTCGTATTTTTTTACATCCTGTTTGCTTGGTCACTTAACCCAGATACTCCTAAAACTTTTTATCCATATCAATTATTAGATTTTTTACTTAACTGCCTCGGTGGCGCAGCGGTGAGAGGGTCGCATTTTAAAGCGACGGCTTCGCCGGAGGTCCCAGGTTCAATTCCCGGGTCGGGCCAAAAGTATGTACCGGAGTTTTTCTGTTCAGAAATTCTCAGGGTAGCCCGGAGTTTGGAAGTTGGCGGTGTTTCACCCCCGTGCCTCGGAAAGCACGTAAAGCCGTTGGTCCTGCGCCTGATTTCTCTCCGGTCGTGTCAGATTGGTGTCCCATCGGGCTATGAGAGTGAAAGGAATAGAGAGTGCACCTGTGTTTGCGCACACACTTGTGCACTATAATATGTCCCGCGCAGTCGGTTCGCGCAATTTCTGTAGCTTTACCGCCTTTGAATAACTCCCCAGAAGAGTAGAACGTAAACGAACGCTCCCAAATGCTAACAAGGCTGTTCCACTTGACATAAAGACCACAAAGTACACGCAGTTCGCGGACTCAGTGGAATAGGAAAAGGGGCGCTTGTAGTCGTAAGGGCTGATGCGGTCATGAAGTGGTACGCACCCTATGGTAGATGAAGTGACACTTGGTGCGTTTTGTTCTACTGAAGTTTTTTATTTTATTGGTTCAGTCGCTTCGGAGTTTATCCCGTGCAAACAGACAGACAAACAGAGAAATAAGAAATTTGAAAAAATCTAGATTAGTCCTAATTGCACTTCTTACATCCCCCTGACTCGGTTTTAAGCATTTTCTTTTATTGTACAGAAATTCGACCTCTACAATTTTATTATAGTATAGAGATAGAATAGATAGAAGATAGATAGATAGATAGAAGATATATGGATAGATAGATAGAAAGATAGAAAGATAGATAGAAGATAGATAGATAGATTTTGACAAGTTGTTAAAATATGTTGTGAGTTATACTAATTTCCTAAACAAACACAAATATCTTATTCAGGGGTATGGTAAGATATAAAACATAGCTTATCTTATGATACAAATACGTGTTGCATTATTCGCACGCATATTTGTTTTCCCTTCCAATTTTACATGTTTGTTATGTACTCAACTGAATGGTCGATTCTATGATTATGGATTCTGTATATTCATTATTGTATCATCATCATGTCTTTCTATAACTTTTTGGAGTTGAACAAGGTCACCAAGGTCCAAATAAAATGTTTATCTCTTTCCTTGCGTTAAGGATGGGAAGGGACACCACCGAAGATTTGATATAAGAATCTTTGGAAAAGGTTTTGAGAAAAGGTACTTGATCAAATCAATTAATGAACGCATCGGGAATACCTTGGAAACATATACCTTTATTGCTTATCAAATACATTTTCATATTAGATTGGTACATTTATAGTATAAGTTACATTACATCTAATTAATGCGCTAAAAATTTATAACAGAGGGCAAGCACTAATTCTCAGAGCAAACATATAGGTATTTATGTGTTACACGACCAGCAAACTACAATGTTTATTTAAACTGTCCGGCTAATTCACAAATAAAATAGTAACTGACATTGCATCTAACTGAGGAAAGAAATAAAGTATCAGATGATGAATAATAATACGCTGACAAACAAAGGTTATCTCGGTAATAGGAGGAAAGAGTTATACCCTCTGCAGTTACTTCTTTTCCTGGAACACAAATGAAACACAATTTAAATCCCGACCATAATAAAACCAACGCTTTGCATAAGCTTATTACATAATAAAATCTCAGATCATCTCAAGAATGGCTGGACCGATTTTCATGATTTTTACTTTGTTGGATTTGTCTTGGCACGGACTAGGATAATAATCATAAAACAAGACCGAGGCGGAACGGGGCTGGAGCGTCGCTGGGACCGCTACTATATGAGGTCACCTCATTTTAAGTGATAATGTTTAAATGCCGATTCAGCACAATAAATTAATCATTTTTTGTACAAAACACTTTGGGTTTTTATCCGCCAGTTTTTGAGAAAATCATAGACTAATCATACTGTCTATGTTAAAGAAAATAATAAAAATTAAGATTTTCCAAAAAATAATGAAGGTGTCCTGTTTCTATTATGTATATAAAGCCACTGTTAAAAAAAACACTTAAAACGAATGACCCTAAATATGTACCTAAAATTTTAGGAATAATAGAAACAGTTTTTTTAGGGTTCCGTACCTCAAAAGGAAAAAACGGAACCCTTATAGGATCACTTTGTTGTCCGTCTGTCCGTCCGTCTGTCAAGACCCTTTTTCTCAGGAACGCGTGGAGGTATGAAGCTGAAATTTATATCAATTACTCAGGTCTACTGTCCCTTGAAGCTGTGAAAAAATCAAACTTCTAAGCCAACGCAATCAAAAGATACAGCCGTTTATGCCGCAAATTTTCGACACTTGCAAGGGAATCAAAACCTACAGGGTGCTTCCTGTGAACTCAGAATCTTGAAATTTGGTACGAAGCAACGTCTTATAGCATAAATAAAGGAAAAAATACGAAAACCATAAATTTTTAGTTACATCACATAATATATATTTTTTTAATAATTTTAAACTTAGTACCCATTTCCTCATAAACGCGTAGAGGTATTAAATTGAAATTCATACCAAATACTCAGGTCTATAACCACTCTGACGTCCAGCCTCCGCGGGCACATATAGGCTTACTGTCCGCGACTTTTGCCGAGTGTGTAATTCGCGAATTTCCGCGAATTTCGACCGCGGCGCGCAACAATAACATTGCCACTGATTCTAGACTTATTGCCTCCCGTTAAAAGTAAAGTTCGGAGCTTGGTGCCTGCCGCCCACCTCATTGCGTCTACCTTACTAGCTAGATAATTATGATAGATTAAAAAAGGGGAAAACTTCAAACCTCTAATAAAATAACAATGATAAAAAAAAACTAAATATGTAATATATGTATATTAACAATAATAAAATATTTATTAATAAAACAAAAATAAAATATCGTATACCACCAGGTCTCGACACGTTTCCAGGTCACGTTCAGAATCCGCCTGTTATAACCACTGAGCTACCATGACATTGTCAGTGACGGCGAAATTAACTTTAGCATTTGTCGTCAGTGTCACCAACTTATCTGAATAAAAGCCACAAGTCAGTTTTAAAACGTCATTGATGCCGATTCAATTCAGTGTGACTTTGTGTGTACTTTCATCCTGTTTTGACCAAATGACCAATACTAAAGCAAATTTCACTGACTCTATTAAGGCAGTGATAGCTCGGTTAGTAAAACAGGCGGGTTCAGATCGTAAAGTCCTAGGTTCGAATCCTGGTAGTTCATCGATTTTTTTGTTTTATTAACAAGTATATATTTTTTATTTTATATTATTTTTGTTATACACCGTGCTTTTTTAACCGTCTTACACCCGAAGCCCACGTAATGTAACCATCTTAATAAACCTCTAGGACATGTTATTTTTTTTATTACACTGCACATAATTTTGGTGTAAAAAATATCTAATAGTAATGTTACGTAATGTATCATCCTGTTCATAATGTTTACGTTTTCAACAATGCATTCCTTGACCTTGCCAATCCTTGCCAATTGAATCTAAGACAGTCCACGTGGATCTCTAACCAATCATGCGCTAGCGCAATCCTTTGTGATAAGGTCAGTAGTGCTAGACAGCCGAGTGAATGACCCGCGCGTAGTGCTCGTTACAGGATGTTTCGTACTAAATTGTGCTGATATCTTCTTTAATGTCTTAGGCTTTGAAATCTTAATACTTAATTACCAAGTTTTATTTAACGAATGACATGTAGTTATTGGATACTTTAAGTGGCCTTCGGCTGTAAGACGGTTAAAAAAGCACGGTGTATTTGTGTTTAAAACTTCTCTCCCTTTTTTTAATCTATCATAATTATCTAGCTAGTTAGGTAGACGCAATGTGGTGGACGGCAGGCACCGAGCTCCAAACCACACCGTGCGCATCCCAGTCCGGCGCCGCGTCGTAGCACGGTCTACGGCGCCGCGCCGGGGCACGGCGTACGGCGCCGCGCCGTAGAGATGGGGCCGCGGCCTAAGTGACCGCAGAGATAAATTTCAGCTATATACCTCCACGCGTTACTGAGAAAAAAGGTAGGGACAGATAGACGAACAATTAAGTGATACTATAAGGGTTCCGTTTTACCTTTTGAGGTACGGAACCCTAAAAATGAGGTTATTTTAAAGATGATACAATATGCTACAGTTCCACTTTGGGTACGTTCACTCTTGGGCCCATTGGCTCAAGATTGTTTCACAATACCTTATAGTGATATCCATTACCCACCTGTAACGGTTATAGGTTCTTCTTCCAAGTGCTTTCTTCTAGCACCGATTAGAAAATTATACGTATATAAAGCTTTTGGCATTACTGTTTTGACAGCAATTGCATCGGCTTTACTATTCATGTCTACCAAATTGCCGCCTTCAACCACACATTTTTCCATTGCTTCACACCATGGCATGATTCCGAGGTGAACTTTGTAGCACTTTCCAGTCGTATTGAAATGTTTATAACCTAATAAAAATTATTATTGTTATTAGCATTTGGCTGTCAGTGCAGAGTGTAGTCATATTTAAAGTATCTTTATTTGATGGTGTGTATTTGTGTGTGTATATGTGTGTGTTAGTGTGTATTATTTCATTATTCAGTTTGATTAGATTTAAATGCAGGTGGATTGTGCAAGAAGTGTCAAATTTTGTAATGTGGCTGTGTTTAGTAAAATAAACAAAGGAACTAAATTTGTTTGGCTGAACACTAAACAACGAGCGATGGAGAGGGCTACGCTCGGTGTTTCTCTACAAGATCGAATCAGAAACGAGGAGATACGTAGAGGAACTAAGGTAAAGGACATAGCCATAGCCAGGCACATAGCGCGTGGAACTGATGGCCGTTGGGGCAGAAACGTTCTATATTGGAGACCCTTCGACTAAAGGCGCAGCGTAGGACGTCCACCGACAAGATGGACAGACGACCTTGAAAGGATCGCAGGATCGCACTGGATGCAGACCGCTCGCGGCCGGTCGTTGTGGAAAGCCATGGGGGAGGCCTATGTTCAGCAGTGGACGTTCTGCGGCTGATAATGATGATGATGAATGATGAACACTAAACATTGCTGTCCAAACGTGTGCAGTGCAGGTACACTGCCAGTGAGGGAGAGGGAGGGCGCGCGCGGGACGAGGCTTCTTGCAGTCCACTTGCAAAAAAATAGAACCCGCGTTAATCACTTCACTACGTGTAGGTTACTTAATCACTCTCACTAATTAATTGCTGTGCACACGTGTTTACTTATATTCACTAAGCACCTGCACTAATCACTCATCAAAGTGAATACAGGGTGATTTGCGATTGAAATGAAATAAAATGAAATTTATTTCTTAAAGATGAAATAAGAAACCAAAAATTGCGCACGGGCGGGACTCGAACCAGCATCTACATATGACACTGTGATTGTTAAGAAATATTCTAAACCATGAAATTTATTTGCTTAAATCATGGTTGATGGAAACAAACTACAATGGGTTCAGCGTGTTTTACCGATGTTTCGGTATGCAAATATTTGCTGTCGTCGTCTAAAATTAACAATTTCATTTATACGTCAACAAAGATTATTACAATAATTAATTATGATATAAAATACATGAATAATTAGATGTCAATAACAGTACAATTTTAACACGCATTATACAAAAACAATTGTCACAGATAATACCTAATCCTAAACAATACATGTCAGTCCATACTAATAAATCATAATAATAAAAAAAAACATATGCACAACGTAAAAAAATAAAATTGCTGTGGTCCTTGGAAATAGGCGTTTAATGTGTCTATCAGAACAAAATTTGTGAATTCTTCTATAGAATAAATAGAGTTTTCCGAGAGTATTGTATACAGTGTGTTCTTAAATTGAAGATTGAACTTACTTAGGTACTAAGTATGCGAAACTTACCATAGCTTGGACAAATTGAGTCCTGATCCACCAAAGGATTGCTTTTCTTACAAAGAAAAGGAATTTGGGAGAAATCCAATGTAGAACATTTTTTGGAATTCAATAAGCCAGTGTATATATCCAAAAAAACACAATCCTCTTCGTCAGAAGTATTGAAGCTCCACCTCATAGCAGGTTTTGAACTAACTGTGACATAAAAATATAATAGGTTCAACAAAAATATGTATGATAGTAACAATTCGTTTGAAAATTTCCGCAGCTTTCTGAAGCACGTTTCTGAAAATATAATGGGTGCACATATCAATGTGTAAGTTTGCCACTTATAAGCAAGTACAGTATAGGATAACTTCCGTGAAATAAGCAGATTCTTTGATGATTTAAATACGGGAAGGAAACTCGCTAATGTTTAGTGTACTTCTATAATAATAACTTCGTTACACTCCTCCAGATAACTCTTAATCACTCCGATCGCTCTCAATGACTCCCAAAGACTCACTGCACGGATGATTAATAATATGTATATGTTTATGTTTATGTTGAAATCACGCTCTCCTCTCATTGGCAATCATAACATCAAATTCTGCATTCCTCATTCAAATTCAAACGTTTTTCTCTCTTCTCTCTTCTCGAGTGAGAAGAGAGAGTGAAGAGAGAGTTCTCTTCATCGTAACGGACGGAACGTAAGAATTAGTAGTCTGTCATCTACTAATTCTTACGTTCCGTTCCACATGCATAATTATCCTACATTACATTACACACACATCCAAATATTATACATAATACATATTGTGCATAATTTTACTCTTTACAGGCCAGATTTATATTTAACTCTATTCGAGGCAGTTTTTTATAACATGTGGTTCTTTCCTTACTTTCATCCATTATTTCAGTAATATTACCTTTCATGACACTGAATGGGCAATCGTCAAATTTCTTTCGAGTCCCGACAAAGATGTCGTTTGTAGCTGGCGAGTAACGGAGTCGTTTCATCACATTTTTGACCACTCTCCACTCGTCTCTAGTCTATGGGAATAAATAAGAAAATTATTATCACGTCATGTTGATTATTCATAAATATCTAGGTCGGTTCAGTATCCAGTCGAGAATTCAGGCAACATATAATTAATGATAAAAACTGTTTTGAAGTTTTTTTAAAAATACCTTTACATTTGATATTATTTTAAAAACATTATTTGTATAGTTTCCTGTATCAAAGACTAGATTTTGAACCGTCCTCTAAAGTTTGACTAGTATAATACAAGATCATTAAAATGTAACAGACTTAGATTTTAAAGACTATAAAGTAACAGTATCATCAAAAGTCATAAAGACTTATGATTTTTGTTTTTTTTTAGTCTATAAAGTGACAGTACCATCAAAAGTCATAAAGACTTTTATGACTTCATGACTTTTGATGATACTGTTACTTTATAGACTTTAAAATCTAAGTCTGTTACATTTTAAAACAATGCTGTGGTCACCTGTAATTGGGTTGCATACTAGATGCAACTTAAAATTTTACTAATTTTGTCAATGCTTGTATGTAACCTGTTGGTGTACCAAATAAATAATAATAATAATGATTCACAACTACCCATTAGGAATGAAGGAGGCGTGGACACTCAGAATCAGTAACTTAACAACTTTCTCTTAAACATAGGTCGAAATATGCCCAAAAAATTGACTCTCCATAGAAATCAGGCGGGTCACATAACCGATTTAGTAGGGGAAGTACCTAAAAAAATAATTATCGCTTTTCGACTTATGGTTCTAGGAGTTGTTGATTAATTACCTACCGATTCCGAGTCCGAGCTTCCTTCAATCCTAACAGGTAGTTTTAAAACATCATGTATACTGTAGTGTTTGTCGTATCTATACATAAGTAGATACACAACGTCTCGGGGCAAGCCACATAGGTTGCTACGTCAGTGACATAGTCTCTTCAAGTCTATATGTATATGGTCACAACACGAGAGCCACGGGCGAGAGTGGACGTGGGCTATCGCTATATGTTCTTGTGAGGCGAGCCGGTATTGTTAAGAGTCACGCCCAAGGTGAGGAAATGAGAAATGCTATGTATATTTTTTTTACCTGTGGATAAAAGAGTTCTGCGTCATCTTTTTCGCAGACCTCGAAAGTCGATTTCAAGACACGCTCAGTATCAGTAGAGTTATGATCGATTTCATATTCCATTATATATGCTTTGTAGAAAGCATCGTACATCTCGTCATAAACGTAGTCATGGCGAAAGAAGGGGCGGTGTGAAGCCACGGTAGATACCCCGGCTGTAAAATTGAAAATAAAAATATAATATTTGCTTTGTTTCCTCGGGAATGGATGGATTAAGTCATGACCTATCAGAATATGCCAACATAAGTTAAGAAAAGTCTCATCATGGTTTAAGATATATTCAATAATTTATACTGGGTGACTTTCTTTGGTAAATCATTGGCAATATTTTAAACTAAGAAACCTACTTATGATGAAAATTAAAAATGAAAAATGTTTATTTGACAGAACAAAAGAACAAACAGGTTTTACCGGTCCCCAAACTAGGCAAGCCTGTCCTATGGGGAACAGTCTACGATTTACATGTAATTTTTTTCAGCACTTGTTAAGAAACCAAAAAAAATGGTCCACCTAAACACGGTCCACTACTTACGGGACATCCTGTATAGTGGGTATTGTAGGCGATAAATCGATTTAGCTAGGTTTCATTTTTATTAGCAATTTATGTTATCACCGTGTTTACTAGCACTGAAAAAATGCTAAAATATCAATTGAAAACGACAATGAATTTCACCGTCAATGTCAATGCTACAATGACCTATGTGAAAGATCTGTGTGTGTAAGACACGCGTTCTGAATCTCGCATGCACGAATTTGAATCCCGATAGGTCCGGTTCAAATTTTTTGGTCCGTCTGTCCGTCTGTCCGTCTGTCCGTCTGTCCTTCTGTCCGTCTGTCCTTCTGTCCGTCTGTCCATCTGTCCGTATGTCCGTCTGTCCGTCTGTGCGTCTGTCCATCTGTCCGTCCGTCCAACCGAGGTCCAGCGCAGAGACCTGTACCCCAATCACGAACATTTGACGTAACCGTCACGTAATCGTAGCGGGTTTACGTCAGTCGATAGGACGAAGCACTCCCGTGTCATGTAGTAAGCTCGAAAGCATTACCGCAGATGACGTCATACTAACGTAAATATGGCATGTCCAGTGTAAGGATAATACCATCTAAGTAGTTGACTTAATAATAAACGATACGTAACATTAAAATAAATAAATAAGATGCGCAATGACAAACGTAAAAAACGTCAACTCAATCAATATTTATCATAATTATTCATAGACTAGTTCATTCGTTCATTTCATTCACTCATGGTGACGCGCTCAATCGCAAGACGGGCAGTCTTAGGGCCGATTTCACCATTGAAACTAAACGCGATCAGTTTAAGTAAAACTCGTTTACGCACCTAACTGAGTTCGGGTGCTGCATTTTGGATTTCACCCACAACAACTAATCTCAGTTAACGCAAAACGCGTTTTACGTTCTGAACGCCCGGGGGGGTGAAGTTGCTCGCGTCCGTAGGATAATACCACCTTTTCCAAGGCCCACTCTACACGTGCCCCCCGGGTGGTGCTAATCGAGCAACAACAACGCCGAGCAACATGCGGCGGTCAATTAACCTGTCCACTGGCTCCCACAAGCCCTGGGGAACTAAATACCCCCTAAAAAAGTGGCTGTAGTGCCTTGGGAAAGCACTATACGTCTGTTTTCCCACCCCCCCCTAAAATGAATACAAGTGATAAAGATTGCGATATGTCATGCTCCCCGGCTGACCCCCGGCGCCAGTTTCCAGTATCCGGGCTGGATGGTGTGAAATCTGCTACCGAAGACTCCACGAGGGCAGGCAACCAGGCCCCCGTGGCTGTAAATGCTACTGGTTCTAATAAGAAATTTGTGCAACAAGCATTTCATCCTGGGTTGTTTACCAGGAATAGAAGTTCCTCAGTGGGATCTGCACTAGACAACATAGAACGAACTCCACAAGTTTCCCAAGCACGAGAAACTGAAGATTCTCTTCAACAGCCTGCTCCTCCTCCATGGCAAAGGGTGCCATCTCCCAGCAGCCGGACCAGGAAGAAAAGGAAATTCAGCAGCTCTCCTCCTAAGTCCCCGAGTACCTCCACGAATAACCGTTTCAGCATCCTGGCTCTGGACCCATCAGAAGAATTAAGCACCACCAACAAACCCAAACCTAGTAATCCCCCACCTATTGTTCTCAACGGTATAGAGGATGTCACAGAGCTATCCAAGCTGCTCCAAAGTGTCTGCAGCAAAGAAGAATTCAGATTTAAGCTAGTTAACAAAAACCTTCTCCACATTCTTGTTAACTCTGCAGATGACTACAAGAAAATCATAGCGGTCATCAGAGACAACGGTCTCATAGGACACACATTTACCCCTAAGGACAGAAAATGCTATCGCATTGTCATAAAAGATCTCCACTATACTACTCCTCACAAAGCGATAACAGAAGCCATAGAGGCAACAAACAACAAAGTTAGAGGTGAAATTATCAATGCACGCTATGGGCCTGACAAAAAACCCACATCAACGTTCTTTGTAAACATTGAGCCTAGTCCTAACAACCCTGCAGTCAAAAATATCTTCCATATATTTAACCAAAAGGTCAAGATCGAGGACCCTCGGAAGTCAAAAACTATTGTTCAATGCCAACGTTGCCAGCGCTACGGTCACTCCAAGAACAATTGCATGAGGCCATATAGGTGCGTCAAATGCGGGGAAGGTCACAAAACCTCCGACTGCAAAAAGAAAGACAGGACTACCCCCGCCAAGTGCGCTCTCTGCTCGTGCGACCACCCGGCTAACTACAAAGGATGCGAAATATACAAGGAACTTCTGTCCCGCAGAAACAAAAATTCTGCGCCAAGGGAGACCCGGACTGCCCGAATTACCTCATCTCCTCCGATTAATCAAACTCGCCCCCCATCTTTGAATACCAATAGACCAGATAGACCCCCCCAACAACGTTCATATGCCGAAGCTACTGATGGCCGATTTAATCAACAATCCTACAACAAACTGGAAGATATTCTACTCAAACAAAGTGAGAAAATGGATCTCCTAATTCAACAAATAGGCTCCCTGGTGAGCCTAATCACTACACTCGTCTCGAAGATAGGCGCAAAATAGGTTCTTTAAACATCGCCACTTGAAACATAAATGGTATTTCTCCTAACCTAAGAGAACTACAGATGTTCATCAAGGTTAATAAGCTTGACGCCTGCCTTATCTCTGAATCGCACACTACATCTAGAAGTCGAGTAAGCATCCCAGGTTTCTCGGTGTATTTTTCCAGCCACCCTGATGGTGGTGCCCATGCCGGTAGCGCCATAGTTATCAAAAACAGCTTAAGGCACTGTGTCCTAGAGCCGACTTCAACTCCATATCTCCAAGCTACAACTATAAGGGTGGAAGATCGATCGGGACCCCTTATCCTCTTAGCGATATACTGCCCACCGCGCCACACTATCAAAGAGAACATGTTCACTGACTATTTCAAGTCATTGGGAAATAGATTCATTGCTGGTGGTGATTGGAACGCCAAGAACACGTATTGGGGATCAAGACTAACACTCACCAGAGGTCGCGAACTAAAAAAGAGTATTGTAGCCAATCATTTGCTATCTCTATCAGAGGAGAGCCCACATACTGGCCAACGGACAGTAACAAAATCCCTGATCTCTTAGACTTCTTTATCACGAAGGGCATCAGCGAACACAACACCCTCATAAAGTCTAGTCTTGACGGAAACTCAGACCACACACCTGTCCTACTCACGGTTAGTCCAGTAGCTATACCTAGTGATACCAAAACCGACTCTCTACACAACCACAAAACTGATTGGAATTCCTTCCGAGAATTCCTGGAAGCAAACATCACCCTCAATGTACCTCTCAAAACTAAGGAGGATGTGGATGATGCAAGCCTCTACATCACAAACCTAATCCAGGTAGCAGCTTGGTCTAGTACCCCGGAGCTGAAGGACACGTCGCGCGAGGTGCGGGTTCCCCCCGTAGTCAGAGAAAAAATTGCTGAAAAACGTCGTCTCCGAAGGATCTGGCAGACAACCCACAGGAAAGAAGATAAAACAAAATTAAACAACTTAAAGCTCTCCTGACCTATACCGCAAATGAATCCCTCAATCAGAGATTGAGTAGTATGACTCCTAGTGCTAATGGAGCTCACAATCTATGGAAGGCAACTAAATACCTCCCGCAGCCGCAACAATGCTCTCCCCCTATAAGGTCAGGAGACTCATGGGCGCGAACCGACCAAGAAAAAGCTCAGGCCTTTGCCACATACCTATCAGAGGTTTTCAAACCAAACAACGCGGATAGTCCGGAAGATCCCGAAATTGACCAAGTCTTAAACCAGGATCTCCAACTATGCCTTCCATTGAAACCTACTTCGCCAAAGGAGATTGCTCGAGAAATTGCCAAAATGAATCCCAACAAAGCACCCGGATTCGACTTAATCACCCCCAGGCTGCTCAAGGAGCTACCAAAGAAGTGCATCGTCTTTCTGACCATCCTCGTTAATGCCACACTGAGACATTCACACGTTCCTGCAATCTGGAAAACATCACAAATCTTAATGATTCATAAACCTGGCAAACCGCAGAGCAACGTATCATCTTATCGACCTATTAGCCTGACTCCTGTATTGTCAAAACTGTGGGAAAGAATTATTCTTGCAAGATTAACCTTATGCTTGGAAGGGAACCATGTGATACCTGACCACCAATTTGGCTTCCGGAAGTACCACTCAACAATAGAACAGGTACACCGAGTCTATTGTACAATAAGACAATGTCTGGAAAGGAGAGAGTACTGCTCGGCTGCTTTTCTCGATGTTCAACAAGCCTTCGACCGAGTTTGGCATAAGGGGCTACTCTTCAAAATTAAAAAGCTTCTACCTCATTCCTACTACTTGCTGATGGACTCATACCTCAGAGACAGACAGTTCCAGGTAAAGCTTCGCGAAGCAAGATCCTCTCTCTTCAGCTGCATGGCAGGAGTGCCCCAGGGATCCGTACTTGGACCAGTCCTATATAATATATTTACCAGTGACTTACCTCAGTTATCCGAAACAACTGTAGCAACCTTTGCTGATGACGCGGCCTTTCTTAGTTGCGACCGGGATCCAAATGTGGCGAGCAAAACGCTACAAAACCAGCTTAATGCTACCAGTGATTGGCTAACCAAATGGCGCATAAAAGCTAGTGCTCCGAAGTCCCATCACATAACATTTACTCTGAGACGGGAAACTTGTCCTGCGGTAACCTTGGGCCGTGACACATTGCCTCAGTCAACCTGCGTTAAGTACCTTGGATTTCACCTGGACCGCAGAATGACATGGAAGAACCACATCGAAGTAAAGCGCAATGAAATCAACTTGAGATTCAAAAACTTACTCTGGCTTCTCGGTAGACAGTCCACTCTATCTCTGTCTAACAAGCTACGGGTATACTGCTCGATCATAAAACCGATCTGGACATATGGAATCCAGCTTTGGTCGACAGCCAGCAAATCCAACATAATGTGCCTCCAGAGAGCTCAGAACGGTATACTAAGGGTGATCTCATCAGCCCCCTGGTTTGCTCGCACCTCAGAAATCCATGAGTACCTGGAAATTCCGACCATCTTGGATGAAGTACAAAGATACTCGGACAACTATAAAAACCGATTGTCATCTCACCCAAACCCTTTATCGAGTGTCCTATTGCAGCCAAATCCCATTAAAAGACTCAAGAGAGCCAACGTGCTAAATCTATAAGGGGAGTAAGTGCAGTGGCGCTTGTTCACCAAATCCCGGCCCCTCTTAACCCACCCTATTATAGTCTGGAAAAGAGACTGATCGCGGGTCGTTAAAAAGAAAAAAAAAAAAATTTGCTCAAAATAACCTTCATAAAGACATCCCTTTTAATCCTAACAATCGTAAAGTATTTCTGCAATCTTCTTAGAAATTCACATTGGTATTGGTCATAACGTTAAGGAGCAGGGTGTATTTTAAAACTCCTTCGCCGCAAACTATTACAGGTAATAAGCCATTATATTGATTAAATTTTTCCCATTAATACTAAGAGTACGTGTAGTCATGTATCATGCACGTATACTGCTTCTGTCGTAGATCTACAGATTAGTGTTATTGCGTACGTAAATCATAATTCCTGACGTACGAAAGCAACTAACCATATTATATAAAGGTAAAGAATTATATTTGTTAGACATGCGTCATAAATTTACATGCAGAAAATATGAATGAATGAATGAATGAATGAATGATTTATTTGCATTTAAACGGGGTACATAGAAAGTTTACAATCAATTTGATGTCCAGCCCATTTAGCCATTGACAAATAGCATGCAAATATTTATTTCACAATAATAAGCCTCTAATAAAATTAATTCACAGTCAACATGTAATAATAATGAGTAACATTAAATTTAAAAATAGTTCAAATTGACTTAATTATCCATGTATCGTTGTACTTATGTCTTGCCTACCGGCGTACTGATAATAAAAGTTAACTACTATCTAGTCAATTGCACAATAGTGATTTAATAATCAAACAATAGCAAGGTTAATTATATAAAGGTCACTTGAATTCCTCTGGAATAAATATAAATATATATATAAATTAAATATAAATAAATGGTTATTAATTAATGAAGTGTGGGCTTCAGGTTTAAACAGCCGATCCCTTCGTCTCGGACTACGATTATTTATGCTTCATTCGGTTTAAATAGTTCAGGATTCAATTAAGAAAAACTGACCCTTCAAAAACGAACAATGAGTAAGAAAATTTTGTCGATATCGGTCGAGATTTGCCCCAAAAATAATGCTATATCTGAAAGTCGTGGAAGCTTATCCGTGATGCGCAGTCAAGCTTCAAGCAGTAAATAGCAAATTTGGTCAGTTTTAGACTTAATTGCCCTACTTTATGTGCTCCCCACGTGAGAGCCGTAATAATAATATAGGTAATCAAAGAATTTTTTAAGAAGCTGCCTCTTCGATTTTGTTATACTCTGGTGGTAGATATTAAGTCAGTACAGCGATGCATCGACTAGTATTCATTATTACGATTTTGCAAGAACAACCATCAAGTTGTTATTATTAAGACGGGAGATAATGTCGTTGAGAGTACTGTAATTTATATTTTTCATATTTGGATTAGACTTCTTTATATACAATTACCTACTATTGAGCTATAATCGGTGTTATGGAATTATAAATGGCTTTGGCCGAATCATTCATTTAAATCCGAAAAAAAATAGACCTGATATTCTTCCCTGGGAAACGTCATGTGTGTTCTATTATGTGATGTGCAGAGTAAGTCTTGTTTTGTTTTAACTCGTCAAGGATGTGTAAACGAGACACAATAAAAATTCCATTGTTATGCGACTCTCGGCATTCGCTTGATACCTGACTGATTACTGTAAATTTGTAATATCAGTACATAATGCCTTCTATGTATAAGTTTCAGTGCCTAATGGAGCGTTTAAATGAAATGGACGAATCCACTGCGCGCAAAGTCGATGTCAGCGGTAACAAGACTAATGGCGGCGCTGGCGGAGGTAACCCAGGTGACAATTGTGAGCAAATGTCGCTGCATTCAGCCCGTTTGCCGTAGTGAGGGAGCGGAAGGGAGCCTGAAAGGTAGGCAAAGCCGCAACTACTTTAGCTATTGCCCTCGGGATCATCGTAATTCAAGGCATTCACGTGTGCACGTAAATCACGAGCAGGGAGTCTTCGAGGCCACGCTGTAATGGCGGGGAGTCTCGATGGCAATGCTCGTAAACTCAAACTCAAACTCGAGCGTTTATTTGCCAATAACACAGTAATTAAAGATAACATTTGAAAGTAAAAGTACATTTTTTTTTTATTATTTTTTTTTATTTAGTATGGGTTTGCTCTTGACTCCAGACCAAGCCAAGTGCGACTAAGACGGAGTCGAAGATGGAACGAGCTCGCCCAGAAGAAGCCTGTTCACTCTAACTTTGAATAGATTCGGATTATAGTCACTAGGAAACACCGACGCGGGCAGCGAGTTCCACTCTTTTGCCGTGCGCATTATAAATGTTGATGAGAAGCGCTTAGTTCTAAACAGCGGGATATCGACAAGGTAAGGATGGTATCCCGCGGTACGCCTTGAAGAACGATGGAAGAAGGGGGCTGGTGGTATAAGCTCATGGAGCTCCTTCGCACACTCTCCGAAGTAAAGCCTATAAAAAACTGTCAGCCTGGCAACCTTGCGGCGATGGGCCAAGCTATGGAGCTTAGCATCTACCAGTTTGTCGTCACCTATTAATCTCTTGGCTCTGCGCTCCACTGAGTCAAGTGCTTCAAGTTGGTACTTGGCTGATCCATCCCAGAGGTGACTGCAATACTCCATGCAGGACCGGACTTGTGCTTTGTAAAGGGTCAAAAGCTGTTTAGGCGTGAAGTATCGCTTCACTCTGTTTAGGATGCCAAGTTTTTTAGCAGCAGTTTGTGCTTTGAGCTCAATGCTGGAGCCAAAGTTGAGATCAGCTGACAACTCCATACCCAGTAGCTCTAGATGGTCGGTGACAACAACAGGCGTACCCCGGAAAGTTGGAGTGAGTAGGAAGGGCCTCCTCTTTGCCGAAAACAGACATGCTTGTGTCTTTTTGGCGTTGAAGTCGACACGGTTGTCATCGCCCCATTGTGAGACTCGGCTCAGGGTCATATTAGTCCGCTCGATCATGGCTTCCCTCGAAAGACGCACTTCATCCTCACCAGTCCCTGCACCGGACAGGTATCTCTCTGAAACTGTGCTGTCATCAGCGTATCCAACGATACCGGGCTGTAGCAGGTCGTTGATGTGCAGCAGAAAAAGCGTTGCAGAGAGAACTGACCCCTGAGGAACTCCGGCATCTATAGCCCTAAGGTCAGATGAGCAGCCATCTACGACTACTCTGATCGACCGCTCGCTCAGGAAGTCTGAAATCCAGCTACAGAAGTCAGCAGGGATGCCGAATGCGGGAAGTTTATTGAGCAAACCTGCATGCCAAACCCTGTCAAAGGCCTTCGAGATGTCAAGTGAAACAGCCAATGCTTCGCCATGTTTCTCGATGGCTTCGCTCCAGCAGTGCGTGACATAGACAAGAAGATCACCTGTAGACCGTCCCCGGCGAAAACCATATTGACAGTCGCTCAGGAGATCATTGTCTTCTAGGTAGGTCAGCAACTTACTATTTAAGACCCTCTCCATTACTTTACACAGTAAGGAGGTGATAGCGATCGGTCGGTAGTTAGCAGGGTCAGCACGGTTACCTTTTTTAGGTACAGGTTGCACATTGGCGATCTTCCAAGATTTCGGCACCCGTCTCAGCAGAAGAGAGAGGCGAAATAGGCGAGTTAACACGGGAGACAGTTCAGGCGCACAGTGTCTCAGGACTCTAGCTGGGATGCCATCAGGTCCGCTGGCCTTATTCACATCCAGACTACACATCACCCTCCGAACCTCTTTGACATGAACTGCGATCTCGGGCATCGAGGAATCGCAACGAGGCATGGTGGGTGGGTCTTTGGAGCAGGAGTCCAGCTGGGAATTGCCCGCAAAGATAGAGGCAAATAGATTCGCCTTCTCAATTGCAGTGTGAGCCAGCGACCCATCAGGTTTCAGCATAGGAGGCAAAGATGGACGGCAGAAATTAGATTCCACTGCCTTAGACAAGGACCAAAACTGTTTACTACCCGGAGGATGTGACGACAGCTTGGCTCCTATGCGTCCAACATGCTCATACCGGGCCTTACGCAGGACTCGCTTAGCGAGCTTGGCGGCAGAGTTAAAGGCTCTCTTCCGCATGAGCACTTCTTGCGCCCCGGCCTTACGATCGCGAACTTTTACCCAGGCTCGGTATGCAGACTGTTTGAGAGCCTCCGCTTGGGCACACTGTTTGTTGTACCAATGTCGGGTTTTAAGGCCGACAGGGACGTCGGAGAAAGGAATAAAATACTCCATTCCCTGCCGTATGACGTCAGCGACCGCATCAGCACTGATCGAAGGGTCACCCGACGAGAAGCAGACTCGCCGCCAAGGATAAGACGCAAAAAAATGCCGCATTTCATCCCAGTTTGCTGACTCGTATCTCCAAACCCTCCTCGTGCCTTTTGGGCCATCATCAGGAGGAGTGCAATGAGACACGGATTTCACCAGACAGTGGTCAGATGTGCCCAATGGGGCCGAGACTGAAACAGAGTGACTGTCCGGATCCGTAGCCAGCAGAAGATCTAAGCAGTTTGCAGTATGGCTGGCAATATCAGGTATCCGCGTAGCCTCTTTTACTAGCTGAGTTAGGTCTAGCGATAGCGCAAATTTGCGAGCTTCTAACCCAGCATGGTCAGTTTTCTCATACGGGAACAACCATTCTTTATGGTGGGCATTAAAATCGCCTAAAAAGATGAGCTTTGCTGTCGGGTAACGCTGCTGAGCAAGATCAGTCGTCTCAGTCAGGTAATCAAAGAGCCGAGTCGTCTCCCGGACACCACTGTGTGATCGATAGACACCGATGTAAAGACACTTCGCAGTGCCCGAATCAACCAGAATCCAAATAACGGAAAATCCCGGTCTTTCAAAGCAACGAAGACGGCGGCAACAAATGTCGTCTCGGACGTACACACAGACCCCTGCTTGCTTCAGGAACTTATGCTCAAGAGAGTAGCCCGGGTAGTTGAGGTACGCCACGTCCGACGGGGTTGCTATCTTTGTCTCCGTTAGGAAAAACAAGTGTGGCTTCTCGGTCTCAAGGTGGTGGTGGACCGGATCGAGATTTGAGTGCAAACCTCTGATATTAGTGAGGTGCACTTTAAGAGGGAGGAAGTGCAGCCGTTGTTTAATCCTGTTTTTCATTTTCTTTCGTTTCATAAGTGTGAGTGAAGTGGGTAAAAGAGGAAAGTAATCGAGGTACTGTGCATTATGCCAAGTGGTGCTCTTTGGCTGAGCTGACCTGTGGGGGACTAGTTTGGAGACTGCGGGGACGCCCGAACCCCCCCGAATGTGGCCACCGGGTCCTCCCATCCAGTCGCCAGCTGGCACGGTGGAGCACATCGGGATTTTTCGCGAGTTGGCGGGGCAGCCTTTCGCACGTGGCTGGCGCGTTACTTGGGCCCCCTACTGACTTGCGGTCGGCCAACGGCTGGCACCGTTCTTCGGATCCCGCTACCCTCCAGAACTAGTCACCCGGTACAGTGTTACCTAGAGACCAAGACCGGCTCAGCACAGCACTACTGAAAACCACACTCTCTCCCTAAAAAGGCACTGGCACTCCCACTCACCGACGAAACACAGCAAGCTGTTTGGCGCCGGAATCCGATGGGAGGGTGGTAGCTACCAGGCGGCACCTAACGGAGCCTACCACCGCTTTAAGGATCGTTCTGCCGCCACCACACACTAAGGTCTGTGGTGTCGTTGCCCGGGGTGGACCACTAGGAGGTAGATCCTTCACCACCCCAAGATGACAGAGACATGTGTTCAGTCTGCTCGCAGACGTGCAAAATTCAATTTTTCAGTTATTACAAAACATATACATAATATTCTATTGATGTAAATTGAAATAATATTGATTAAGTTACATTATTTATTGATAGTAGTACGTAGTTTAAATTAAATTAAATATTAGTCCGTTGTCGCCAATTAGAATATTCATTACAACTATAAAAACGTTTGTCCAAAAGCCAGTTAGTTTCCTCTTAAATATTGTGGCCCTTGAAGTGTTTTTATTTCTTCGGGTAGCAAGTTACACAAAGCTATACTCTTGTTATATGCATTTTTTTTTCACATAGGTAATGATTTAAATCTTTATTGTGGAACACAAATAAAGTTACTGGCGGTGTCCTACCTCTATAGCAAAAGGGCGAACAACGATAAAAATACAAGTTCATATACTCAAGGTACAGTCAATCGATTACAAAAATTAAATTCGTATAATACAGTCAAAAATCTATCCTTCAAAAACAAATCATTAATACTTAAAAACATTTATCAAGTACATATTTATGCAATCTAGATTTAAATATATTAATGTTATTCATGTTTCTAATTGTTTTAATTTTGTTGTAAATTCGATGTGCAACTATTTTTACGGCCATACCGAACAGGGAGTCGTCGACGGCAATGCTCAATGGGTAAATATTTACGACGAACACCGAGCAAGGAGTCGTCGAGGCAACGCCGTAATGGCGGAAGTCTCGGCGGCAATGTTCTATGGGTAACTATTCAAAGCGATACCGCTGATTATCATAATGTAAGCGAATGCTGCTTAATTGATGTAAGCGCCGTAGGATGTACGAAAGTTCGAGACGAGAGCGTCGTTCCAGCGGATTCAAAGGATAAACGTTACAGATGCGAGGGCAATAAGAAACGCCTCCATAGTAGTGATTCGGATGACTATTACCACCTTGTTGGTAAAAAAGGGGTTTGTTTTCTTGTCTCCCTCGCGTCAGTAAAATCAGGCTCCAAGTCAAATCAAGCCTAAATAATAAACCTGGCAACTGTGTATTAGATCAGTTTTTGGATGATTCAAAAGATATGACGCGGTTCCCGAATTTTACCCTGCTTCAAAAGACCAGACTATTCTTACTTTTCTTATTAAGGTGGAGGAGTGTACTGAGATCTATGGTTGGAAGGAAAAATAAATCGTTCACTTTTGTCTTCCTAGGCTCACTGGTATTACAAAATCTTGGTACCAAGGCCTCAGTACATGTCCTCTACGCATGAAATAAGTGGAAAATGAAGTTAAATCAATTCCTTGTCGCGAAGATTATGCAGAACTGTTAACGACCATGCTAGCTAATAATGAGGGTTAACCGTTATAATAATGATAATAAAGCCTTTTTTATTCACTTGCAATTTTACACATAATCTACGATTAAACTCAATAAAACATTTATTCGGTCGAAAATAAGTATTTAAAAAAAATACTTTTACTTTATTAAAATAAAATAAACCAATTTAAATTATAGTACTATGAAGAGAAGATAAATATTATACTGACTAAGTGCGGGATAAAAGGGTAGTTAGTAAACAACCGTTCACTAGAGACCGCCCTGATAATTTTGTGAAGATTATTTACTACAACTGTAACAAGCAGGGATACTTAAAGGATATACAGGAGTAGGGATTCGTGCCTAAATCATGGATGCTAATATTATATTAGTATTAAGGCATTTGTGGGAGACGCCCCCATCATGGTCTTTATTTATTTTATTTAAAAACTTTATTGCATAAATAAAAGTGTACAAAAGGTGGACTTAATGCTAAAAACATTATCTCCCAGTCATACCTTTAGGTCTTGCAGAGAGCTTGTGTTTTTTCTTGAAATGCGTTTATAATTTGAAAAACTGCAACATTAATTGGTGATTTTTCTTGTTAATTTCAATTTGATAAGTGACTCATATTTTCCAGTAAGAACAAATTTTTTTTTTATTTATTTAACAAATCCTTAGTTTAGGATATGTTTAATCATTTACATATTATTGTTTGTAAATCAAGCTAATAGTGGTTTTAAATATATGAGGCTTCAAAGAAAGCACTGTAAGAGAAATCTGTAAAACAGCTGTACGTTTTAGTTGTTATAACTCACGAAAATTCAAATTATTTGCAAATGTTTTTAAACAAATCCTTACTTAAAAGAATTTTCTACAATTATTAATAACGGTCCCCCTCGACTTCGTTGGCGTTAATTCAGGATTTCCTGTGGGCATTACTTAGTAGCGGACTATTATTATTAATTACATTAAAATAAGAAGTTATTGTTCTTTAGAGGTTCATAATTCATAATTAATAAAATACGCATTATTATAAGTTGTTTCCGAGATTTTTTGATTTTCAATATCAGCAATAGAGTTTTGCGTGGGAAACGAAAAGGGAAGGATGGACCTTATTTCCTCATTTTAGAAATTGTTTTTTTTTCGGGTTAATTATTGTTATTTTGTGGTGGAATTGTCATGATAATTTGTGCTTTTGATGAAAACAACGCAGTTAAAGAGCGAAATAAGATGAAGCGAACTTTGGTCGCGCCGTCTTGCCCGGATCGCTGTTTCTGTGCATAACCTTCTCGTTGAGCATTGAAATGTGAACCACCTCGCATTTCAATGAGTTAGGTAAAGATAGGCTAGTTTTGTGTTGGTTTTAGTTTTAAGTGTTAAAAAATGAATATTCACTGAATTGTCCGTATGGCGTAGAGCCGAAGGCGTTAATCTTGTATTTAAAAGTAATTAACCGGCCGCAATGACGTTTTCAAAGTGACATCAGAAGCATGATCAGTGCAAAGAGGATAGAACCATCAGTGATCATAGGAAGCCTCCTTCAGATAATTTGGTGGCACTATACAATATTTTATTTTGTTGAAAAAGTTTTTACGATAAAAAGTTTAAGTTTAAAAGACTTACCCAACAGGAGTAGCAGCTGCGTCGGAGTCATGGTTACTTTGATTGTGGTTTGTTATGTTTCTCTAACACTTTTATAGTCACCAAAATTATGTGTAGAGGAAAAAAAATCAAATAAATTAGACGCACATAAAATGTGTGCCAAGTTCAACTTGCTTGCGAATTAATTTATTTGCTAAAAAATTTCATTATATTTCGTTTTTGTCCTGAATAAAATTTATTTAGGTATAGAAGTTTCTAGGGTCACGTAAATCTGGAAATTTATATCAAATATTTTTAATACAATGTAGGCTAAAATCTAGTATTCATATTTAAATTTATCGAAATCGTGATGTTGACGTAAAAACAAGAAGTGACGTACATGTAAAGCTAGTCCAGAAAATGCGTAAGTGTCACATAGAATAACTTTTATCGCAGAATAAAGAGTAAAAAGAGGGATGGGATATAAAATTTCAAAAATTACCTAAGATTTTTGTACTGACTACATTTGACATTCTTATCATCTCATATCGATACCTTTAGGTTCAATTGGCGTACATAAAACATTTTGGCCTAATCGAGTTAAATTTACCGTTATCTTTGCCCGGTTTTTTGGACTTTATTCAAAAAATATCCAACCTTTTTTTGTTTTTCCTATGCCTTTAGTTGACACTTAGTCTTATAGCCATAAACAAACTGTTAAAAAATGCTGAGATATAAGCAAAAACAGACGCGGGCAAAGTTTATCTCCCAAACCTGACATCTTTGATATCTTATTCTCCACCCTTAATATCTCAGCAACTATAAGCCTTGGGGTTTTGATTTTAAGATATATTGTCATCATCGATGCGCGTCGCGACTGCATCGATACTAACGTGCGTTAGCATTGATGCAAACGCGATGCGCATCGTGACTGCATAAATCTGTTCATTGCGTGAGTCGTAATGTGGTCGTGATGCGCATCGCGTTTTTAAAACTACTTAAAGTCGCAGTGTGTAAAGGGTCTTACATCTAATGATATTCAAGGCATTTTTTGGAATTTTGTATAAGAAATCCTGATATTAGCTTTGGGAAAAGCTGCAGTTATTGATAAAAATTACCAAAAATAGAAGAATGTGCAGAGTGACTTAAGTATATATAGTGTTTTTTAAACATTATTTACCTCTCGCGGCCCTTGGGTATTTTAAGTGGCTTGAGTTTTAGCTCAGCTTAGGCACATTAAAATTATTCGTCATGGCTAGGGGCACTTCCGTGCACCCAATTTAAGCTAAATAATATTTTCTAGATACATACCTACACGAGTTTTGTTTTTGTTATAATTAACATAAACCATATCAATTATACTCAAAGTTTTCCTCCTGAAATACAAAATAACTTTTATCGATACCCAAATGTTTTTGACCTTGGGCATTGTAATTAATTACATTAAATTTAATATAAGTCCAAAAATTAGTTTTACTTACTGAAGGTATTAGTGAATTTAAAATTACTTTATTGCCGATTATTCCCGATTTATAAACATTTCACAAAAAAACTGGCGCTGTTATAAAATGTAAATAAATTTTAAATGAATCCCTAAAGAAGATTTCATCATAAGCCTGCGCCTGCAGTTGTATTTTTGAATTACTTTTTATTATTTCTTTGTATTTTTTTTATTTATTTGAAAAATAGACCCATTTTTTAAAAAAATACGAGCTCCATGGTGTAGTACGCTGGGTTCAAGGCGTGACCGCATTGAGGTTCCGTGTTCGATTCCCGGTCGGGTTTTATGTAGAAATCGTAATTTTTCTATATAAATAGTGCCATTCACATTCGGCGTGTCGTGCCGGCTTAGAATTGCACCACCCCAACTCTCCCCGTGGGTGTCGTAAGAGGCGACGAGGATCAGGATTTAAAAAAAAGTAGGAACCAAATTCAAGAGGGTGGTTTTCAATCAAGTTTGGAATACAGGAAAAATATAAAAAAAAACATTTTTGAAAAAAAAAACAAGATTATTTTTCCGGTTTTCTAGACTCGACTCTTAACCACCCCCTTGAATTTGGCTCCTACTTTTTTTTACAGGCTGTTTAAGAAAGAATAACAGTATTTTTAAGATAAAATGTCCACGGATCCCTTAAATTCTACACAGGGTGTAAAAAGTACTAGCCCAAATCAAGGACCCCCTTGATTTGGGCTATTTTTTGGAATATTTTATTTTATTTAATTTCCTGTTTTCTAAACGTGACTCTAACCACCCGGTTAGAGTCACGTTTAGAAAACAGGAAATTAAATAAAATAAAATATTTGATAAAACAATGTTATAGAGGTTCCTATCTTTATGATACAAATACGTGTTGCATATTATTCACACATATTTGTTTTCCCTTCAAATTTTACATGTTTGCTATGTACTCAACTGAATGGTCGATTCTATGATTATGGATTCTGTATATTCATTATTGTATCATCATCGTGAGCGTCAGAATCGCCGGTCAACAGTCGTATTTATGCGAATTGCTTATATTTACTTAGCATGATGGCAGAATTGCTTATTGCATAATTTAAAAGAATTAAACCATTTACGGTTGACCGTCCATTCTGACGTCAGAATAGACGGTCAACCGTAAATGTTTTAATTCTTTTAAATTATGCAATAAGCAATTCTGCCATCATGCTAAGCAAATATAAGCAATTCATAAGCAATCTTTAGACACAGTTTCAAAGTTAAATACGACTGTTGACCGGCGATTCTGACGCTCAATGACTTTTTGGAGTTGAACAAGGTCACCAAGGGTCCAATTAAAACGTTTATCTCTTTCCTTGCGTTAAGGAAGGGAAGGGACACCAATGAAGATTTGATATAAGAATCTTTGGAAAAGGTTTTGAGAAAAGGTACTTGATCAAATCAATTAATGAACGCATACGGAATACTTTGGAAAAATATACATTTTATTGCTTATCAAATACAGTTTCATATTCGATTGGTACATTTATAGTATAAGTTACATTACATCTAATAAATCCGCTAAAATTGTATAACAGAGAGCAAGCACTGATTCTCACAGCAAACATAGATATATTTATGTGTTACACGTCGTAGACCAGCAAACTACAATGTTTATTTAAACAGTCCGGCTAACTCACAAATAAAATGGTGAGTGGTATTGCATCTAACTGAGGAAAGATATAAATTAGTAGATGTCAAATACGTTGTCAAACAAAGGTTATCTCGATAATAGGGGGCAAGAGTTAAACCCTCTGCAGTGACTTTCTTTCCTGGAACACAAATGAATCACAATTTAAATCCCGACCATAATAAAACCAAGGCTGTGCATAAGTTACATAATAAAATCTCAGATCATCTCAAGAATGGGTGGACCGATTTGTCTTGGCCCGGACTAGGATAATAATCATAAAACAAGACTGGGCAGAACGGGGCTGGGGCGTCGCTGGGACCGCTACTATATAAGGTCACCTCATTTTAAGTGATAATGTTTAAAGGCCGATTCAGCACAATAAATTAATCATTTTTTGTACAAACACTTTGGGTTTTTATCCGCTAGTTTTTGAAAAAATCTTAGACTAAGGTAATATTTTTTTTCAGATTTAATTTTTTTATTCATTAAGGCTAAGATTAGAGAAAAAGAAAGTTTGGGCATTGAATTGAGAGAGGCGAAGGCGATGACATAGATAACTTTCATATTGACAGGTTGCTGTTTTAAAAAATTATACTGTCTATATGTTAAAGAAAATAATAAAAATTAAAATCACGATTTTCAAAAAAATAATGAAGGTGTCCTGTTTCTATTATGTTTAAAAAGCCACTGTTTAAAAAAAACACTTAAAATGATTTGACCTTTTATATGTACCTAAAATTTTTAATAAAAACAGTTTTTTTGATCATGTGACCGATCAGTGGACAATCCCCACTGTCGGCCATGCCATCTCCTTTAGTATTAGTTAATTAATAATTATTTATTTTGTTATTATCCTTTTGTTGCTCCTTTAAGGTTAAAACACATCTATCCACCCGTTCTGCGGAAACAACACCGTATCAGCTTAACACGTTCAGTTTTATTTGCAAAAACTCCATACTTCATAATATTTTCTGTAAGGGTATGATAGAAATAAATGAAATGAAATGAACTAATTAAAGTAGTAATAAATAAAATTGCTTCAAAAAAAACCGTAGCGTCACCACCTCGGTTCAAGATCAACTCGGGGAACTCACTCTCGACCAGCGGCGCATGCGTTGTAACTGTTGAGGCGTAGTGCAGTGTACTAGGAGAGTAAATGATACCAGAGTAATCCAGAAATACGAGATGTATATAATAATATAATATTTACATTTTGCAAGTACACAGGAGAAATACATAACATGGAATGACAAAAGCTTTCAGAGAATCACAACGTAAACAAATAATACAAATTATCTGATTGTTCTATTTGGCACATGTCGATATATAAAGCATGAAGGTTGCCTTCCAACAAACCCATTCAACTCATGCTTTACTTTATCACATGTTGCCTCAACTAGGTAATGATCGTAATCCTAACGCTTTCCTTAATGAATGCGTCAAAGGTTTGGTGAGTATATCTGCCAACATATACTCTGTAGCTAAATGCTTTAAAGTAATGTATTCTTTATTTTCGCGAAGCACATCCCTAATAAAGAAATGTCTAATATCAATGTGCTTACTTTTCGCATGGTAAACACCCGGATCTTCGGCAAGATAAATCGCGGCTAATTTATCAGTATGCATATTTACCTTTGATACCTGATGTAGACCAAGCTTCTTCAGCAAACAATTTAAATACACTGCTTCCTTAACAGATTCAGCTAAACTAACAAACTTAGCCTCACAGGTCGATGTTGCAACGATACGTTGCTTTTGTGATGCCCAGGAGATACTTGCTCCACCTATAATGAAAACATAACCCGTGTATGGTCGTCTATCTATTACACAATTACCCCAATCGGCATCTGCATACTCTTGTATGCATTGACCTGTCGGTTTGTAACCGAAACCATGATTTAACGTACCTTCTAAGTACCGTAAGATTCACTTTGCTGCTTTCCAGTGAACTTCTTGCGGGTTCTGTGCAAATTGTGCCATCTTTGCCGTAGCATTGGCAATGTCTGGTCTGGTCGCGACACTCAGGTACATCAGCGCTCCTATAAGCTCTCTGTATGGAAAGGTTTTCTCTTCTTTGTCACTCCTTGGAGTTTTATCTTCTTCATCGCACATTAACATAATATTTCCTACTTCCATCGGAGTTTTAACTGGATCACAGTTTTCCATGTTAAATCTCTTTAAAATAGTCTGTATATATCTCTTCTGCGACAAATGATATCCATCACCAGTTTTGTTTATATCAATCTCAAGACAAAAAGTAGCCGGGCCGAAGTCTTTCAATTCAAACTTACTAGCCAATTCTTGTTTGAACTTGCCTATGGCTATTTTCTCACGCGACGCGACTAAAATGTCATCGACATAGATGACAACAAAAATATTTGCTTTGTTAACAAAACAAGCCTCACCAACTGTAGGTTTAAATCCCATCGCTTTAAGCTCTTAATCAAGTTTGACATTCCATTGTCTTCCCGCTTGTTTCAAGCCATACAAAGATTTTTTTAAAAGACAAGTATCACCCCCTGCTTTAATATCTTTAAGCATTTTTGACGCCTTTTTGCCAATGTCACCATTGCCATACAAATGAATTAATTTTTCCAAGCTTTCTTTCATTAAGTCTGGAATTTTCATATAAATCGTTTAATCGAGATCTCCATTCAAGTAGGCGGTATTGATATCTAGCTGATGAATATCCATTCCCATTTCAACTGCTAATCGACAGCCGCATTGTCGCTATTCTTGCAACTGGAGCAAACGTTTTGAAATAATCTAAACCATATTGTTGACTGTATCCTTTTGTAATAAGTCTAACTTTCTTTTTCTCTGTTAAATCTACATTAAGTTTCGTTGTCAACACATATCGACATCCTACAACATTTCTATCGATTGGCTTTTTTACAATCTTCCATGTGTTATTCACCAAACTTTTTATCTCCGACAGTATAGCTTCCTCCCATTTAATCTTTTCGTCACTTTTTAGGGCTTCCTTTAAAGTAGTTTCAATAATTCCAGCAAAATCATCACAATCAAGATATTCTTCCACTTCTTGTGACTCACTGTCATTATTATCTGTTTCTCTGATTTCGATCATGTTATATATTTTACGAGGACAACCAACATGTCCTCTCTCTATCTTTGGTCTTCCAGGGCCCCTTTTTAAAGTGATATTTGGGTTAATTTGATCACTATCACTAGTATTTGTACTAATAACATCTTCCACAGTTTGCACATTACTCAATTGCACAAATGGTGCATTATTAATAGAAATTTCAACGTCTAAAGGTTGAGTTTCAAAGCTTGAAGGAATGTTCATTAACAAACTTAGGAATCTCCACTTCGATAGTTTTTCTCTTAGAATCGTCGTCTTGTCCACATTGTAAATCTAAAGATGATTCTTTTGGCATGTCACGATTAATTTGATTTCCTTCCAGAAACTTAACGTTTTAACTTGAAATCACTATTTTTCGCTTCTCAGCTATCCATACCTTATAACCATTGGATTCTGCCGGGTAGCCCACGAATATGCCTGGAGAACTTCGTGCAGCGAACTTATTTTTTCCTGGTTCCTTATTCAATACATGTACTTTAGCACCGAATGTCCTGAAATATCCAATATTCACAGTATGGAATCTCACCATTCAAACTGCTTGCCGGGCATCGGTTACGTATGTAACACGCGGTCGCTACCGCTTCCGTCCAAAAACTTGGAGGTAATCCAGAAGATAATATCATACATCTTGCCATTTCCAGTGGAGTTCTGTTCGTCCTTTCTGCAATACCGTTACTCTGTGGCGAATATGGTGTTGTAAGTCGTCTTCTTATTCCCTCATTATTCAAAAATTCATTGAAATCATTACTCAAATATTCACTACCATTGTCAATATGAAAATATTTTATTTGACATCCTATGACATTTTCAATTTGGCTTTTATAAACTTTGAACTTTGACAATACGTCACTTTTATTTTTTAGCATGAAGACTTCACACAAACGAGTACTGTCATCAATAAAAGTAACAAAATATTAATTTCCCCCATTCGATTGAACTCTCATTGGACCTACCACATCAGAATAAATAATATGTAATTTATCATTACATCGTTGACTGGGCTTCACAAAAGGCAACGAGACCATTTTCCCCTATAGCACACACATCACAACCTTGCAAATTAATATCGCACTTTGCAACGTCGATACCTGATTTTTTAAGAACTTGCAAAAGATCTCTAGCATTCAAATGTCCCATGCGCTCATGCCATCTATACAAATCCGCATTCGTACCTCTTGAAATAACAGATACATGAGCATCTGGTTCCCTCAGGTAATACAAATTACCTATACGATCAGCAGTTAATTTAACCTCATCATCTTTCATTGCGCGCATACGCTATATCTCGTTTAAACGTAACGGTACAACCTCGATCTGTGAGTTTAGAAATAGATATTAAATTAGTACGAAGATCTGGAACTAACAAAGTATCCGCGAATTCGATTGTACGCGTCATGTCATCATTGCATGCTAATATCTTAACCGTACCCTTACCTTGGGTGATCGTTTGTGTATCGGTGGCTAGTTTTAGGGTCTCATGTGTTGGCAGTACCTCATCAAATCTTGTTGCGTCATTACACATATGTGAGCTACACCCGCTATCAAATAACAATTTCCGGGGACGCTTTGCTATATATAATATTTAGAAGATTATCTGAAACATAATGCATAGTTAATGTTTCATGTTGTTCTTTCATATTTGTATATGACTTATTATGATTCACTTCTGAGGTCCCATCCTCGGAGTTCTTTCTTCTTGATTTACATTCCGATGCCTTATGTCCTATTTTGTGGCATTTAAAACATTTGTATTTAAATCGTGTATCAAATCCACTGTATCTTTCATGATGTACATACATAGCCCCTTCTATTTTGTCTAAAACCTTAGTATTACATCTGGAAATATCTTCTTCCATGATCTTTACTCTCAATTTTTTGAGGAGTAGGCAATTCATCTCTTGACTCGATTGCACATCTGAAATTCTCATAGCTGGCGGTAAACTATACAACAGCATAATCGCTAACAAATTGTCATGTATCACGATATACATCTCCTCAAGCTTATCTACAGCCTCAAAAAAGGAATCGAGATGCTCCGTCACCTTTTGATCTTCACTCATCTTTTGTATCATGAGTCTTTTCATCAGGGTTGCATTTTTAGCACGGCCTCGTGACTCAAATAAACTTTCCAACTTCAACCAAACCTCACGTGCAGTCTCCAGTCTTTTTACATGACGAACAACAGTTGGATCTAACACCAGAATCAACTCAGATTTCGCCTTTCGGTCAGCGATCCCCCATGTCGATAATGAGTTCTCATCCGTGGGTTTTGATTTTTCTCCAATCACGTACTCCCAGAAGTCATATTTTATGAGTAATGCTTCTGCTTGAACTTTCCAGGTATCATAATTCTCTTTCGTTAACAATTCCATCCGTACACTTGACGACATGTCTGGGCCCATAACCTTTGTTGAGGCGTAGTACAGTTTAATAGGAGAGTAAATGATACCTGAGTAATCTAGAAATACGAGATGTATATAATAATATAATATTTACATTTTGCAAGTACACAGGAGAAATACATAACATGGAATGACAAAAGCTTTCAGAGAATCACAACGTAAACAAACAATACAAATTCATCTTATTGTTCTATTTGGCACATGTCGATATATAAAGCATGAAGGTTGCCTTCCAACAGTAACGCGCTTACGGCGAGTGGCTGGATGGTTGTCAACTATCCGCCCACCCTGTTAAACGTGCTGTCATTCACAAGAAGAACTGTCATAAGTAATAGCGAACTCGATCCGAGGCGAGGCGTTTGCTATCCGATGCCGATCCCATGCCGAGGAGTTGCTTGGATTTCGTTACTAACGTAGGCATGGTTGCCATCCACGACGCCTGCTTGGTGGCAGCTGCTTCCATTACGGGTGGATAAATATGCTTAAACCTTTATTCTCGATTCAAATACGTTGATGTAACCATTTCATGAAGTCTCAATACAAAAACCGGCCAAGTGCGAGTCGGACTCGCGCACCGAGGGTTCCGTACCAACCTGTAGGTATCTTTATCGCTTCAGTAATCCATTTATTATATTAAAGTTAATTATTCGGTTCCCCGAGTATATTTCAGATTTCTCGTATGTTCATTTGACCACCGATGCGAAATATGACGAAACACATTGGTATGTAGGTATAATTTGGTAGACCGCGTTGAAATAAGAATATAAATGTTTTGGACCTGCTTATCTGATTTAGGAAAGCAAATCAATGTGAGTTGTGTTAATGATTCAAATGATGGGAGAGATATCGATAATTTTAGATGGCACTGCTATGTTTACACCGGAAAATGTTTCAATATGAAATACGTATTTTATTCAAATCTTTCCTCTCTATAAAACAACATCTGGGTGATTGATATTTTGTTGAAAAAAGGGAAAATGTTTAAGCACAAATAAAAAAAAACAAAAACAATCAGAATCACTAAGGATCGCACCCAGGAGTAGTCCGCGGTACCTAAGTACCCGTCTGCTTAACCCAACGTGGTTAATACATCCAAGCCATCGAGCTACCTTAACGATATCAGTGGTGGTGAAATTGTTGTTTGTATTCTAATAATATTTTAACCATTTTTTAAAGGCCGAAAACACGGATGAAAATCATTTTCTAAAAATTGAACCCAGCTGGAACGATTTATTGCTACTGAAATCCGCTTCATACAAAAAAAACATGAAAATGGTTGGAGCCGTTTCCGCGATCAACAAGAATTGCTCGGTTAAAGTATAGGATATAGTTTATGTTGTTGTTGAACTTAAGAGGGGCCAATTCTCGTCCAGTTCGTATACGATAAAAGTTCACCAACCGAATTTTCTTTTTCGAGAGAGAGTTCCGAACCGATTTCCATGCATTTCGAATCCTTCCATGCGGTAGTTTTTTTACGTGTGGATATATGACTTGATTTTTTCGGTTGAACGATGAAACTCGCAATCAAATTACTACACGAACGCTTTAGAGCCATTTACGGTCTGGATCAGTGTTGGGCGAAGAACGGATCTCACCATACGACTTCTCTCAGCTTTAAAGTCGATATTTAGGGTGCCTCTTACCAGTCGGTGGTCACTGCCGGTATTAAGCCTATTGACCACAGCGACATCCCTAAATATATGCTTCTTGTCTGTCAAAATTAAGTCGATCTCGTTCTTCGTCTTACCGTCGGGGCTTTGCCAGGTCCACTTCCTATGGGGTTTTTTCTCGAAGAATGTGTTCATACAGCCCCTGCATATCCAGGAAGTTGACTAGCATTTGCCCCCTACGGTTCCTTAATCCAATTCCGTGTGGCCCGATACGCAGTTCGTCGCATTCTCGCACTCCCACTTTGGCATTGAAGTCTCCCATGACAACGGTGAAGTAGGTCTTGGCGGTGTCATTTATGGCCTTAGCGATATCTTCATATAGAGCCTCAACCTCTGTATCCAGATGTGACGATGTCGACGCATACACCTATACAATCTTGAGGGAATACTTTTCGGTCAGTTTCAGAACAAGGTACGCTACCCGGGTCAACACACTGGACACCTCCAACACGTTGTCACGGAGAACCTTGTTGACAAGGAAGCCCACGCCAGCCTGTGACTGCTGGTCGCCCTCTCGGAAGTAGAACAGGTGGCCGGACTCTAGGGTTGTCGAGTCCTCCCCCTGTCTTCGGACTTCAGACAGTCCCAAGACGTGCTACCTTATGTTTCCCAGTTCTACTTCTAGCTGCTGTAGGCTTTCATCCAGCCGTAGACTGCGTCCATTGTACGTCGCCAAGGTCAAGTTGTGGCAGCCGTGGTCCCTCGCCCGGGGATTTTTCGCACCCCCCGCCCCATCGAGATCTAGGCCGCTGCCGTGACCCGGAACCGTGGAGCTGCCGGGCACTGGGGGCCGTGTTTGCATCGTACTTAACATTGGGGGAACTTGCCCATACTCACCGCGCTGGGCAGGCGGGTTGGTGAGCGCAGGACCGAGCCTCGCACCGACGGCGCTGCTGCTCGCCGCCGGCCTGGGGATTTAGGCTCGGCCTCTTAGATGGATATACCGCCATCGGTTCGGTGCCCAGAGCCTCGTTTGCTGATTGGCAGGGTGCACCGCGTGCAGGTGAGGATGGCTTGGGACACGAAGATGGAAGGCTGTCCCCTTACACCCCCGTCAGTGGTACGACATAACACTGACTTAAATACAGGAATTATTGCATACGATGTAAATAAAATTTTAGGTTATCGGATTTTTCCCCTTGTCAGTGCTATAAGATCTTGCTTTGTTCCAAATTTCAAGATTCTGAGTTCACGGGAAGTACCCTGTAGTGTTTGTTGCATAAACGGCTGTCTCTTTTGATTGCATTGGTTTAAAGTTTGATTTTGTAACAGCTAAAAGGTATTATAGACCTGAGTATTTGGTATGAATTTCAATTTAAATACTTTTACGCGTTCATGAGGACAGGGGTAGTAAGTTTAAAATTATTAAAATTATTTTTATTTACATGATATACATTTTTTTACTGATCTCGCAATTATTCCTGTATGTGTACTATATGTCGTGGCTTTGTATCAAAATTAACGATTCTGAGTTCACGCGAAGTACCCTGTAGGTTTTGATTCATTTTTTGAGTGTCGAAAATTTGCTGATATTTGCGGCATTAACGGCTGTATCTTTTGATTGCGTTGGCTTAAATGTTTGATTTTTTTACAGCTTTAAGCTACCGCAGAGACAAATTTCAGCTAGATACCTCCACGCGTTCCTGAGAAAAAAGGTAGGGACAGATGGACGAACAATTAAGTGATCCTATATGAGTTCCGTTTTTACCTTTCGAGGTAGCGAACCTTAAAAAATGAGTGAATGATGATACAATATGCTGGAGTTCCAGTTTGAGTACGTTCGATCTTGGGCCCATTGGCTGAAGATTGTTTCACAATACCTTATAGTCTTATACCCATTACCCACCTGTAACAGTTTTAGGTTCTTCTCCCAAGTGCTTTCTTCTAGCACCGATTAGAAAATTATGCATCCAGAAATCTTTTAAAATTAGTGTTTTGACAACAATTGCATCGGTTTTACTATTCATGTCTACCAAATTGCCGCCTTCTTTCACACATTTTTCCATTGCTTCACACCATGTCATGTCTTTGAGGTGAACTTTGTAGCACTTTCCAGTCGTCTTGAAATGTTTATAACCTAATAACAATTATTATTGTTAGTAGCATTTGGCTGACAGTGCAGAGTGTAGTCATCCTTAAAGTATCTTTATTTTCTTTTATTGTGTGTATTAGTGTGTGCGTGTCTGTGTGTGTTAGTGTGAATTAATTCTTTATTCAGTTTGATTAGATCTAGTGCAGGTAATTAGTCATAGGGAGTTATAAATGCAGGTGGATTGTGCAAGAAGTGTCAAATTTTGTAATGTGGCTGTGTTTAGTAAAATAAACAAAGGAACTAAATTTGTTTGGCTAAACACAAAACAGTGAGCGATGGAGAGGGCTATGCTCGGTGTTTCTCCACGAGATCGAATCAGAAACGAGGAGATACGTAGAAGAACTAAGGTAAAGGACATAGCCCTGCGAATCAGTAAGCTCAAGTGGCAGTGGGCCAGGCACATAGCGCGTAGAACTGATGGCCGTTGTGGCAGAAACGTTCTATATTGGAGACCCTTCGACCAAAGGCGCAGCGTAGGACGTCCACCGGAAGGATCGCAGGATCGCACTGGATGCAGACCGTTCGCGACCAGTCGTTGTGGAAAGCCATGGGGGAGGCCTATGTTCAGCTGTGGACGTTCTTCGGCTGATAATGATGATGATATGAATGATAAACACTAAACATAGCTGTCCAGACGTGTGCAGTGCAGGTACACTGCCAGTGAGGGGAGAGGGAGGGCGCGCGCGGGACGAGGCTTCTCGCAGTCCACTCGCAAAAAAATAGAACCCGCGTCTAATCACTTCACTACGTGTAGGTTACTTAATCACTCGCACTAATCATTTGCTGTCCACATTTGTTTACTTATAATCACTAAGCACCTGCACTCATCACCTGCACTCATCATCTGCACTAATCACTAATCAAAGTGAATACAGGGTGATTTGAGATTGAAATGAAATGAAATTTATTTCTTAAAGATGAAATAAGAAACCAAAAGTTGCGCACGGGTGGGACTCGAACCAGCATCTACATATGACACTCACAGAGTGTTAAGAAACATTCTAAACCATGAAATTTATTTGCTTAAATTAAAACACGGTACAGATTGATGGAAACAAATTACAATGGGTCGAGCGTGTTTTACCGATGTTTCGGTAGGCAAATTTTTGCTGTCGTCGTCTAAAATTAACAATGTCATTTATACGCCAACAAAGATTATTACCATAATCAATTATGATATAAAATACATGAATAATTAGATGTGAATAACAGTACAATTTTAACGTGCATTATACAAAAACAATTGTCACAGATAATACCTAATCCTAAACAATACATGTCAGTCCATACTAATAAATCATAATAATAAAAAAAAACATATGCACAACGAAAAAAAAATGCAGTGGTCTACCTTGGAAATAGGCGTTTAATGTGTCCATCAGAACAAAATTATGCGAATTCTATAGAATAAAAAGAGTTTTCCGAGAGTATTGTATACAGTGTGTTTTTAAATTTAAGATTGAACTTACTTAGGTACTAAGTTTGCGAAACTTACCATAGCTTGGACAAATGGACTCCTGATCCGCCATATAATTGCTTTTCTTACAAAGAAAAGGAATTTGGGAGAAATCCAATGTAGAACATTTTTTGGAATTCAATAAGCCAGTGTATATATCCAAAAAAACACAATCCTCTTCGTCAGAAGTTTTGAAGCTCCACCTCATAGCAGGTTTTAAACTAACTGTGACATAAAAATATAATAGGTTTAATAAAAATATGTATGATATTTTAGTAGTTACTTAGCCAATAAACAGTTAGTTTGAAATTTTCCGCAGCTTTCTGAAGCACCTAAAAACTTCAACTTTGCATGCCGCCTGTGGCAAAACATGATGGTCTATGATGAAATTCTGTTATCAAATTTACCATGTTTTGAGCAAATAAACATATTCTATTCTATTCTATTCTATTCTATTCACGTTTCTAAAAATATAATGGGTGCACATATCAATGTGTAAGTTAGCCCCGTATAAGCAACTTCAGTATAGGATAATTTCCGTGAAATAAGCAGATACATTGATGATTTAAATATGGGAAGGAAACTCGCTAATGTTAAGTGTACTTCGATAATAATAACTTCGTTACACTTCTCCAGATAACTCTTAATCACTCTGATCGCTCTCAATGACTCCTAAAGACTCACGCACGGATGATGAATAATATGTATATGTATATGTTGGACTCACGCTCTCCTCTCATGGCAATCATCACATCGAATTCTGTATTACTCATTCAAATTCAAACGTTCTTCTCTCTTCTCACTCTCTCTTGTCTGTCATCTACTAATTCTTACTTTCCGTTCCACATCCGTATCCTACATTACATTACACACATACAAAAATTACGGTTCTATTTTTCTTCATAAATTAAAGGTGATACATAATACATACGAGGTGCATAATTTTGCTCTTTACAGGCCAGATTTATATTTAACTCTAATTCGAGGCAGTTTTATATAACATATGATTCTTGCCTTACTTTCATCCATTATTTCAGTAATATTACCTTTCATGACACTGAATGGGCAATCGTCAAATTTCTTTCGAGTCCCGACAAAGATGTCGTTTGTAGCTGGCGAGTAACGGAGTCGTTTCATCACATTTTCGACTACTCTCCACTCGTCTCTAGTCTATGGGAATAAATAAGAAAATTACTATCACGTCATGTTGATTATTCATAAATATTAAGGTTGGTTCAGTATCCAGTCGAGAATTCAGGCAACATATTAATGATAAAAACTGTTGTGAAGTTTTTTTAAAAATACCTTTACATTTGATATTATTTTAAAAACATTATTTGTATAGTTTCCTGTATCAAAGACTAAATTTTGAACCGTCCTCTAAAGTTTGACTAGTATAATACAAGATCATTAAAATGTAACAGACTTAGATTTTAAAGACTATAAAGTAACAGTATCATCAAAAGTCATAAAGACTTATGATTTTTGTTTTTTTTTAGTCTATAAAGTGACAGTACCATCAAAAGTCATAAAGACTTTTATGACTTCATGACTTTTGATGATACTGTTACTTTATAGACTTTAAAATCTAAGTCTGTTACATTTTAAAACAATGCTGTGGTCACCTGTAATTGGGTTGCATACTAGATGCAACTTAAAATTTTACTAATTTTGTCAATGCTTGTATGTAACCTGTTGGTGTACCAAATAAATAATAATAATAATGATTCACAACTACCCATTAGGAATGAAGGAGGCGTGGACACTCAGAATCAGTAACTTAACAACTTTCTCTTAAACATAGGTCGAAATATGCCCAAAAAATTGACTCTCCATAGAAATCAGGCGGGTCACATAACCGATTTAGTAGGGGAAGTACCTAAAAAAATAATTATCGCTTTTCGACTTATGGTTCTAGGAGTTGTTGATTAATTACCTACCGATTCCGAGTCCGAGCTTCCTTCAATCCTAACAGGTTGTTTTAAAACATCATGTATACTGTAGTGTTTGTCGTATCTAAACATAAGTAGAGGTAGATACACACCGTCTCGGGGCAAGCCACATAGGTTGCTACGTCAGTGACATAGTCTCTACAAGTCTATATGTATATGGTCACAACACGAGAGCCACGGGCGAGAGTGGACGTGGGCTATCGCATGTTCTTGTGAGGCGAGCCGGTATTATTAAGAGTGGAGTTCCCAAGGTGAGGAAATGAGAAATTCTATATATACTATTTTTTTACCTGTGGATAAAAGAGTTCTGCGTCATCTTTTTCGCAGGCCTCGAAAGTCGATTTCAACACACGCTCAGTATCAGTACAGTTATGATCGATTTCATATTCCACTATAATATAAGCTTTGTAGAAAGCATCGTACATCTCGTCATAAACGTAGTCATGGCGAAAGAAGGGGCGGTGTGATGCCACGGTAGATACCCCGGCTGTAAAATTGAAAATAAAAAGATTATATTTGCTTTGTTTCCTCGGGAATGGATGGATTAAGTCATGACCTATCAGAATATGCCAACATGGGTTAAGAAAAGTCTCATCATGGTTTAAGGTATATTCAATAATTTATACTGGGTGACTTTCCTTGGTGAATCATTGGCAATATTTTAAACTAAGAAACCTACTCATGATTCGTAGTACTTTTTACCGATCAAAAGGAAATACAAGCGTTATGACATCTAACTTGATTAAATTGAAAATCCTTACTTAAAAGAATTTTCTACAATCCTACTATATTATTATAAACGGGAAAGTTTGTGAGGATGGATGTGTGTTTGTTACTTGTTCACGCAAAAACTACTGAATAGTTTTTGATGAAACTTGACAAAAATGTAGCTTATACATTGGAATAGCATTTAGGCTATATTTTATAAGGATATACATTTTCATAGTGAAGATATGACGATGAATGATAATGAAGTCGGAAAAAATATGTTATTTTCGAGCTATTTTTACGTACGCTGCAAAAACTGTAAGAGTTATATCCATATAATGTATGGCACAAATGTTTGCCTTAAAAAGTTCTACAGAAAAATCAGGGACACCATATACCTATCTCTTAAGGTTTGATCTCTATAACCTTTATTATGGTAATAAAAAATATTTACGGCAATGCATTATTTTCCATGGTATTTTCATGAACATAATGTTAATCCTTATCCAAATTAATACTTTTTTCGTCACAAGTGTTTAATTTTGATCATATTTGCTCTTGAAACCATTGAATTCCAATAATTATGCAAGGAGATCTCTTAGTTTTAAAATACCATGCGCTCATGGACGGAGGGACCCGCGACGGCGGTGCGTGTGTTGATGGATTCAATAATAAGTATGCTATTTTTTCCTTAAGTAGTTGACTTTTAAGTTATACTATTACTACTACTAGTACTATTACTATTACTAGTACTATTACTATTACTATTATAACCCTAAGTCCACTGTTATTCATTGTCTGCTTAGTTAGACTAGGTACATAACAAAGGAAATACAAGAACCCGCCCCCGGCCAGCATGATTCATACGGCGAGACAATTACATTATTTTACGGAAATATGCATGAATTACAGGAAGCTTTTAATCAATGGGTCGCTCAAATTAAAAACCATAGACCCGTATCGGTTGTAACTAAACAGAGAACATGGAGCGTAACTTTTGGCAATGCAGGTTTGAGCTGCAACACATTCTTTTAAAACCCCTCACTGCCTAACTTATGTGAACCGCCTTAAATATCTCAAGTCGATGATAACAACTGACGCTTATGTTGAAAATGATGTTTATCAGCCTTCAAATACCGATTGGCTTTATAGAAGTCACCAGGCATCTTTTGCGGTCCTTAAAAGCTATTAAAACTAAGAGAGGAGGTGTCAACGTCAGTAAAGCCGGCTATGATAAAATGGCGTTAAATTTTTGACTTTTAAAAATAAGCATAAGAACCAGCTACAATATAAGGACCAGCGAGAGATGAAAATGCCGTGATAGTCATATAATCCACAAAGAGTCTATCATGAGATTGCTCAAAGTTGCTTCTTTTGTAGTCAAAGTTAGAAAAAGTCGCTTGCGATTGGTCAGCGATAAACAATGAGTACTACGAAGAACCACGGCGTCAGTGACCTGCAATACAGCGAGTGACTTACCGTGGACACAGTTAGCACTGAAAGCTCGCATCAGGAGCACACAACCTAGCTACACAAGATTTTAACATAGGCACAAAATCGTTATACTGGTAGGTCCATACCACCTACCTACCGTCCTAACGCTGCTACCCTAGGTGACCTGGGAGCAGCTCTTCTATCATCATCATGATTATTATTCCTAAACCTACCTAGAGAACGGGGCAGAAGACCACCCTGGTCAACGAATGAGCGGTTTTACAGCGAGATGCACTATCGACATCACACATCTCTGTCGCGCATAAGGACTGAAAATGACGAGTTAACCCAAAATAACACGACACACGAAACGTTTGGTGCAGTGGTAAGCGCTCCTGATCACTAAACCAGCGGTCACGGGTTCGAATCTCCCAGGGGTAAATGTTTTTGTACCTAAGTCATTGATGGTATAAATACATTTTAAGTATTTATGGGAGACACATTCCGACCATATAAGTGACGTATATCACGAGCATCTCCGTGATTCGGAAGGCACGTTAAGCCGTTGGTCCCGGCTAATATCGATTGATATTAGTCGTTAAGCTTAGTCAGAGGCCCTATGGGCGGCTTGATAAAATCTGACTGCAAGGTTGGTCGCTTGCCTTGCAAACACCCCTCCGCCAATCCGCACTGAGCCCGCGTGGTGGAGTTTGGCTCATACTACCTCATATTTGAGGTAAGGCCTTTGCCCAGCTGTGGGATGCTTACAGGCTAACTTTACTTTACTTTTTACTATGGGAGACACCCCCTTCATAATCGTTGTCTGGTACTTTGAAACCAGACAATCGGTGTGTATTTAGTTATTTAAAACATAACTAGATAGGTAACCTTTTAAATGTATTACCCTTATCTCTAGCCTTACTTACGTATGTAACGTATAATAACGAAACGAAAATGTGTTTGTAGATACCTACTTTTGTCCCGTTTTCACTCAAATAGGTGAACTTTTAAAAAAATATCTCCATCGGAGATATAGTATGTTGGACGAATCTTAACGGAGATGTGCAAATCTAAACGAGGTAAAAAGGTTTTTATGGCAAATCTCACATGACGCAGGTGAAACCGCGGGGGGCTGCTAGTTATTAATAACGGTCCTCCTCGACTTCGTTGGCGTTAATTTAGGATTTCCTGTGGGCATTACTTAGGAGCGGACTATTTATTAATTACATTAAAATAAGAAGTTATTGTTCTTTAGTGGTTCGTAATTCGTTAATTAACAAAATACGCATATTAGAAGTTGTTTCCGAGATTTTTTGATTTTCAATATCAGCAATTGAGTTTTGCGTGGGAAACGAAAAGGGAAGGATGGACCTTATTTCCAATTTTTAATAATTGTTTTTAAGTGTTATAAAATGAATAATCACTGAATTGTCTGTAAAGCCGAAGACGTTAAACTTGTTTATAAAAATAATTAACCAGCAGCAATGACGTTTTCAAAGTGACATCTGTAGCATGATCAGAGATCTGTATAATAGTTCCATTTATTGGAAGCCTCCTTCAGATAAATTGGTGGCAATATACAATATTTTATTTTGTTGAAAAAGTTTTTACGATAAAAAGTTTCAGTTTAAACGACTTACCCAACAGGAGTAGCAGCTGCGTCGGGGTCATGGTTACTTTGATTGTGGTTTGTTATATTTCCCCTTACACTTTTATAGTCACGCAAATTATGTGTAGAGGAAAATAAATCAAATAAATTAGACGCACATAAAATGTGTGCCAAGTTCAACTTGCTTGCGAATGAATTTATTTGCTAAAAATTTTGATTATATTTCGTTCTTGTCCTTACTAAAAAAATTATATAGGTATAGAAGTTTCTAAGGTCACGTAAATCTGGAAATTTATATCACATATTTTTAATACAATGTAGGCTTGAATCTAGTATTCATATTGAAAGGAGAACATTCACGTCCCATACATTCGTGGACCAAAACCGAAAGTGGCGGCCAGTGAAAAAAAATAACAGATTCTTGTAGATCACGTTGAGGCGATTATTTTTTGGTATGGCCACAACATTTTGCAATAAGCGGCCAAGCTGTTATAATTTAAGTTTGAATGTTTCGTATGCATTGATCCTAAGAACGAAAGTACCGACCAATAAAAACAAATGCTGGGTTCGTATAGATAACATACTGACACTCATTTCATATTACGACGACAACATTGTACAATTAGGGGCCAAGCAGATATTTCAATTTAAATATTTCTTAAAAAACTGAAAGTGCCAGCCAAATAAAAAAAAACCGGCCAAGTGCGAGTCGGACTCGCGCACCGAGGGTTCCGTACAAACCTGCAAGGTTTACAAAGTTCGTTCATTACGACAATCGAGTCATAACTATGGTATTTTTATTGCAAAACTTTAAGCAGTTAGGACGCATTTAGATTATACAGCTACATTCACCAAAACATCGGGATTGAATGCCGATGAGTGAGGTCGTCTTTGCCGTTTGAAAAATGTTGCCCTCCCCATACATAGTATAATAACTCGCGGTCATTGCTGTAACTACAATTATGTTTACAATCACAATTTTTTTGGTGGTATAACTACTTAAAATTTTAAGCAAAATATGCGGTATCAATGGTTGTACTTTTGCGTTTTGCGTTTTTGCGTTGACTTAGACCTTTTTTTTTCACGGGTTAAAGGCAATTAGATCTAAGTATTTGATATGAATTTCAACTTGATAGCTCTACGCGTTCATGAGGAAAAAAGTAATAAGTTTATATTTATTAAAAAATATATATTTTGTAATGTTACTAAAAATTTAAGGTTTTCGGAATTTTTCCTTTATGTGTGCTATAAAACGTTGCTTCATGCCAAATTTCAAGATTCTAGGTCGACTGGAAGTACCCTTTAGATTTTGATTCCCATGCGAGTACTTGCGAGTTTCAAAATATGCAGCTTAAATTGCTGTTTCTTTTGATTGCGTTGACATAGAAGTTTGATTTTGTTACAGCTTAAAGGTATTATAGACCTGAGTATTTGGTATGAATTTCAATTTAATACCTCTACGCGTTTATGAGGAATTGGGGAGTAAGTTTAAAATTATTAAAAAAATATATATTATGTGATGTAACTAAAAATTTATGGTTTTCGTAATTTTTCCTTTATCTATGCTATAAGACGTTGCTTCGTACCAAATTTCAAGATTCTGAGTTCACGGGAAGCATCCTGTAGGTTTGGATTCCCTTGCAAGTGTCGAAAATTTGCGGCATAAACGGCTGTATCTTTTGATTGCGTTGGCTTAGAAGTTTGATTTTTTCACAGCTTTAAGGGACAGTAGACCTGAGTAATTGATATAAATTTCAGCTTCATACCTCCACGCGTTCCTGAGAAAAAGGGTCTTGACAGACGGACGGACGGACGGACAGACGGACAACAAAGTGATCCTATAAGGGTTCCGTTTTTTCCTTTTGAGGTACGGAACCCTAAAAAATGATCGGATATTATAGCTGACGTTGTGGCGATCATTTCTTATTATGACAGCGACCTTCTACGATAAGCGGCCAAGCTGTTATTTATGTTTGAATATTCTATACAAAAAAAATACTTTGTGCCTATAAAAGAAAATAAATGCTAGATTGTTATGAATAACTTCGTGACGATCATTTTTTATTATGACGACTACTCTCTACGGTCAGCGGCCAAGTAGATATTAAAGTTTGAATGTTTCGTGTATTAGTCCTATGAATGAAAGTGCCAGAAATTAAACAAATACTCGATTATTGTAGGTAGTATTCAAGCACACATTCTAGATTTGATCACAATATTCTACGATCAGCGGCCAACGTAATAATCTAGCATTTATTTTCATTTATGGGCACAAAGTCTTTTTTGTATAGGATAATCAAACATAAATAACACCTTGGCCGCTTAATGGAAGTTCGCTGTGATAATAAGAAATGATCGCCACAATGTCAGATATAAAATATCCGGTCTTTTTGTATTTGCCCGGCACTTTCAGTTTTTTAAGAATTATATGAATTGAGATATCTGCTTGGCCGCTAATTGTAGAATGTTGTCGCCATACCAAAATATAATCGCCTTAACGTAATCTACAAGAATCTGTTATTTTTTTCACTGGCCGCCATTTCCAAAATCACTTTATTGACAAATAACTGCTTGGCCGCTCATCGTACAATGTTGTCGTCATAGCAAGAAATGATCACCACAATGTACTCTATAATATCCTGCTATTTATTTTCATTAATCACACTTTTCGTATCGTATTTATTTTATGTAACATTCAAACATAAATAGCTGCTTGGCCGCTTATTGTAGAGTGTTGCTGTCATAACAAAAAATGATTGCCAGAGTAGGAACTTTACTAGCCGAGTATTTTTTTCGATTGGCCGCCACTTTCAATTTTTTACGAAATCTTCAAACTTAAATAACTGCTTGGCCGCTTATCGTATCATGTTGTTGTCGAACTAAAAAATGATCATCTGGATGTTACCTATAGTAATCTAGTATTTGTTTTTTTGGGCCGCCAATTTCGTTCTTAGGATCAATGTAAATAAAACATTCAAACCTAAAAAAAATGGGTGGCCGCTAATTGTAGAGAGTCGAAATAACAAAAAATGATCGCCATAGCGTGATCTATAATAATCTATCATTTATTTTCACTGGCCGGCACTTTTGATTTTTGGTCCAAAATGAATGATGTCCTTTATCGAAATGTGATGTTGACGTAAAAACAGGAAATGACGTGCACGTAAAGCTAGTCCAGAAAATGCGTATGTGTCACATAGAATAACTTTTATCGCGGAATAATGAGTAAAAAGAGGGATGGGATATACAATTTCAAGAATTACCTAAGATTTTTGTACATACTGACTATATTTAGGTTCAATTGGCGTATAAAACATTTTAGCCAAGTCGAGTTAAACCGGGCATCTTTCACCGCATCCCGCTCTTTCGGTTTTTTGGACTTTATTCAAAACACATACAACCTTTTTTTGTTTTTCCTACACCTTTAGTTGACACTTACTCTTATAGCCACGAACAAACTTTTTAAAGATGCTGAGATATAAGCAAAAACAGAGGCGGGCAAAGTTTATCTCTCAAATCTGACATCTTTGCCCAGCCTTAATATCTCAGCAACTATAAGCCTTAGGATTTTCATTTTATGATATATTGTCATTATCGATGCGCATCGCGGCTGCATAAATCTGTTCATTGCGTCAGTCGTGATGCGCATCGCGTTTACAAAACGCGCGATAGTATCGATGCTTAAAGTCGCAGTGTGTAAAGAGTCTTACATCTAAATTATAAACATGGCGTTTTTATCACGCTCAAAGAGGAGCAAGAAAGATGGAATTTTGTATAAGATATCCTGATATTAGCTTTGGGCAAAGCTGCAGTTATTGTTCAAAATTACCAAACATAGAAGAATGTGCAGAGTGACTGTTTTATGGATATATAGTGTGTTTTTAAACATTAACATTACACAACATAATTAACCTCTCGCGGCCCTTGGGTATTATAAGTGGCTTGAGTTTTAGCTCAGCTTAGGCACATTAAAATTATTCGTCATGGCTAGTGCACTTCTGTGCACCCAATTTAAGCTTAAAAATATTTTCTAGATACATACCTACACGAGTTTTGTTTATGTTATAATTAACATAAACCATATCAATTAGTACTCAAAGTCTTCCTCCTAAAATACAAAATAACTTTTATCTATACCCAAATGTTTTTGACCCTGGGCATTGTAATTAATTACATTAAATTTAATATAAGTCTAAAAATAAGTTTTACTGACTGAAGGTATTAGTGAATTTAAAATTACTTTATTGCGGATTATTCCCGATTTATAAACATGTCACAAAAAACTGGCGCTGTTATAAAATGTAAATATAAATTTTAAATGAATCCCTAAAGTAGATTTCATCACAAGCCTGCGCCTGCAGCTGTATTTTTGAATAACTTGGGTCCATTTTTCAAATAAAAAAATACGAGCTCCATGGTGTAGTACGCTGGGTTCAAGGCGTCACCGCATTGAGGTTCCGTGTTCGATTCCCGGTCGGGTTTATGTAGAAAACGTAATTTTTCTATAATAATGTCTCGCGTCTGGGTGTTGTGGTGCCACTGTCGTTCCCGATTTCCATAACAGCACCCGTTGCATGGGTTGGCTTGTCGTGTCGCCCGCGACGCGTTATAGATAGATATAGGTATATAAACGATCGCAAGATGTCGATATAACTGACGCTATGCTAACTTTCCTAAACTGTCAAACTTGTATAAAAAACGGCAGCCATAATGCAGCCATTACGCACTAGAGACAAATTGTCTACGACCTTGCGTTATAGATATATTAAAAGACTGTACCATGCACGTGGAGATAAATTATCTAGGTAGACGCGGTAAAACGCGCGACAAACGAGTTTATCGATGTGCCATGCAACGGGTGCTGGAGTGCATTAAATAGCTACTTACTTTGGGATTAGAACAATGCGTGTGATTGGTGTTTAATTGGAAACAAAGACAGTGAGTATAGATTATCACATAGCCGCTACATAGTATGTACAATTTATGGCCTCCTATTTTTGAATCACTCGCCACAATATGGCGTGTGATTTTCGTTAATGTTCGATTTTCGAATGGAAATTAATCAGCTGAAATCCACACACTCGGCAGTGAATAAAAGGGGAGGGGGGGGGGCGCCCTTGTTAGTTTCAATTTTTCCAAACTGGAAGCGTTATCAAAAGGATTAGCGCACAATTTTTCATTATTACTTTCACCTTGCGTTTGCTTTTAGTATTTCAAATATTAGTCTTAGAGCTCTATTTTTGAATCACTCGCGTCAAGATGGCGAGTGATATTCATTGATATAAGTCAAATTTTAAAATGAAAACCAGTTGTAATCTACACAGGAAGGATTTGAAAAATCATTGCTCAATTTTGTTAGTAGTTACGTCTACATTTCACGTGGTTTTCGTTGATTTTTTGTTTGTTTTCGAACGAAAAACATACGCCATATCCAACGAGTTATTCAAAAATAGGTCTCCTAGTCTCTAATTACTAATAATACTCCCTAATTATTTACAGGGGAAAAGTATACTCATGAAATTGAATAAATTATTAACCAGCGATTGAGGTAACTGTTAGTCCATCAAATATTATAGACCTTTTTGTTGGTATCAAAGAGTATATTTTTTTAAATAGGATTATGTCACTTGATTTAATATTTTTTTCAAAACATCCAAAGTCCTAATTATTTAACCGCTGGTAATGACTTTTATTTTTTATTAGTTGAGTTAACAATCGACCAAGAAACCGTTCTTAAGACATTTCCAAATTTATTGAGATCAAGGAGGTGGTTTTTAGAGTTCCGTGCCCAAAGGGAAAAAACTGGATATAATATTTACCTAGTCAATGGTACGGAACCCCCGTGCGCGAGTCTGACTCGCTTTTGGTCGGTTTTTTATTAGACCAAAAGAGAAATAAGGCCGTTTTACATTTTAGTAGACTAATATTTAGTTAAAGAGCAAAGGTTGATGTCAAGTAGAGGACAAATCAAATACGTGTCGACATGAAATAGCAACAAAGTAATTTGCTTAATAGGTAAATTGCATTTGACCCATATACTGTGCCCATATCAAATAAGTCTTGATCTGTTTACCGTTTTCAGGGGAAGTCCCCACCTAAGGCAAGTACACATGGTCAAAAGAATTCCAAAGGTAACCAATATATTAATATAATATTTTCATAGTAATAAAATCATATTTTAATAAAACTCTTATTTCTTTTTTATAATCTACAGAAAAAAAAGATTTAAAACAATACTTACTAAGGCCTAATTTCCTCATCGATGGTAGTAAAAAATACGTTAACCAATGATCTTTAAAATACCTATATTGACATTTGATTAAAATATTTTTTCTTCAAAGCACACACACACACACACACACAATTGTAAATATTCAATCGTTGGTAACAACATTTAACCATTAGTTGATTTAACTATCGTTCACGCAACTTAAGTGATTTATATGCAATCTGACAATCTTTTTGGCGTTCAGACCACCCTTTGTACAAACTTTAATTAAAGTATAGATAAACAAACATAATTAAAGAATTATTTACGCATTTTTTTTAAAATCATTATCAAAACTTATAATACACTTCGGTTGTGCACTTCTTCTATTACGCCTAAAATATTTTATTACCTATTAAAAACTGCACTTGTAAAATGCAACTGTTTCCGTGTCTTGATACAGTTGTGTTATAAATACACGCTGGACTTGTATTTCTTGTAATTTTTACTTATTTGAATAAAGATCTTTTGAAACTGATTCAGTTGTGTGGTGAGTGAAAAAAAACCGGCCAAGCGCGAGTCGAGCCCGCGCACTGAGGGTTTCATACCACCCTTAACTGAATGCAGGGTCCACTTACTTCCACCTAGCGAAAATATCTCAATATTTTTAGACGGCAAAAATAACTTTGTTTTTCATAGTGATTGTATGAAATACAAAGTTATATTTGCGGTTGATGAAAATGTGCTATATCTCAAAAACTACCTGTTCGATCTCGTTCAAACCAATTTTCGTTGAAAGTATTTGTTAAGATCTACATTACGTATTTTTTTCAAAATTTTCACTTTCTTAATTCAAAAGTTAGATGGGGTGGACGCCCATTTTACCACTTCAGAAGTTCAATTCATTCATCTTCAAACGTTAGACTTTTAGAAAAAATGGTTATAGAAACCTCAATGTCATTTTGAAAGACCTATCTATAGACACCCCACACGTATAGGTTTCAGTAAAAAAAATTTTTTTGGTTTTAGTTTCATTTATGGGCCCCCCCTTTAATATATTTTTTTTACTTTTTGTATCTTAATCGGAAAGCGGTAAACAGGATACACCCACCTACCAAGTTTCAGCGGTGTGATGCGAATAGTTTCAGAATAAAATGGCTGTGACATATGGACGGACAGACAGACAGACAGACTTGACGAAACTATAAGGGTTCCGTTTTTTGCCATTCGGCTACGGAACCCTAAAAACATGGCTTTGACGTAAAGACTGACAGTAGGCATGTCCCACCATCTTATTATTAAATCCATCTGCCAATAATTGTAACCTCAATTGTGTGTCTTAGCCTTTAGTTTAATAGCAACTATTTAACCACAGGTTCTCAATACTATTTTGAACGCAAATACACACTGTAGATCTGTGGAATGAGCCGATTCAATTTGTTTTCAATACATCGTAAACTAAGTTTGTACGACTTTATTTAAAAAAATATTATGTTTTTTAGTCAATTTAAGATCTTAAGCATTCACTTTTTTTGAGGAAATGCTTTATACATATCTACTACCGTGGGGACGGGAATGTGGTGTGGGACTCCCCTGACGAATGACAGATCACTCGTAAAGTATACCCACTAAAACCTCCGCGAGTTCCCGCAAGCCACTATAAGCAGGACGACAAAGGATCGCTTATCGCATGCGCTCCGTCGTCCAAGCGACAATCCCCCCTTTTAGGTGCAGTTACGCCTATGGGATGCCTCGGGAACCTTGACTCCCAACAAATGGTGGATCCTTTTGAGGTGGTTAGCGAGAGTCCCCGCTCCCACCAATGCTGGGTCCACATAGAACCAGTGAGCGGTCATAACGCCGCCGCAGGGCTCCCAACCTCTTACGTAGTACTATTATATATTCTGTGCTCAACGTTACCACCCCTAATATTTTTAATTGTTTTCGAACTTCGTTTTCATGTTGGAATGTTACCTTTTAAAAGATAAATGATATTAATAGGTCCTGTGAGTAGAACCATGCATTATTGCTTTGATTAAAGTAAAATAGCGGAAGATAGGTGACGCGCCACTTGAAAGTGGACCGCTAAAATCAGGCCCCCGTCGCCTAATTTCCATTGGATTGCGTGTGCGGGTGACATTTATAAGACGTGTGACGTAAGGAATGTGTAGTGCCATTAGCATTTTTAGCTGACAATTAGTATGACTTGGGCGGAATTCTATGGCGAGGTGTTCAACCGATGACCCCTGATCTGTCGGCCATAATTAGTATGACTTGCCGTATCTACCGCTATTTTAGTTTAATCAAAGATTTTTTGTAAAATTATGTTACGGACTTCTTCGCAAAGCATACTGATTGACAACCGGTGACATAATGATAAAGTTGCTTGTGAGTGCTAATACTACACTTTTAATACAAGAATATTTTACATTCTAAGTACTGTAGTTCATAACATCCTGTTTTTAACATAATATATTTTTTTATACGAAACCAAGATTATAAATGCGCGTATCTATAAGCTTAAACATAAATACTCGTACATGTTGTTAGTTCTCATACATTACCGAGAATATCGACAAAGTGAATAAATAACAATACTATAAATTATGTTTTCATATCTTTAAACGTTAACCTAAAGGCCTAACCAAGTGTGATAAAAACAAACAAAGGATGATGTTGAGTAATTTGCTCGTTTTTATAGAAAACTAGTTGTTGCACTTGACTTTCGTTGTAAAATGATAAAAATTATCAGTTGTCAAATTTCCCAAGCCATTATCTTCTACCATAAACATTCCACTTAACGACAAAAACAACGAGTTTGGTGCAATGGTTAGCGCTCCTGACTACTGAACGAACGGCAGCGGGTTCGAATCTCGCAAGGGGCAAATGCTTGTGTGATGAGCACGAACAAAATTGTACATTGTAGTCATGTATGTTATATGTATTAATTAAGGTATTTATGGGAGACGTTCCCGTCATAATCGTTGTCTGGTACTTCGTTACACAAGGATGAAAATTCCTTACTTTGAAACCAGACAATCGGGCGTGTTGTCTGGCGTATATAATTTTTTCATTTATTTATTTTACAAAAAGATGTTGTGACAAAGGAAAAAATTGTTTATTTTTATTTGACAAGTAAACAAGCAAATAATCGCATTATTTTAAAGGATTGATTTTTAAAAACTTATCGTCAAATAAATGACCAATTAATTTTGTAATGCGAGTACAGGTAAATGAGCTTTTGCGCTTTTAGTTTGAGTTAAAAATCTAATAGAAAGATTTAACTCCATATTATGATTATAAATTTTTAACTCCACAGCTCTGCCGTGGAAAAAAAAACAAGAATAATGAAGTAAGAAGAATGATAAAAGGAGCTGAATTTTCTTTATGGTCCTCTGACACTATTTGAAAATGCGTTGTCGGCACTATTTCGACGGCGTGCTGACGGCTAGCCGCTGGTCTGTTCACGGCAGCCGTTCATAATAATATCAACTTATTACAAAGATCCAGCTATTTTTTTTGCACGCTGTACACAAGAATGGATCACATGTCATGTCTTATTTGCGTCTGACATACTTAATAATTACCTACTTGTAAATTATTAGTACTACTCATCATTTTATTAAAAGGTAGTGCAAACTTAGCACTCGTTTCATTTGTGGGCTGTCGTCGCAAGCATCATGACTACTTTACTGGTTCTGTTGTTAGGTAAGTTTAGGTGAATAAGAAATAGTTTAGTTTTAGTTTTTTATCTCTAGGAAGGCACGTTTTCTCTCGTCCATTCGCGACTCGGATTCCTTTATTTTGAACTCCATAAAAGCTAAGGGTTCCTTGCATGAAAAAATCTAATTTTGCCCAGCTTTTTCTTTAGTGTCTCTCATAAATAGGTATGTTTATTTTGGCTCTTTTACTTAAGTCGTAAGATATATTCCGCCGAAATTATTTTCGTACCACGTAGTCTAACTTACAATTATCTCATTTTAATGTTTATCACACATCTTTCCTATGTAATTAAATATGATATTTAGGTATGAAAAATATATATTTCCCTATTGACATTTAAGAAGGTATTTTCTGCTACTGCTACTCATAAACTTCTTTTTAAAGAAAACTTAATCGACATTGTTTGTTGATTAAGAATGTTTTAACACTCACAATGTCATATTTGAATTCTTAAAAGATGAAATAAGAAACCAAAAATTGTCCACGCGGGACTCGAACCATAAGATGACATGATGCTATGAATGATATGATGATCGATAGATGCAATGATGTATCCATAAGTGACCAAGAATTTCGCGCGGTCGGACCGACAGCATGGTAGCTCAATTGGAAGAGCAGTTGGCCCGGTTAGCCAGAAAGATGCTGGTTCGAGTCCCGCCCGTGTGCAATATTTGGTTTCTTATTTCATATTTTAAGGCATTTTTAGTGTAGTTTTTGGAATAGGTTTCTCCTTAACTCTAGTCACAGCCAAACGTAGTAAGAGCAGTAGAGCGACGTCATTGAAAATAAAATTGTTTAAAATTGTCTTTTTCAACAGCAGTCGGTATATCTTCAGTTGCATCGCGTCAGGTCAATTTCTATCGCAGAGACTACACGTATGTGCCTGAATATGATGCGTATTACAAGTTTCATTGGGATGTCAACGGAGTTAACTGGAGTTCTACCTTCTTGACTTGCGATGATGAGGGTGCACAGCTGTTTTACCCAAAAGTAAGTGTTTTTTTAGGTTTTTTAATGATATTACGAGGTGGAATGTCATGTACGTACAGAACAAAAACCTGTAGTAAGGGTACAAAAAACCCTTACTGCATAAGTTACCGCAGTGTTTACCTTGACGTTCGCATTATAACTGTTAATTACCAATTCTCATGACGACAAAATATATTTATAATAGGGAAGGATACTGTTCTCAGCTCAAACTTAGAAACTCAGTGCTTTTAAGTAAAACGGCGGATACTCTTGAAATGCGTCTGGCATTTTGTGCTGATCATGCCACACTATAACGGCTGCATTGTGATTGCACCGCCGTTTGAGCATTTTTTTCGAGGCACGGAGGTGACATCTCTTCACCAACTTCCTGATTCTAAGCTTTATTAAGCTGAAGAGTGAGTTGGTTGATTATTTCCAGCACTTATTCCTAGTTCATCTAGGGTCACATCTCTTAGTACATCTGCGCCAGATAGCTCTGTTCTGGGTTGTCTGGGTACCTACCTAGGTTATCTCGTTTCAGATCTCAGATCAGCACATAGGCTAGCCAGATGGCGGGTGGTCTACCTCGTCCTCTGCTCTATTCCCCATAATAATAATAGCAATAGTCCCCCTAGCCGATTTCGACTACGGTGGCCAGTCACAATGACTAAACGACTGCACGGGACATATTATTATAGTGCACAAGTGTTTGTAAAAACACAGGTGCACTCTCTATTCCTTTCACTCTCATAGCCCCATAGGACAGCAATCTGACACGACCGGAGAGAAGCAATTCCCTTGGAATTCAAATATCTACGACATGATTTAATAGCTCTTTCTCTCACATTTCATAGACTCGAGACGAATGGACCGTCGTGAAGAAACTGGTAAACGCATTGCCGTCTGCACCAAACGTCTCCGAGATCTTCGTCGGCATCCATGACAAGTTTGGCGTTGGTGAGTTCATCACCATCAATGGTAAGCTTCATTTTTGATGTTAGGTTTTTGATAAGGTCTCGTTGTAGATCCTTATTGCTTAAAATGCTGCAGTGGCATGGCCGATAGGGAACCTTATCCCGATAGATAACTAGCAAAGTAAGAATTAAGATTCCAAACATCTTTAGGAATTTTTGTAGTTAACATGACATAAATGTGTATGTTAAATGCTATAATTAAACTTTATTCATAGTATTAAAAGCAAAGAACGAATGTATGAATTTTTGATAATTATTTATATGGTACGTTTATCGAGGATTGTAATATTTCAATCTATGCTAACGAAATGAATTTTCGACCGCCAACGAGGAGTATCTATACATCATACTGAACACGATGACAAAATATTGACTTATGTTTTTTTTAAGTTATGTTTTCTAACAAAATAATTCAAGTTTTTTTTATTTGATCAGGCAATCCAACTTCAGCCCCGATACTGAACTTGGTTGGTGCCACTGTGGGTGATGATAGATGCGTTGCCATGGACGTTGAAACGGGCATGCTGGAAGCTACTGAGTGCTTTGCAGACCTTGGAACCACGAAGCCTTTCGTTTGCAAGAAAGTCGAGGATGTCTCTTGCCCGACCATTGACAAAGGTAAGCATAACCACAGAAGATAGAGTAATACTGCATAACTCAGACATAAGTTACCTATTTAAAATTGTGATTCGCTAAGGATATTGCCAGCTGAACGTCTTTCATTGGCCGCGTAAACGTGGACAGATTACGTGTTATGTATTTTCCTGCAAAATTGTCTTCTAGAAGAAGATACTTTCAATGTGCAGTTCTTTGCTTCACATATGACATTTGAAATTAAATTCATCTCGCAAAATTCTCAGAAGACAGCAAACCGTAAAAACAATAAATCATAATCTTCATGCTTTTTCAGGATACCGCTACTTCAAGGAGACCAGGAAGTGTTACAAGCTAAATAACAAACAGATGGACTGGTCTAAATCGATGGAGACGTGTTTCATGGAGGGAGGCGTTTTGGTCGTGCTGGAAAGCGAACTGGAAGCAGATATTGTTCGTCAGAAACTACTGAACAGTGACGATACTAATATCTACTATGCCGGCTTCAAAAGGATTTTCTCGAACGAGGATTACTATACTGTCAAAGGTGAGAAACAGTTATTGGATAAAAAAATATTAATTGCTCGCCGAGCAAGATGATCATAAGCTTGCCAGGTCTGCTAGTTAAAGAAAAATTTAAAGTCAATACGATGATATTATGTTGATTAGGTAAGCAATTTCATTGACTTTTAAACTTACCGTTGCGTTAAACTAGCTATGAAATTCGGTAATATGCCTTTGCAGAGCGACCATTAACTCCTCCTGATATTCCACCTTTACGCTAATAATATAAATGGGAAAGTTTATGAAGGTGTATGAATGTTTGTTACTCCTTCACGCTAGATCTGCTGTATGGATTTTGATTAAACTGTCCAATAATATAGCTCATACCTTCCAATAGCATGTGCTATGCCTAAAGAAGTAAAAAAGTAAAGTTAGCCTATAAGCATCCCACTGCTGGGCAAAGGCCTTACCTCAAATATGAGGTAGTATGAGCCATGTACTCCACCACGCGGGCTCAGTGCGGATTGGCGGAGGGGTGTGTGCAAGGCAAGCGACCAACCTTGCTGTCAGATTTTATCAAGCCGCCCATAGGGCCATAGTGCTATGCCTATGTAGGCTTTATTCATAATGGTATTTGTATGACCCGATTACCATTAAATTTTTTATATCCTCTCAGTAATTGTAAATATTCCGCCATTGATAAAACTCTCTGCATTCTCAAGCGGTTGACTGGGAGAGAGAGAATGACATAAGGCATTATGTTCGCTATGAATTGACAACTTACAGTGCCATAAAGTTTTAGTAAATAAATATTCGCGCGGAATAATCAGTGAAAAACGTTTTTATTGAGGTCCCCCGCCACTGCGCCCGCGCGCTTTGAGTTTGCTGGGATAAGCGCGTTCAAACACACAAACTAAATCTTAATCTTTATAAGATTTACTGCATAAACACAAATCTCACTTAGCAGTTCTTACCACTGTATTGGTTATGTTTTTTTCCTTTTGTTTCAGGTCATAAGTTAAGTGACACTGGCTATGAGCGCTGGTACCCACGAGACCGCAACTACGAAGATCAGGAAACACGAGACAAACGAAGATGTGGTGTTATCAGAGATGAAAGTAGCGATAATATGCTGGATTCCGTAGCATGTGACAATAAGCTGCCATTTGTCTGTGAAATGAACGTTATTGTATAGTTACGAATATTTAAAGCATGAAAATGTACGAATTCGTTAATAAATCGACTCTTGAAATTTGTTTAAATAAATACATTCGATTGGATTTTTATTTTTTATCAATTTCATAATTTTGGTAGGATCTGCTAAAATCACATAAAGCGCTGATTCCAAACTCGTATAGTTATTGTTATCGTAAGTAATCTGGATTTTGTACCCTCAAAGAAAAAAAGGAAACACTACATTAAAATTCTTTTGAAGATGAAATAAGAATAAAACACAATTTTACGGATTGATTTCGCGAACGTTTATTTTTATTTAATGCCTGACGTTTCGAATGCTTTACAGCATCCGTGGTCACAGGCAGACTAAGGTGTTATTTGTCATCACATAGTCATAGTTATGAAAAATTAAATTAAATTAATGTAAAATTGTGTTTTATTAAGTAATGGTATTCGCGTAAACTTCAGGACCAAATATGAAATAAGAAACCAAAAATTGCGCACAGGTGGGACTCGAACCAGCATCTTTCTGGCTAACCGGGCCAACTGCTCATCCAATTGAGCTCGTGCTGTCGGTCCGACCGCGCGAAATTCTTGGTCTCTTACGGATACGTCATTGCGTGACGTTAGCGCCATCTACCCGTTTGTTAATGCAACAGCGACTCTGTGAGTGTTAAAAAACATTCTAAAACCATTAACCACATTAGTCCTGACGAAAGTACCCATGTGTTAACTGCCGGCTTTCGACAAAAACATGCCAGGAAGATCAAATTATCGATTTTGACGCCATCTGCAATATTCTACTAAACAGGGTTATAACTCTACATAAACAGATAACCTACTAAGGTCTGTATTAATAAAAATAAATAAATCTCGGCCAATATCCGTTTTGTGCCAAACATTTTATTTAGTGCGCCCATTCCGCAACATTTCAGCGGTGTTATTACCTAATCTTACCACTTCGCATAGCGAATTCCTGTTTTATAGCATTCGCTAGATGGCGTTGGCATAATCTTCCCTTGTTTATGTGAAGTTGTACTTTAGTGTTATGCTTTGCTATAAGCCATTTCCTTAGAAGGTTATGCCAAAGACAGATGGCCTACTACCTACGAAAAACGAAATCCGTCAAAACGATAATCGTTTTGCGGATCCGAAGCATTTCGTTTTGAGGATTCCATACTATAAATGTTTCGGATCCGGAAAACGATAATCGTATTGACGGATTTCGTTTTTTGTTAGTAGACCTCCCGGTCCTATGGAGGCTGCTCACCCAGAAGAAGCCAGTTCACTCCGATTTGTAAGATTTTTAATGCCCTTATACTAACATCACATTTCTGGAAAAGCAAGATGATTACACAAAAAATGCTTCTTTCATCCTCATCAATAATTATGTATATTTCATATTTCATTCTCGAAGTAAATACATAAGTATCTACTTCAACATTGTTACTTGTTTTTTATCAAGTGTATACCTGCTTACACTATACATCTGATGATTTTTACAATGATATAGGAATTTGCTTGCATTCAGAAACGCGGTGAGTACTGAGAGAAATTAAGGGGTTCGTTTGCGGATAAGCGCTTACTTGGCGATGCAAATCGCAAATGTGATCGCAATGCGATTCGCAATTACGTAATAGCTCTTCGGATATATTTCGCGATATTCACTCAAATCCTAATGTTATTCGATGGTTTTCAATTTCCTTGACGATATAGGCCTTGCGTGCCGCGCCCGCTTATAGGCCGATAAATAAATATTGCAGTAAATAAACACATTTCAGTTATGGAGGGAAACATTTTCAGTTATACCTATTACCAAATTCAATAATATATTTATCTCCATTGGATACTGTGTTTTCCATATAAGTATAGGGAATCAGGGAGACGTAAAAGTGATCAACCCAAGTTTATTGCCTGTATTTTAGGCCGATATTTATGTTCTTCTTGTTTGTTGGATTTGTCTTTGCCCCTTATATCAGAATAATTCATAAAACCTTTATTTTCTATATGAATGAACTATTAGAATTTACGAGACCGAGGATACAAAGTTCTCCGAGTTATTACCACCATTGATCATGTTTATTTTTGCAATGTTATTTTTACATATTTCCTTTTATGCCTGCTCTACGGTAGGTAGGTACCAACCTACCAATGTTGAATTGTACAATTAGGTTTTCTAATCAGTAGATTAACCAAAACAATAAAAAATATACCCCCTTATTTATAATAACTCAAACGGTCTTTTAAACCTATTTTAGCTATAACCCTGTTTTGTCACTTTCTGTCAAATGATGACAGCGCCAAGAACGAATGAGACAAAACAGTGTAATAGCTAAAATAGGTTTAAAAGACCGTTTGAGTTAATTATGAATAAGGGGGATAGTATTAAACATTAAACCAGGTACTAGCGTATAGAATTGTTATCAACGCATACAAACGGTTTCATATTCGAAATTCTTTCAAGGAATATGTCACAATCTTGTCATCAAATTGCGACACATTTTTTACTTGGCAAAGCTTCTCTACACTAACAAAACCACTCACTGGTTTTAACTTTTCCTCGCTCACAAAGTGGCAATTTTGTCATTTTGACTATTCAAAGTACATAGATATTATGTCTAATCAAAGTGCATTTTCAACAGTACAAAGTCCTTTGATGAAAGTCTTTTATCCACCAGACACCTATCTACTAAGTTTCAATTTTGTAAGTAAAAAACTTTCTTATTAAAGTGGCTGTCATAGTGACATACGGACGGACAGACGAACATACAGACAGACTTGACAAAACTATAAGGGTTCCGTTTATTGCAATTTGGTTACGAAACCCAAAAAAATAGTCCGTAAAATGTCAAGCCGCTTCTAAATTGAATGAAGGGAGCTCACTGAGATTACTTAATTATTCACAAAAAGTCCACTCCAAATTAGCTTCTAATGGAGGAGGCCCGTCTAATTAATTATAATTTCACCAAGAACCAGACTGCGTTTAAAAATAATAAAATTGAGTTAAAGAACAGACAATGACCCGAAATAAAGTCTGAATGGATTTCAGGTTAAAAAGATCATGAATAATGTTAATAAGGACCGCTTGAAACTTTAAAAATAAAATTAACAGGACATAAGCTACTTATCATAGTAACGTGCATACAAATTTTATACTTGTTATATAGTACGTGCCATCCACGAAGCGCGCGCCACTTTTCGTCCTAATCGTTTTATAGTACATTTGTGCAAGATTTTGCCAATATTTGATGATATTATAATGAAAATAACTGATAAAAATTTGTTATTTCATATTTTTATGTATGCCACACACCCGTAGTACCCCAAGCTTTCCTCAATCAAAAATTAAAGGCGTGCGCCTTCGTGAATGGCACTAGGTAATTATCTATAACAAACTTTTATTTTGCTTTACGTAAACAGGCTGACAAAATTCACAAATCCGTAGGGTAGATAATAACTAACCACAACTTTTCGATAAATAGTTAGTAGGTACCTTTTTTTACTACTTTAAATAAAATAGCTACGTAAGTTCAACAAAAGTTTGAAAAGAAATAACGCCATCTATGTTGAAATAATGAAAATAGCTGCTTGGTGTCTGGTGTCGTTGTTACTTTTTAGCGCCACCTAGTAAAAGCATGATGGACTAGCTTGATGGAATTAAAACGAGGTTCCAAGCTTAATTTATAGGTGTCATTAGCTGCATTTCATAAGATGGTTGAAGATAGTAACTAAGTAAATACCTAATCAAAAAATCTAGATATTGATCGATGAAATCTCTTTTCTGTGTCGTCGGTGGCATTTCCATAATAGCTAAATATTAGTTCAAGACACCTGACCATATAATTTAATTTGGCCTGATTAATCGCCAAACTTTACTGTAGAAAAATCCATTGAAAAATTGAATATGACACTGAGTGACCATTAAAAAATGACGATGACCAAGATAAAACATAACAGATTGAAAAAAAAACCGATAGATTAAAAAAATACATATCTATTGAATATTGTGAGAGCAATCTCACTACAGTGAAGATGTCACGCAGCCTACGCGTTAAAAAGAAAGCGCTTGCAAAATTTAACAAGCTTGTTAATGTGCGTGGTGGCCGAGTGGTATAGGCATACGCCCGGATAGCGTAAGACACGGGGTTCAATTCCTCGTCTGTCACAGTTGCTTTTTACAAGTGCAATTTATATAAAAAAAATACAGTTAAGTATGATTGCTGACAATTTAGTGACGATAGTAGAGGAGACATGGAAGATCGACCTTCACCGATCATGGGCCCTATTTTTGAAACACTCGCTTGGATATGGCGTGTGATTTTCGTTCGTAAACGAATTAAAAATCAACGAAAACCACGCGCAATACGTTTCGGCTTGAAAACGATATTGAATTAATTACTAGTGACACAAAAGCAACTAAGAATGTTAACTATTACTAAACTAGCTGTGCCCGCGACTTCGTCCGCGTGGAATAGTGACTTTGGATAGAATTTTTAATTTATAGGCTTATGATTTTACAAATAAGATACTTAAGTATAGGTACTTATAAGTACGCAAGATATAAAGTATTTATATAGTACATTTTAGTACTCACTTATCATTAAAATTGGCCATATTACAACAATAAGAAGCAAGTAGTAGGTACATCAAAGGTGATCAATTATTATGACCATACCGATTATTTGGACGTTCATTTTACAGATTCATTTCCACCCACATTTATTTTAAATTGTTTCGCCTCGGCCCCGTCCCGCCTTAGCCCCGGCCCCATCGAACGGGATAAAAAGTATCCTATGTCCTTCTCCTGGTACTAAGCTACCTCCCCACCGTTTCGTCCCGGTCCCGTGCTACCCCAGCCCCGGCCCCGTCTAGCGGGACAAAAAGTATCCTATATGCAGTATCTTATGTCCTTCTCCTGGTACTAAGCTACCTCCCCACCGTTTCGTCCCGGTCCCGTGCTACCCCAGCCCCGGCCCCGTCTAGCGGGACAAAAAGTATCCTATATGCTTTTCCTGATTCTAAGCTACCACCCCACCAACTTTCAGCCAAATCGGTTCAGCCGTTCTCAAGTTATAAGTGTTGTAACAAACACGACTTTCTTTTATATATATATTTTTTCTGCCTACCCCCTAAGTCTATTGGCGTGATTATTTCTATCCTAGTTTACTCTCCAAGTGATGCTGAGTCAAATAAAAAAAGCCCCATCAAAATCGGTCCAGTAGATTCTGAGATTAGCCCGGACAAACAGACAGACAGACAAAAATTTTAAAAATTGTTGTTTTGGCTTCTATTACGGTAATTAAGACCCCCTGTAACAATTTTTCATAAAAATCTTCAATGTACAGAAATCGATCTTTTACAGTCTTATTATATGTATATATAGAAGATATAGATTAAACTAGAGCTTTATCTTTATTGTTTTACAGTAAAATTCATTACAGCATGAAGTAAACAAACCCTGGCGACTACAATAAAACTCATTTAAGAATATTTACTTACTTTTATTCAATTGAAAGATTACAAATTCCTTCACAACTCTTTGCTTAACCGAATCACAGTAATTTAATTCACAAATAAATAATCTTATTAAGATATTTGTTTTATTGCCGCGATGACATTTCAAACTGTCAGAGCCATAGAGCCCACAAAGTTGAGCACGCTAGGAGGCGCTACTGTCGTCGTGCACGTTCTCATTACCTATTTTTAATTTACAGACTGGTAGATGGCGCTAACGTCACGCAATGACGTTTCCATAAGAGACCAAGAATTTCGCGCGGTCAGACCGACACAGCACGTTAGCTTAATTGGAAGAGCAGTTGGCCCGGTTAGCCAGAAAGATCCTGGTTCGAGTCCCGCCCGACCGCAAGTTTTGGTTTCTTATTTCATCTTTTAAGAAATCGGTGAAAGTTGACCTTCACCGATAAGACCGAAGGCTCTTAGACTAGAAGATGTGCGACTTCTTCATATTTTCGAGGGGTTATGCATCCAACCAACATTATCATTTCCTTTCCCTGTTAGTTAAGTTCTTCGAAGGTCGGTACAATCTTTTTTTATCCGTTATCACACGTCACTGAATCATCCATCGTACTTACAACCAACTAGCATTACTTTATTTTAATTTGCGAAACACAGCACGATTTTAATAAACAATTACTTACTATAATCGACACCAATGGTTCTTTTAAATGGAGTTATTTACGTGCATCTTGTCATAGTTAAAGTCAAATAATGATAGTAATGAAAAAAAATGTGATCGATTAAATCCAAAACCTTTGTCAGATCAAATTATATAACTCATTAATATTCAAATCCACCATGTACCTCATCATGATTAATCATGCGTTTGATGCATTTACCATCATCACTTTAATTACATTGATTTTAACGATAATCTTAGTAAACTCTTATGAATTTAAAGGGAAAAAAATGTTGCTACCGTAATAAATACAATATTTGCAGTGGTTAATTGCACCAGATATCATCATTAAACATTGTAATAAACAGTAACTTGAAACAAATAAGGATTTAATTAAAAATCAATGCATGTATTCTTAAAATTATTTAATATATTAATGACTGTGAGAGAGTATTCTTATTGTAAAGTTTTAATTATACCTACTCATTCTAGACAGAATTATAAAATCGTAAAACAGATTATTAAAAGAATTAGTAGATGAACAGAGCTTAGATTTCTAAATGCATTGTTAGCTTTAATTTTACTTTCTATAACTTCTTCTTGAACACTTCTATGAGCCTTATATCTGTCAGGTTTCGCCTCATCAGACGCCATATCACGATCATCATAACCTTTCTTGTCAATCGGTTTAGCAGAAACTGTAGCTAGTCGACTAGTGGTGTATAGATTATCTTTTTTATCTTTACCCTTTTCAGTTCCTTTAAAATGTGTTCCACTTGAACTTTCGCCATGCAATGCGGTTTTGCTACCAGAATCAATATGAGTTTTCTCGTCAGCTACTGCCCTAGATTCTGTGGTTGCTATTTCATCTGTTGACAGGTCTAGTGTGCCTTTATTTTCCACACTGCTTTCACTAGCTACTTTAGGAGTAGTCAATCTAACAGTTACTACAGGACTAGACGTTGCTTTGGTATATACCTCTTCATTATCAGCTCCAGCAGTGATACTTGTTTCAATCGGTTTATTAGTCGACGTAATGTTGGCGGGTCCCACAGAAGCTTCATCACCAGAACAGTTGAGTAGATGTCTTAAATCAAAGTAGAATATGGTTCCATTCAATTCTGTTTCATCGTAGTATTCATATGCTCCATTATCTTGTGGTTCCTCGTCCTCGAATACAGTTGAACTGGTCTTTTCGACCTCTTGGAACTTGTCCCATTTCTGTTTGACTTCATCGGAAGGATAGCATTGAAGGTTCTGCATTTCCAATTTTAGGCGTTCGTTTTGTGTCTTGTTGATGATTGGCCTGAAGACGTCCAGAGTGCAATCGCAGGGTAAATGGTTACCTGGAAAAAGAAAATTTAACATTTTAAAACCTGTTTTTACACGTATATATAATAAGTCTTCACGCCAGTAATTTTAGAGCAGGAATACATTGAAAGAGACATGTTTTTCTCATTTTCGTTTCGCAAAGTGGCCATTCGTTGTCGTTTCAATAAAAAGTTATAAATCTTACCTTCCAAAATAAGCTGCGCAGTTTTTTGGTAAAATTTTGGTATGTGTGGTTCTATAGCTTCAGGTTTTACCACTCGGATGATATTGCTTTTCAGGTTTAATGACGTCAGGCTAATAAGCGGTTCAAACACTTTTCCGTTCTCGATAGCTGTCAACTTGTTGCTTGGAAGCGATAAGAATTGTAACTTTGCAAGACCGTTAAACGCTTTCTCATCAAGCATCTGGATTTTATTCTCTCCCAAATTCAAATATCGGAGATTAGTCAGAGGCATAAATGTGTTGTCCCCAATCACTTCAATACTGTTGCTGCTCAATTCCAATTTCTCCAACTTTCTTAGTCCAGAAAACGTTTCACTGTTCAAGCTAAAAATGCTATTCTTATCTATTTCTAGCTCCTTCAAATTCATAAGATGAATAAAAGCTTTATCGTGTATAGTGGTTATTTTATTACCTGTTAAAAACAATTGTTCGAGTGAAGGCAGATCCACAAAAACGTCTCGGTTAATCTCTGCTATATTGTTTTGGTCTAAGCTGATTGTCTTCAGGCTTGGGTGGTGAGCAAATGCATTGATGCCTAGTACTTTTACTTGATTATCTCGTAAGGTGATATCTTTGACTAAACTTAAATTAGCAAAGGCGAATGGTTCTATTTTTTCTATATTGCAATATTTTACATCTAGCCTGATTAAAGCTTTGGTATATTTGAGAGCGTTGGTTGGTATGTAGGTTATAGCGATTCCTCTGGTATTGGTAAGAGTGAGTTTGCTGATGTTCTGTAGCGCAATGAAACCATTCCAACTTGGGTCATCTGGGCTAACATCTTTTACCGTTTGATAGCAGTCTGCACTAGCCACTTGCAGGGGCATCCGACTTTGTCTTCCACAGAAGCATTGGATTGCACTGATGCTGCTTATAACTGGGTCACATATTGTGGTGTGGGTTTCTCTTTTTTGGTGTTTGTGCCATTTTGACTCTACAGCAACTGCTGCAACACACAGGACTGTAAGGATCTTCCAGAAAGCCATTCTGTTGAAAACTGCACCTGGAATTTTAAAAACGCCATTGTTAGTCAAGAGGAAATGTAGGTATATTGTTATCAGTTAACTTAAAGTTCTTGCACATACAGGCTGTGGCCTGTAATAAGGGAAAACATTAAAAAATAAGCCCTCAAAGCAACCCAGTAGTCTAAATGGTTTTAATTTAATTGTATTGAAAAAGAAATTTATTGCTATTTTCTATAAAAATAAATCGAACCAGCTATGTATTGCCATCAAATGTGTCTAGTCATAGAAGTTGACATTGCCATACAACTAGTTAGCGATTTTAATATACATTGTACTCGTGTAAGGATTATAAAATAACTAAAAGGAAATCATCCTTATTATTTTAAGTAGTTGGTGATGATTCAGAAGACGCTTTCAGAATTAATAGTCCAAATGTTATTTAGCACCTATACCTACTATACTAAAAAGAAATCAGGTCTTCAACTTGCTAATACCCGTATTATTGACGTTAATGATTGCCCTTTGGATACCTAATTAAAAGGGCAAATAACCTACTTTATTTGAAGTCGGTAAAAATACTGAGTCCACGCCAGTGATTCAGTTTTAATTGTTATTCGATTATAAATATTTATCTATAGTAAATTTAATTTCTAACTCCCAATTTTACAAAACAACTTCTCTAAAAGGTAGTATAGACTAGCCTTGACGGCCACCACAAGGTCTGGCTTTGTTTTTAAATCGACATGACATTATAGTCAATGCAAGTTACATACATAATAATATAAATATAATTTGTTAAAGCAATCGTGCCTCTGTGACAGACGAAGAATCGAACCCCGTATCTTACGCTATCGGGCGTATGCCTATACCACTTGGCCACCGTCACATTAACAAGCCTATTAAATTTTGGAAGTGCTTTCTTTAGACAAATCACTATAAAAACAAAAATCAATTGCAAGTTACAGGGATTATCAATGTTTAATTTGAATCATCCCTCTTTAAACGAAATCAATTTACTTAGTTTTAGGTTTAATACCTATTTCTATATAAATTTGTTTCTGAAGTTTACGCAAATTCTACTCATTCAGTAAAACACAATTTACGTTTACGTTTACGTATTAATTTTTTACATCCCGACTTACCAGGACTTCATAGCGTACACACTATACAGCGTTCGTGGTCACGGGTAGGCTACCCGTGACCACGAACGCTGTATAGTGTTTGAAATAAAATTCTGCAAAAAATCCGTAAATTGTGTTTTAATAAAAAATACCTATTTCTATCATAAATTTTGTAATGTTGCACCTTATAATTAAAGGGGAACCATGCACAATATTGCTTGTTTGTGCTATAATAGTCGTGTAAATAAACTGTAGAAGCTAAACTGTTTGCCTGTGCTAACAGGTGCTACTAATGAGCAAACCTTGTTTTGTATAATAAAATCTCGTGGGTATACACTCATAAGAGAAAGGGGCAAATGTTTACCTTGTTGTCTACGTTATGATGTGTGATCCTTTACATACGAACGATCGAGGTCTCTCGCGCCTAACCACTTTTGACGAAAATCGCCTGCACACTCGACACGAAAACGGGTGGCACTTCAAACTAAAGGTGACGCTAGAAAGCGATTCTAGCTCTTAAGGTAGTTAATCAGTGGTGACCGCGATAGTGGAAATTATAACAGGACATCTCAAAATCGTATCAAGCCGAATGCTACAACAATCACTATTATTTTTAATATCATTAAGAAGTGTTTGCTTCCGTGCAAGTGAACATCTATTAATAACGCTATTCAAAAGTGAAATCATGAATAAGATTTTCTACAAGATTTGACCCAACCTTTGTGAGATAAGATATTAGACTGTCATTAGGAACTGCCTTAGAATTAATAGATCGTCGGAATTTGTTGGAGCAGGCGCTTGGAATTCCAGACGGGTGAGAATTCGGTGAAGTGCGTATTTCGGGATGAATTCTGGATTTCAAGATTTCACTTGAGACTGATATTGATTTCCTATAACCCTCAAATGGGAGTTCGAGGTTGATTTGATAATGTCTATTTTAATTCAATTGTTTATGCCTCTTCAACTCTTATACAAGCGATTAAGTAGCATTAGTATTACTCGACGTTTCACTACGAGATATAATCAGAAATGAGGAGACTAGTAGAACAATTAAGATAACAGACACAGCCCTGCGAATCAGTTAGCTCAAGAGGCAATGGACAGGGACATAGCGCAAAGAACTGATGGCTGTTGGGGCAGAAAAGTTCTAGCGCAGCGTAGAATGTTCACCGACAGAATTGACGATCTGGTGTCTTTACAATAATCACACTGGATGCAGACCGCTTGCATCCGGGCAACCAATCTCTGTGGAAAGCGTGGGGAGGAGGCTTTGTTCAGCAGTGGATGTCCTTTGGCTGATAATGAAGATTACTATTATAGTTTATTTTTGTTTTTATAGTGTTTTGTCACCATACAAACTTAATAATATAAATTGCACTTGTAAAAAGACAACTGTGAACTTGTGACAGACGAGGAATTGAACCCCGTGTCTTACGCAATCCGGGCGTATGCCTATACCACTCGGCCACCGTCACATTAACAGGCCTGTTGAATTTTGCAAGCGCTTCTTAACGCGTAGGCTGCGTGACATCATCAATGTTGTGAGATTGCTCTCACAATATCTGAAGGAAAATATTTTTACAAATATTTTAACAATCAGTTAAGATGATGAAAGCCAATTTATAGTTTATTTTTGTTTATATAGTGTTTTGTCACCATACAAACTTAATAATATAAATTGCACTTGTAAAATTACTATTACACAAACTGAGTAAAAAATATTTTCACATAAGCACGGAGTCTCAAATCAGATCGCTACAAATTCTATCCTTCCTAAATTGGCAATCGTCCTAAAGCATACCATAAATGAAATAGATACCTAGTAGCACTTAAGTCATTTGTTCTGAATTTATTACGGTTACCTGTCTATCGAAAATAAGTATTATGACAATGTTTCCTATCTCGGTAATACCCACCAAATCTTTCGCCCACGCAAAACCGAATATAATGTCATGTATTGTTATACTAAATCAAAATCCGTTTAACACGTTACGAGCTGCCTACGCTCCAATTTCCGAAGATTAATATTAAAATTATTAATAGAACCGTACGTTCAGTAAATGATACCTTTTCTCACTTTGAGAACATGTTACGTAGCCAAAGAAAATAATCTAGATTCATTTTCATCATTATAGCCAGCCCTTATTCCCAGTTCATCTGGGGTTGGATCTCCTAGTTACATTTGCGCCAGAGAGCTCAAACGACAAAAAATAATCTTCATTAATCTTTTTTATTTAATTTAAAAACATAATAATATTGTAAATCTGAAGTGTGTTTTGATAAATCAGGAAAACCAAATCCATTTCCTAAGGATTTTGAAAAGGGGACCATAAATTAACGGAATATCAGACTAGGAGAGGGAATATTGCTATAACCCTTTTTGTATGCTCAATACATAATAAACATTGCTGATTCATGTTCAATTAGGGTAAATTTATCAAAATGATATTCGGGTTACCCAAACATGGTCGGAATGGGCATCTGTCAGCGAAGTGCTTAACGCTAACATGATTGATAGCACTCGAATCAGGGCCACGGATGTAAATCCATATGCGGTGTAATCAAGACATTGATAGTAAAATATTTTTTAAAAGCGATCCTGGCAACGTGGAATCAATTTCAGTCTTTTGTTCTTTTCATAAACATTCGATGTTTTCAACTAGAAAAGCTATTTGTAAAATGTCAATTAATGGTGTAGAGTGTCTTTTTTAACACTCAGTGTCATATTTGTATTCTTATTTCTTGTTTAATCTTTTAAAAATGACAATCATTTTATTGGTAAAGAGTGTTATAGTTTTGAAGCTGTTAAGACCTGTTGATTGATGTAAGTAAATAGAATGAATAAAATATTTTATAAATTAATATTCTTTGTATAAGTAGTACCTAACTGATATTTGCATGGAAGTAAGGTTTGCTTTATAAAAATTGTAGCGTAACTTCATAACGTAATTGTATAAATATATGGCGAAACTATAAGGGGTTCCTTGTTAGACTATACGGAACTCAAAAACAATATTGCATACAATATGGTTCTAAAATAATTATGTAAAAGTTGAGAAACAACCTTAAAATAAGCCAAAATGCTGTTGCTTAGAGTCTCTTCCATGCAATCTTATCAATCGTCACTGAATCATCCAGTCCTCATAACAATCATGTATCTTGCTCCACATTTCTCTTGTTCGGTCGGCCTAGTGGCACTAGGTAAAAGTTATTAAGGTGTTTAATCAAACGTTCCCCGCCTACGTAGCAAATGGACATCAGAATTAGCTCCAAACGACGCTATAAAACGCTTTATATTCGCCCCGAAAGCCCAGTTTCCAATTTCGATGGCAACATTAATCACAGCTTAAATTAGGGGGCTGATGACCTTAGTTTATTAGTTCTGCACTTCCGTGTATTGTTTGTGATCGCGGTGCCAGGAATGAGTCATGGCTCAGACAAGACAGCCAGGCTTTTCTGCACAGCTATTTTCACTTTCACTGTATGCCGTATGGTCGCCACTATGTTTAATGTACATTGAACTACTATTATTAGCGTATGGAACTGACATCACGAAAAAATTATGTGCTCTTTGGCATAGCTTCTCTATACGTAGTAGTAACAACTTACTGATTATGTATTACCATTTATAGAAATACTGGGACAGAGTCTCCCACTATTTTGACGTTGCGTTTTTTTGACGCAATGGAAAAAATGGGATATAATTTTAAAATTAACGTTAGTCCCATTTTTCCATTTTGCATTTCCATGGAAATAGTGGTAGGTACTCCGCCACCGTACGGATCTGGGTCTTTTATTACATGATAGATGAATGCAAAATGCACAGTGTTCCGTTCACTGTCAAAGTAATTTGACTTGACTGCGGGTGTAACATTGCAACAACGAATAGTGTTTCTGTTTTGTTTTGGCTGTGCGACTATTAAGAGTGTGTTCTGCGTCAGTCAGTAATGTCTATAAGCATGCTATTTTAGGGCAAAACCGTTTGACTACTTCGGAATTTCGTAATGTTAACTAATATTTACACTTTGAAAAAAATCGAACTTATACAATATTTTTGACAGATCTTTAAGCGTACTGATTACTGTTTTTGTACAAAAAATATTGCTTCAGTAAGAACAAACTGCTTAGAATTTGTGTTGTGTATTCTATTTAAACGTCACTATTTTGACAGCCACTGTCAGTTTCAATAAAAAAATATAATGGCGCTTCGGGCTAACGCGTCCGGTCGTCTTGTTTTCGTCTGCCATACTGCGATGTAAAACATTTTTGTATCTCAATAAATTTTGGTCCATCCTGGTTGAATATTTTTTTAACCATAACCACTCAAATAAGTAGTTATTTACTAGAGTTATTTCCAAACTTTATTTCAAGCTGTAATATGTATCAAATAAGTCAATTACTTAGTTAGTAGTTGATGAGAAAATTTTGACAATGGCTATAATTATTACGATATTAAGTAAATTACCAAACGCCGCACTAATACATATTTATGTCTAGAAACAAGAAGTGAAGAAATAGTATACTCTTAATAAGTGCTGTAGCCGTTTACTTGATACCCTGCCGTAAAATTGGATGTAGCTGAAACTTATCCGCCTGAAGTCGGACCTAATTGTTTTATATTACAAGACTCTACCATTACCCTCTCTTCAGTGTTCCGTAGAACTCATTAAAATACTCTCTATTGTAACTACTCCATACTTTATAGAAAGTTCATACAGGGTGACTACGCAAAGTGTTGCTTAATTTTAAGAGGTAAATCAGACCATCAACCATGGAGTCGAAAATAAATTTAAGATTCGAATGATGTCCAAATGACAAAAGCTGTAGTTTATAATGGTCTCATTCACCACCTTCCAAATACAGGGTGTCTAAAAACTAACGTAGACACGTTAGAGTTCGTAGCGCGTGATTCAAAATGCTCAAACTAAATATGAATATCTTTTGTAAGAATCATTGTATATTTTTAGTCATAAAAGTTTTTAAAGTCATAAAAAAATCCTTTGACTAAACGCGCAGTGTAGGACGACCAACGACAAGATGGACAGACGACCTTATAAAGATCGCAGGATCACACTGGAACGCAGACCACTTACAACCGGTATAGATGGAAAACCGTGAGAGAGGCCAATATTCAGCAGTGGACGTCCATTGCCTGATAATGATGATGAGGATAAAAATATCGTTGCGGATTACACGCACACACAGTCATATTTATCGATATCGATCAGTATAGAGCTATAGCCAAACTTTTTACTAAATTAGAGTCCGTCGAAATCCTACCGCACAAATACATAGTAATGGCCCATCTTACAAGCTTATGCCTATACATACATACTTGTAATATCACTACGTCTCCCTCGTGTCTCGTCGTGATTAGATTTGCTTGTCAATTACATCATGCTTCAACAGGATCCAATCACAAATATACGTATAAATACATACACACACATGTTACTGCACTTGTTATATACAGGTTGCTTCATAGTTTACATGAGATAGCGACCAATACAATATACACTTTGTGACAGATAGGAAAAACCATCAAGAAGTGTTATAGTAGAAGTCACCTGCATTTACGAGTAAATGAGTGCTGTAACCATATTACAGACAAGTTTATAATCTTACTACTCATACGCTTGTAACATGGATAGTAAAAGGGGCTGCACAATCAGAATAGTAAAGATATGTCTTTTTTTTACTTTTTCAATGTTTATAGATATGGGTTGGACTGATGCCTAAGCTAGGTGAAAAAATCCTGAGTTACAAGGCAAAAACGTCTGCAAGTAAGACTAAAATTGAAAACCAGTGCAAAACTATCTTTACGTTGGATCAAAAAATACGATGCCTAATGTATGTACCCTGTATATTTAGTTATTTGTATATGTCTAGCGTAACAGATGGGCAATTTCCTGGGGAGAAACAAATGTGTTTGTGTTTTATTTCATATGTCTTTCCCTGTAATTAATTAGACCGCTACTGGGTACTATGAATGTTAATATTATGAATCCGTCAAACCCCAAAAACATCTCAGATAAAAGTCGCGTAACAATAGATTTACTATTGTGTCTGGAATCTCGGTGCTTACCTGAGTACAAAAACACGTAATATAAATAACGTATGTTTCATCAGGATAGACAACACGGAACAACAGGAAGACAGGATAGACATCTATGAGATAGACATTTGATATAATCGGTTCTGAATTCAGTTATAGAGTCACGTAAGTGCTATTGTCAGTTTATCAATTTCTTATTTTTTTTTATTTCGTTGACGATTTTAACGAAAAGAAAATCTAGCAAGAAAAAACTGGTACACAGTAATCAATAAAAAAAAAAGTAATTGTATGCATTAATTCCCACTTCAGCTCTATAATGCCAACAATCATTTACAATGTAAATAAGAACAATACGGAAGGCATAGTGGCAGGTTTCAGTAACACTAACAGTTGTTTGTAAAATTATTTTCAGCAGGCTCACAAAATAAAATAAAAAATAACCATATATTTTGTAGATCATGGTTGAAAAAAAAACCGGTTACGTGCGTGTCAGACCCGCGCACTGAGGGTTCCGTACCACCCTTAACTGAATTCAGGGTCAACTTACTTTCACTTAACAAAAACATCACAATATATTGCGACAGCAAAAATAACTTTGTTTTTCATAGTGTTTGTATGAAAGACATAGTTATATTTGCGGTTGATAAAAATGTGCAATATCTCAAAAACCACTGGTTCGATCTCCTTCAAACCAATTTTCGTTGCAAGTTTTTGTTGAGATCTACATAATATATTTTTTTCAAAATTTTCACTTTCTTAGTTGAAAAGTTAGATGGGACGCCCATTTTACCACTTTGGAAGCGTCTATATCTTTTAGGTTTTAAATTTTTAGGTTTTAGTTTCATGTATGGGAGCCCCCCTTAAATATTATTTTTTCTTACTTTTTGTATCTGAATCGGAAAGCGGTGAACATAATACACCTACCTACCAAGTTTCAGCTATGTGATGTTTATAATTTCAGAATAAAGTGGCTGTGACATACGGACGGACAGACAGACAGTCAGACTTGACGAAACTATAAGGGTTCCGTTTTTTGCCATTCGGCTACGGAACCCTAAAAACACGTCGTGGAAAAAATAATACGTTTTTTTTGCGAAAAAACGCAATATGTTTAAGAAGATAGGTTTTTAAACCTCCTTTAGGAGGTTTTACTCAGTAATACGATTGAATTTTTCTTAAATCCTGAAATCTATCGCTCGTGTATACAGGGTGTTGCCTGTAATAGGAGCAAAAATTTTAAATATATACCTCACATGTAACCAGTAATCAATTCTAAATGGATTTCATTCAAAATAATGAAAAATAAATTTATTGTTATTAACCAGCAATGTATCGCAAACAAATGTGACCAGCCATAGAACTTTACATTGTCATTTACTACAACGAGTTAGCTATTTTGATATACATTGCTTAGGAATTATAACTTTGGATTACTATATTTCTGAGTTTAACCGTTTTACAGCACAATGATCAGGTTAAGGTAACTACGTACAATCTTTAGAATCGTTGATAAAAATTTCTGCTCCTATTACAGACCACACGCTGTATATGATGCAGGTATGACATTGGATGCGTGCAAAAATATAGACAATCTTGAACTCAAAATATAAAACTATTTCAAAATATAAAATTAAAGATATTTCGGCACCGTTGCAAGCGTCACGATCACTAGAAATTACGGGAGTCAAAAACATGTCGCTTGCAACGATGCTAAAATATCGAAAGCTCATAAATTATAAAGTACATGGTAGTAATCCCGTATCTGACTATTCTAGTGTTAGTGATCATGAAACCTTCAAACTTCAATCATTGGATCTACTGCATAACTTTCTATTGTACTACTGAAACTAGGTTCATTACTAATCCCGGTTATGGCATCGAGTTGCATTTTAAGGCTCAGATATTCCATTTTTACGATGTTTCGATTGAGTTTAAACATGGAAACACTAATTATTTAAATCTCGAATCTATATATGTTATAGAAGAAGATTACTAGAAAGCTGGATTGTGGTTGGAAACACGATTGTAATTACTTTGCTCGATAATAATTGCCTCAGAAGTGGGCCCCTTTTTTTTCGTATTTTCTATGTAGTTTTCAAATTATTGGACTTATATTTATGAAAATCACATATTTTAGTAGGTAATTCCATTCTACACATATACATGTTAAAATGATTTCAAAATGTTTGTTATTTAGATCAGAATAACGAAATATCTAAAAACACTTTATTTGACCTATTTCGACTTTTTTGATCTTGATTTGCTCAAGCTACACAGATGTGAGGAACAGGGTATTATAAGAATATACATTTTGACCACATAAGTCAGATCTCAGCTATGAATCAAATGATTTTTTTTTAGTTTTTATCGGTGTTATGTTCAGGCAAAGAAAGGTCCATTTTTTTCATTAGTCTGTATTCTTTCTTACAAGCAGCAAATTCTTCCAATTGTCTTTTTAAGATTACTTTAGACACCAAAGATGTTTAGGGCGTCCAATCGTTTTTTTCCAGTTTTATTAACATTTTCATTCATAAAACACTGATTTAGTGATTCTCACACTTGTGACGATGGTGATTCGCGCAACGACTTTGACGCAACAGTTGATCGTCGTGTCATCTCTGTTCTATACATGCAAGCAGAAATAGCGCTATCTTTTTATTCAAATGACAAGCACAAGATACCATTTCCTCATTCCCCTTGACGCCACTGCGAACGCTGGACCTATGTCAATTTTTGCAATTTTATTTGCGTACTTAATTACGTAAAACACCTAAGAACTAATAATAGCTAATTTCGCCGCGCCGCGTCACGCTCAGTTGGATCAGCACCAGTCTTATACTAATCAAAGGTCGCGAGTTCAAATCGGGGGTATCATGAATATTTTTCTACATAGTCACAATATTTTTTTAGAAAACGAAATAAGTATTTATTTTAATTTTTGGACATTTTAACATTTAAAATAAAAAAAATTAAAATAAAAACTAATTAAATTTTTAGGTTTTTTTTTAAAGTAGCAAATGCTATTAAAAAAACTACATAACAATGAAAATAAATTTCAAAAAGAAAATTAGTATCAAAAACATCATCACCTCATGGCATTGAGGAGATTTATCCGCATGATAAATCTCCTCAATGCCATGAGGATGGAACCCCCAACCTCTACGTGTTAAGCAAAATAAAAAGAGAAAGGCTGTAGCGACATATATAATTGTTGTGAATAAATGAACTATATTTTTGTACCAATCGTAGAGATGAATCCGTTTCTATAGTAACAATATAAACAAAAAGCATAAAACACTCATGTCAAATTATTGTAGTTTTGAACATTTTCTCTATTTGGAAAAATCAGAGCTAAACCATAACTGTAGGTTTAGCAGTAATCTCAAATGCTAAAGCTGTGCCCAGGTGACTCTAGTATATTGGAGACGAGAAAATATTATAAGAATTTGAGGGAGGGAGAAAATTATTAGGTGATAGGTCTATATTAATTTTATTTATTTATTTACATCTAGACTCCTGTGACAAAATACAAACATTGGAGGTTAAGTTAAGGTCGGTCTAGCTCTCTTCGTGTATGGAACTCAGGTTTCCATGTTATTTACGTACGTACGAACACATTTTCTGGATCGTGTAGTAATAATGCATTGACTATCTATCTCTTATTTGGTGACATGGACTTGAGCGACGAACATGGAGATTACTCAGTATAATCCAATTATATTTGCATTCAGAAATGTCAAATCTGAATAATTTTTTCAATTTTGTTCTTTCGAAAATGTGTGGAGACTGTCTTAATTTTATTTTTATAACCGTTGTTCCTCAAATTGCTGTTACTGAATATCCAAAACAACTTTGGTGTTTGTGACACATAATAATTCTATTAATCTTGTAGTTAGCGCGAAATGGCGCTTCGGGGTCACGAAGGGTTCCGTACCATTATCTATGAAAATGGCATAAACATCATATCTGTTGTCAGGGAGTCCCATACAAAAGATATGAAGTCCTAATAATGGGGCAGCCCCTCATTATTATCATTATCAGAGTAGATAAGTTGTATGAGAGCAACCTGAAAAAAAAAACTGTTTTTTAAGTTTTTGTTTTTTCAACGGCAACATGAATACATCCTTCCTGAAAATTTCAACTGTCTTACTATCACGATTCATGAGATAAACCCTGGTGTTGCCCTTTCGGTGTAGGAACTCATGCTCATCATAATTCATTCCTTGTAGGGAGGTGTCCCAAAAATATTTTAAAATACATATTTTAGGCGGTGTGATTAGGATATAAAGAAGAAACCCATGCCAAATTACAGTTTTATAGTAAAAAGGGTCTATAAGCTAGACTACAAAAAGTCAAACATGGCAAAACCATATATGGTTTATCAAAGTAATTGTGTGGGTGCGGTGCTCTAATTAACAAACCTAGACAGTTGAAATATGGCATCTAGCTAGGTATAATGTGTAAGCGAAGGAAAAAATCTGAAAACAAAAGAAAGTTTTTTAATTGTAGGGTCTGAAACCGTTATAATTAAGTGGATGGAAGCTTGCACAAAATATGTATTAATGATTTATGAATAAGCAAATAAATATTTCTATAAAAAGTTATGATATCCCAACAAAAACATCACTGTGAAAAATGATAGCCAAGTTCAATGCTCAGTATATTTGATTGTGAACTTCGCCGAAAAAAGTATTGCATCTAAATGAGAGATTACTACTAACTACTTTTGCCTTACTATTTTCTTACTTTCTAACACATGATAGTCAAGTCATTTTTATAGTTCAGGCTGATATTAAGCGAGTATTTTAAGCGTGGTGTGGGTGACCTCGATAGTAATTACTTTAAACCATTAATTTACTTGAACCATTTCACGGGACTATAATTTGACGGAATAAGACGGCCTTAATAGGGGTTTCAAAGACATTTGCTACGCCCTGACTGAGCGCTAAGCTAGGTTTAATTACCATGGATGAACCTTACTATAAGAACTGGGTTAAGGCCGTCTTATTCCGTCAAATTATCTCATAAGCCCCGCCCCCTTGTTAAAAGTGCGGGGCGCTTACCCCACCAGCACCCCCGCACAAAACTTTTTCTGTCAACTTTGTCTTACAAATCTCGTGTATAATTAAGCCATCTAGTGTTTATTTAAGGAACAAAGTTTTCTTGAATAAGATACTTCATGCGCTTTTGTAAGTAACATACCCACGCCATCTAGCAGAACCCCTAAGAACTTTTACAAAATGGTTTCTTTAGTACACCATACATGCTTTTTAGTCTAAACGTTTATCGAAAGAACAAGGAACGCAAAGAGTGGCATTTCATTCTCACACGACTGGTCAGCACTTTATGCCAGCAACCTGTAACCATTATAAAAACAAGAAAGAATATCCGATAACATTTATTATATTCTTTATTGCACTTATAAGATGTACAGAAAATAGGTACAAGAAGACACAATGTGAACAAAGGTGGGCTTATCCCTAAAAGATACCTCTTCCAGCCAACCCATAGGTGTAGGAAATGTAATGTAATAACATTTAGGTGGTTTATATTAAGATCCTTTTTGTCGACACAGTTATAGTCTCACTACTTGACTTGACGACGCGTTTGGTGTATTGGTTAGCGCTCCTGACTATCACGCCGGCCGTCGCGGGTTCGAATCCCGCAAGGGGCAAATGTTTGTGTGATGAGCATGAACATTTGTACCTAAGTCATGGATGTTATTATGTATTTAAGTATTTATGGGAGACGCCCCCGTCATAATCGTTGTCTGGTACTTCGTAACACAAGGAAGGAAATTCCTTAGCACGAAACCAGACAATTGGTGTGTTGTCTGGCGCATATATTATATTATACTACTATCTTCCATCAGTCTTCCAATTGATGATGAATGAAGACCATTACAGATATGGCACTTCAAATTTAGGGTTCCGTACAAACCAGTAGGTATATAAGTCAAAGTTCACCCATCACAAGAATTTTGTCATGGTTTTTTTTTACACACTGAAATTCATAACATTTCAAATCATCATCATCATTCTCTTGCCCTGTTCCCAGTTTATCTAGGGTCTGCGCAGTATGTTTCACGCTTCCGTTTAACATTACAAATATGGAAAGCTAAATTAAAGACAAAGGTTTCTTTATCGTTTCAGTAATCCTTTAATAATATCAAAGTTTTTTATTTACTAGTCGTCTCCCGCGACGTCGCCCGCGTATATTTTGGATGTCCCGTGAAATGGTTCAAGTAAATTAATGGTTTAAAGTAATTACAATCGAAGTCACCCACACCACGCTTAAAATACTCGCTTAATATCAGCCTGAACTATAAAAATGACTTGACTATCATGTGTTAGAAAGTAAGAAAATAGTAAGGCAAAAGTAGTTAGTAGTAATCTCTCATTTAGATGCAATACTTTTTTCGGCGAAGTTCACAATCAAATATACTGAGCATTGAACTTGGCTATCATTTTTCACATTGATGTTTTTGTTGGGATATCATAACTTTTTAAAGAAATATTTATTTGCTTATTCATAAATCATTAATACATATTTTGTGCAAGCTTCCATCCACTTAATTATAAGGGTTTCAGACCCTACAATTAAAAAACTTTCTTTTGTTTTCAGATTTTTTCCTTCGCTTACACATTATTACCTAGCTAGATGCCATATTTCAACTGTCTAGGTTTGTTAATTAGAGCACCGCACCCACACAATTACTTTGATAAACCATATATGGTTTTGCCATGTTTGACTTTTTGTAGTCTAGCTTATAGACCTTTTTTACTATAAAACTGTAATTTGGCATGGGTTTCTTTATATCCTAATCACACCGCCTAAAATATGTATTTTAAAATATTTTTGAGACACCTCCCTACAAGGAATGAATTATGATGAGCATGAGTTCCTACACCGAAAGGGCAACACCAGGGGTTATCTCATGAATCGTGATAGTAAGACAGTTGAAATTTTCAGGAAGGATGTATTCATGTTGCCGTTGAAAAAACAAAAACTTAAAAAACAGTTTTTTTTTTCAGGTTGCTCTCATACAACTTATCTACTCTGATAATGATAATAATGAGGGGCTGCCCCATTATTAGGACTTCATATCTTTTGTATGGGACTCCCTGACAACAGATATGATGTTTATGCCATTTTCATAGATAATGGTACGGAACCCTTCGTGACCCCGAAGCGCCATTTCGCGCTAACTACAAGATTAATAGAATTATTATGTGTCACAAACACCAAAGTTGTTTTGGATATTCAGTAACAGCAATTTGAGAAACGGTTATAAAAATAAAATTAAGACAGTCTCCACACATTTTCGACAGAACAAAATTGAAAAAATTATTCAGATTTGACATTTCTGAATGCAAATATAATTGGATTATACTGAGTAATCTCTATGTTCGTCGCTCAAGTCCATGTCACCAAATAAGAGATAGATAGTCAATGCATTATTACTACACGATTCAGAAAATGTGTACGTACGTACGTAAATAACATGGAAACCTGAGTTCCATACACGAAGAGAGCTAGAACGACCTTAACTTAACCTCCAATGTTTGTATTTTGTCACAGGAGTCTAGATGTAAATAAATAAATAAAATTAATATAGACCTATCACCTAATAATTTTCTCCCTCCCTCAAATTCATATAATATTTTCTCGTCTCCAATATACTAGAGTCACCAGGGCACAGCTTTAGCATTTGAGATTACTGCTAAACCTACAGTTATGGTTTAGCTCTGATTTTTCCAAATAGAGAAAATATTCAAAACTACAATAATTTGACATGAGTGTTTTATGCTTTTTGTTTATATTGTTACTATAGAAACGGATTCATCTCTACGATTGGTACAAAAATATAGTTCATTTATTCACAAAAATTTTATATGTCGCAACAGCCTTTCTCTTTTTATTTTGCTTAACACGTAGAGGTTGGGGGTTCCATCCTCATGGCATTGAGGAGATTTATCCGCATGGTGATGATGTTTTTAATACTAATTTTCTTTTTTAAATTTATTTTCATTGTTATGTAGTTTTTTAATAGCATTTGCTACTTTAAAAAAAAACCTAAAAATTTAATTAGTTTTTATTTTTAATTTTTTTTATTTTAAATGTTAAAATGTCCAAAAATTAAAATAAATACTTATTTCGTTTTCTAAAAAAATATTGTGACTATGTAGAAAAATATTCATGATACCCCCGATTTGAACTCGCGACCTTTGATTAGTATAAGACTGGTGCTGATCCAACTGAGCGTGACGCGGCGCGGCGAAATTAGCTATTATTAGTTCTTAGGTGTTTTACGTAATTATGTACGCAAATAAAATTGCAAAAATTGACATAGGTCCAGCGTTCGCAGTGGCGTCAAGGGGAATGAGGAAATGGTATCTCGTGCTTGTCATTTGAATAAAAAGATAGCGCTTTTTCTGCTTGCATGTATAGAACAGAGATGACACGACGATCAACTGTTGCGTCAAAGTCGTTGCGCGAATCACCATCGTCACAAGTGTGAGAATCACTAAATCAGTGTTTTATGAATGAAAATGTTAATAAAACTGGAAAAAAACGATTGGACGCCCTAAACATCTTTGGTGTCTAAAGTAATCTTAAAAAGACAATTGGAAGAATTTGCTGCTTGTAAGAAAGAATACAGACTAATGAAAAAAATGGACCTTTCTTTGCCTGAACATAACACCGATAAAAACTAAAAAAAAATCATTTGATTCATAGCTGAGATCTGACTTATGTGGTCAAAATGTATATTCTTATAATCCCCTGTTCCTCACATCTGTGTAGCTTGAGCAAATCAAGATCAAAAAAGTCGAAATAGGTCAAATAAAGTGTTTTTAGATATTTCGTTATTCTGATCTAAATAACAAACATTTTGAAATCATTTTAACATGTATATGTGTAGAATTATGTATGTATGTATGTTTATTACTCATTAATTAAAAGTAGCTCTTAACAAAACAATGTTTTATCTAAACTTATTTTTTGGATATAAAATGTGGACAATGTTGTTGGTTCTACAATAACCTTATTTTTTTCTTTTTTGATATAATAACTATCTAGTACTTATATACATTGTAAAACTGTTTTTTGTTCCAAATAAATTGAAAAAAAAAAAAAATAAGACTACCGAGTCACAGTCACATCACTTCAAGTCAAAATATTTCAAAATTAATTAAAAATAATCTATGAACAAAGTAAATATCTCCACAATTATATGTTTGTGCCATGTTCACAACATTCGTTTTCTTCTAACCATCTCTCGATTCTGAAAAAGTCACGCGTAAAACTACGAATTCTTAAGCTGAGGTCACACCAATGAAAAACGCCGTGTGAAAAATTACAAAGAAATGGAAAAACAATATGCAATAAGCAATTGGCCCTAAGTTTACCGACTTTGTATTCAAGCTACTATATGATTTCATGGTTTCTGCAACTTCGATATCGCTTGTGTAGCCATGACTTTTCGAATTAATAAATAAAATGTAATAAAATTGCAATCTGTTGGTCTTAAACTATTGGCCGTTTCTCAACGTTTAAAGATGTTAAGGTCTATTTGCACTAGCGATGGGTCGTTATCGGTTTTTGAGATAACGTAACGTAACCGTTACGTGATTTCCAGTAACCGGTTTCATAACTAGTGATTTTTAAAACTAGTTATTTTTTACAACGATCTGAAGCAAACGTGTTAATATACCTGTTTCGTTCACACTTACGTTCGCGTTCTATAGTTGTTTCATTCATTCACGCAACCAAGATATCACGCGTTTTGTTACGACCCTTTTCTATGACGCTTTATACATTACTCGTTTTACTCCTTCATATTATGAAAACGATGTGTAGGATGGTCAATGTAAAACGTCGTTTTCAACTTGTCATAACGAGTAACGTAAAACCAGTGATTTTGCGCAAGGAGTGATGCCAACCAAACATCTACGCTATGCCGTTTACTTATGAGTGAATTCAATTTAACTTCAGAGCGTTGTGATAATCGTTTGAATGGCGTTATAAATGTAACTAGTTATTGTTGTGAAGGATAACGAGTGATCACTGTACGGGCTCGTAACTGCTTAAATAACTAGTTACGGTTATTAACGCCCATCGCTAATTTGCACATACCACAGTCAAAAATTCGCAAATAAAATGTGAATGAGTATTTCTGTCTCTATAAAAATAAAAATAAAAATCAGTAATAGAATAATGATTTAATCCAGAGTTAGGCGTAAGATGATTGTAAGCAAACATCACAACCACTCCTTTTCTACTAATATAGCTAAGTGTATTTTTAAGGCCTGAAGTCACTTAACTCTTATAAAAAAATTGGTTAGTGTGGCCTCAGCACTAAGAAAACGGAATTTCGGGCCGAGAACTATTTTTCCGGTTAGGTGGTAATCGGGAATCCGTTTTTATTTGTACAAAGATTTAGAGAGCTATTAATTGTTTGTTGGCCCTCTTCTTTTGAACAATTTAAAACATGTTCACAGGTCGTTTATTTTTAACCGACTGCGAAAAAGCTTTGTAAGAGTACCTAAAGTTTTTTGATCCGTAGTAATGGTAAATATACGTTACTAGCGGTTGAATATTTACGATTGTGTGTGTTTTGAAGAAAGAATACCTTAACCAATGGTCACTAAAACAGCCATTCTGACTTTTGGTTAAGGTAGTTTTTCGTCAAAAAACACTCAATCGTAAATATTCAACCACTGGTAACGTAACTTTACCATACTATCGATGACTAATGGCAATTACCGACAGTTTGTATTTAACTGTTACGATTACTTTAACTATAATGATCGTGTTAGTTACTGTAAAACTACACACAAAAGTCTTAACAGACACAAAACAGACAGTAGGACAACAAAGTTATCCTATAGTTTATTTTTGTTTTAATAGTGTTTTGTCACCATACAAACTTAATAATATGGAATTGAGCCCCGTGTCCCCGCTATCCGGGCGTATGCCTATACCACTCGGCCACTGTCACATGACACAGGGTTCAATTCCTCGTCTGTCACAGGTTCACAGTTGTCTTCTTACAAGTGCAATTTATATTATTAAGTTTTTAGGGTGACAAAACACTAGTATTAAAACAAAAATAAACTATAAATTGGCTTTCATTATCTTAACTGATTGTTAAAATATTTGTAAAAACAACAACATTGATGATGTTACGCAGCCTACGCCTTAAAAAGCACTTGCAAAAATTCAACAGGCTTGTTAATGTGACGGTGGCCGAGTGGTATAGGCATACGCCCGGATAGCGTAAGACACGGGGTTCAATTCCTCGTCTGTCACAGGTTCACAGTTGTCTTTTTACAAGTGCAATTTATATTATAAAGTTATCCTAGTTCAGTTTTCCTTGGGCAACGGAAGAATGCCCAGGGGTATGCCCAGGGCGATAACCCGCAACACCCCCCTTGTATGGCACTGGAGGACACCGACTGGTTTTTAGTGGGTATACCCGCCCTCATTGGGTGGGGGAGTCCCATAGCCCTTTGGTCTCCCCCGGGATCAGAGGGTATGCGTAAGGCATTTCCCAGTCGAAAAAAAAAACAGTTCAGTTTTCCTTTTGAGGTACGGTACCCCAAAAAACGGCTACGGCTTACCTAAAGTTCATTAAGATGGTGCAACTGAGTGAGTACATACAATCTGTTGCATATTTCACGTTCAATAACTATACAGACAAATGTTGACCTGAAAATGTTCACTATTCAGGTTTAGTGCCGGTACGAATGCGTTGCGAAATCCCTCTACATCAAAACTAACGCAGGTATTAGGAGTAATCGTTAGCATTAAACTAATATCTAGGTACCTAATATTTTTTCGCAGATACCTACTGTAATCCCATATCATTGAAAGCGTATCCGTTTTTAAACTATACTAAATACGTATGCGGCATGTGATGGTAACTGACCTAATGAAAAAAATACAGACAATTTTTTTCTTTTACATTAGTACATGTAACACAACACAACACATGTGCAAAAGATTATCTTTGTTTTTTTTCATGCATGTCTTAGTTTTAATTTACTTTAAGTCTATACTAATACTCTCTAGTAGAAAAAAATATATTATGAAACCATTAAAACTGATGATGAACTGGGCAAAATAATGATGATGAATAAGTATTTACAGTTTTATCAAATATCTATGCAAATTATCTACTTTGTTTGTGAACAAAAACAAGCGGAAATAGATATATTGCTCTCACGCTTATGAAAACATTTCGGCTTATTGTTACAGATAAAAAAATGTTTTAGTGAAATGATAAGGTGGTAAAATGCTTCTGGTGTTATTTTATCATTTAATATGGACGGTTTGGTGCGGTCAATTATTTAATTTTGAAATAATATCATAATATTATTTCTAAATTTTATTATTCATAAACGATTTTGATGACATTATTTTTTTAAATAACGAATGAAAATATATTTAGGAGAAATTTTGATCTTTAAAACCATACTTATAAAATGTAATTTAAAATAAAAGTTGCCAGTTTAAAAAGAAGGTGCCGATTGTAAATTTAAACGACACTAAAAAAGGACAGTCATCCCAATAAAATTATAGTAAGCATCATTGAATAAAAGGCAAATATACGTAAACTCAAACAGTATCGTAAATCGTAGACAAAATTTAATTCACCACATACCTTAATTTGATAAAATCAAAACATCGGCTCCAAAATCCAAAGCGGTCACACTATTTCACATCTCCATATAAAATACGTAAATCACTCAAACGGAACGGCAAGGGCTTGAGTACGTGCGTTCACTAGGAAATTCGGTCTCAGACTGCTTTGCTTCTCGATCGACTGTCTGTTCTGTACATAAAATTCAGCTGTGAATTTGACCAGTGATCTAATTGCTTAGGACAGTGACAACAATTCTTTCTAAACGGTTAAACAACTGTTGTGATTGCAATGAGAGTTTGATTGTGTTTATTGACCAAACACTGTGTGAGAGCAGTATTTGGATGCTATATTACATCATTGTATCGAATCAACACTAATTATTGTGACGGCGATGCATTTGTTGCAAGATTTGAAGTTAAACGTGAAGAAGATAATCTAGTTATATCATATCATAACGATTTTAAGAATCTTGAAACCTAATATGGCAGTATCATGATGGGCTTACGCAGTCGAGGAATATCCATGTAGTATTTTTTTATATTTATGTCCCTGACAGTTAATTTTTGTGTTTTTTAACTTAAAATACTTATTAAAAAGATGTGTGTAAGGTGTAGAGTGGAATTTTAATAAGTAATTTTTTTGGCGCAGATTGTAAATTAACCTATGAAATTTTCGACACGTTGCTAAACCATCTGTATGCATGGAGTGAGCTTTCGTCTATTCGTTCCGAATAATGGTACAATATACCTACTTGCATATCACTGCATACAAATAATAACAGTGTTTGCATGCGTTGGGCTCTCCTAAATCAAGTTTCCATCCAATATCATACGTGAACAAGAGAATATGCCTTTGGTTTGCGGTTTCAGTGATACTAGTATTCAATGGTCCTCTCATCCTCTTTTCTTACTTTTCATGCGTAAGATAGATAGATAAAAAGTTGGTGGAGCGAAAGCAATAACGAACAAGAGCGTATTATGCTGGCGCTGACACGCTCCGTACATGACACGTGACGGTGTTGGTCGGTGACGTAAGGGTCTAGTGGGAAAGGTGTCATAGTTTTCAATTATATTTTTTTACCTGACAAGTTCCTAGCACGGTGTGCTACGTTGTAGTGTAGTAGGAAAAAAAACTTTAAGGCCTCGTCCTGGACGCCAGCGGGTGGAGCGGGCGGTACGAGCGGTACTACAGCTCAACGCTCGCCGCCCGCTCCGCCCGCACTGCTATCGTCGAGAACAGCTTAACACAAATCTATGAAATTGATCAAGACGCGCGCGCCGTCGCCCGCACATCCCGCTCCGCCCGCTCTAGCCGAAGTATATCAAACTTCTGGCTATAAACACCTCTCTCCTCATTATTGCACTCGATGTCATCTGCCATTTCTGCAAGTATTCCACCGGGACAGAATATATTTACGTTTCGGAACTTGAGTATCCTGCCGCAGGCAGGTCGTAAAAACTGAGAGATAGGGGAAAATAGGTTTTACTGAATATGATTTTATTCTTAAAGATGAAATAAGAAACCAAAAATTGCACACGGGCGGGATTCGAACCAGCATCTGATTTTATTATTCTTGGTTCTTTAGATAGGTTCATAATGTTGGTGGTCAATGAACGCAGTGTTTTAATTATAATTAAACCGCTCAATGAATGCTATTTTTTCGTTTTCAAATTTGATAGAAAATTTATAGGAAAATTGACAAAGTCTGGAAGTTCGACATTCTTTCCATACATTATGCGTCAAAATTAAAAACGGCAAATCGTAAAGTGGCTTAGATATAACTTGTATTAGTGGCAGATTCTATGGTGTAAAAATTTTGGTGGAGATGTACATTTACATTGTTTCAAATGCTTCGTTTTGTCTTGAGTATATAACAGTTTACGTGCTTGTTGCTGTAATTGTTTTATTCTATAGTATTATTCGATATCGGTTTGCTCTTGTCTAAAGAGTAGAAATTGTTTCTCATTTTAACGAGCTGCTGTTTTACAAAAACTTATTATACCTACTGCCTTGTTAATATCCTTTAAAAGGTAATATAAAACGGTTTCAAATGTTTCGATAAATCAGGAGATTCACAACTTATCGAAACCGTTTATTTGTATTTTATCATTATTTTACAAAATCATTTATCTGTGAATGCTACCTTAGAAACCCTCTTTTCCTTTTTGAGCAGCTATAGCACCTCACTCATAATGTGAGTATTTACGGCCTCCCCCAAGGTTCCGTAATGGTACCACCGTAGAGGAATAAAACGTGGCTTCGAGTGCAATACGCTCGTAGATAACGTAGCTATTATAAAAGCATGCGGTGGTCAACTTGAGTGCAGGTTAGGGAAACTATGATTAAATATAATCAGCTGCCTCGTAAAATTTGACTGCCTTGTTGATGTTGCGCTTAATTTGCTGGTCACTACCCAAGAGAGTTCGGTCGAGCCGAAATTTGTACCTGCGAATCTCTTTTTCTGTCCTGAAAATACTTGGAAGAAGCTAGGAGTCAGTAAGTTGGTAGAGTTAACACCTCAGTGTCTGCGATAGCACGTTAAGCCATTGGTCCTGCACCTGGAGCTCTATTTTTGAATCACTCGCTTCAAGATGGCGAGTGATATTCGTTTGAATATGAATTAAAAGTCAAGGAAAATAACTCGATTTCGAACAAAAATCACTCGTAATATTGACGCGAGTAAATCAAAAATAGGGCCCCTGATCGGATCTGATCTGCCGTCTCGCCGAATTAATGAGAGTAAAGGAACAGAGAGTGCAATTGTATATTGTGTTGTCCCGCAGGCCTCGTCAAAGATTTGTACACACGTAAGTTATTCTATTAAAAAAGAATTACTATAACTATAAAAGTGAACTTGTAAGTATGTTGAGATAAGTTTACAGCCACAAAATAACACTTTTAATTATAACTGCTGGTTCATGAACTTGCAACTGGATATTTGCTCAATTGTCTCTATATATGGGAACATTGGCGAATGTGACCAAGTATTTCATGACGTAATCAACTGCATTGGTCGCCAACTCATAATCCTCAAGGTTATTGCCATCAAAGATGGCTATTGCTCAATGTTTACGAACAATCGCACGCCTATTTGACACTCCATTTTGAGTGAAGCCATAAATCTTAAGCCGAAGATTTAAAGAACATTCTAAATCTTCGGCTTAAGATTTATGGCTTTATGGCGGATAGAACATTTTTAATAGTTAGTGATCAGAAGTATATGGGACTGTTCAATCAGTTATATGCAAAACTCAGCTTTTAGGGTAAAGAACTTTTAATTTTAGCAATTAAAGGAACTAGATTCAAGTTTCAGAAGTTTAGATTTCGTCGAGTATTTGTGTTAACATTGAAGGTAAGTCCAAAGTCCAGAAGAGCTTAGAAAGCGCTTAAAGTAACATACTAATGGTTTATATAAATTGCACTTGTAAAAAGCAAACGTGACTCTAAACAGACGAGGAATCGAACTCCGTGTCTTACGCTATCCGGGCGTATGATAATGGTTGTTGATAAAAAGTCTGATAACAGAGTCTTAACCTATATAAAGAAGACATACTTATTGCACTTTTTCCACAAAAAAATGTGACGTGTTTTTAATCAACAATATTTTTGCTTTCTCGTCCGATACGAGTACAAACGATGGCCACTCGAAACGTCCACCAAACGCTCCTAAGGGGTTTTTCTTTATTGGTGCGTCTGAAAGTGCTCGTAAAGTGAATTCTTTGCTCTTACTCCTTGATCGATGATACTAATAATGCAGGATAAGTAGAGGTAATTACATAATACAAGCCTGTGTATATTTACCTACACTTTTCATAATTATTATCTTATTTATCAGTCTAAAAACGTAGTATTTTCAGAGTTGCTACCATGACATAATGCAAGATGACCGAATTAATGAATATGTAAGTACTTTTTATGTCAATTTTCTACAAACAGTACCCCAATCACGAACATTTGACGTATTCGTCACGTAATCGTAGCGTGTTTACGCCAGTCGGCAGCACGAAGCACTCCCGTCTCGTGTAGTAAGCTCGAAAGCCTTTTCCGCAGATGACGTCATACTAATGTAAAATATGGCACGTCGAGAAACAGGTTACACGATTTATTTAATTAAAATTATTGAAATATACTATGTAATTCAAGTGTCAAATTTAAGTTTGTTTTACATCTGATAGAGGCGCTTTCAAATTCTCATACAAATGATTACGTTACTATACGAATACGTTGACGCAATTATTCGTGATTGGGGTAAAGGTGCATTAAAATAGTATAACGAGCTATGAGATTAAATAACTAAGAACCTAAGGTAATTTTTACTATATTTATAAACCTTTTTTATGGCAATAACTTTTCTACTGAACTGTTTCTGACATTCCAAATGTGAAACTAGCAAGTTTACGGTAGAGTACTTACAGCAATGGGCTATTCAATGTACCGGGAAAGACTAATAAAGCTGAAATAAAATAGTACTCTCAGAAAAACATTAAACGAGCCTAGAAATAAGATCGAAACCGCAACTACAAAATTCTAAGTGATTTATTAATAAAATTGCCTTTTCTAATATATTTTCGGATCTATTTTTTAAACTTCTTTTGCTCTTTTTTTAGAAATATCTAAGTTAAACCATATCGGTGAAAGTTTGAACTATAATTTAATATTTGCGATGATCCGCCAGTAAGTACTTATCTACCTAATTATGATATTGTTAACGCCGCAAAAAGATAGGAGAGTTATAATATCATCTGTGTATTGCTGCGAGTGTGATGGGTACTTTCCCCTCTGGCACACTTCAGGGGGCGTATTGCGATGCAGTTTTGACAGATAGAACGCTCTGATTTACTGTCAAATTAGCAATTATTATTGCAATTTCGCATTATATTGATAATATTACTATAATATAACAATATAAAGATTAATATTCATACCATTGTAGTATTATTATAATATTATTATATTGATAATATTCGTTTACACTGAGTCTGAATTGAACTGCCTCGGAATTGAACGGATTAAGTTGGATCGCAATACGCCCCCAGGGTTGAAACTGTGTTGATTAATTTTATTTTTAAGTTACTTAAATTGTTTAATTAAAATTAGGAGAATTATAAATAAATATTAAGAAACTTTTCAATTTACATTACTGTTGTATAGTATAGTTATAGAGGATGGTTATATTATGCTTTATACACGTTTACCTATACAAGGTGTTTAAAAAAAACTAGTAAAGAATGAAGGGAGTTACTCTGAATCAGTAACTGAACAACTTTCTCCTAGAAACATGGGTCGAAATATGCCAAAAATGAATTGACTCTCCATAGAAATCAGACGGGTCACATGACCGATTTAGTATGGGAAGTCAAATTATTTTTGGCATTATTCGACCTATGTTTCTACAAGAAAGATGTTCGGTTACTGATTCTAAAAAAGGTACTTTCAATATTTACTCGTTGTTTTGAAACACCTTGTATACCATCGGAGCAGGCAGTGTATCAATGAAAACTTCGTCCACCCATTTGGTATAAAAATAGGATTTAAAAGGTTTTGCATTACTCTTTTTAGGTTATTGAACTGGCACAGAGTTCGCAATGATGCAATACAGGCTACTCCTACGGCTTCCCACGTAACTAGTCCGCCTTTGAGTCTAGACCTTAGTTTTGAAGCCAAGGTTAGTTCTCGTATGGATATTTATGATATGTGCATTAAGCACGGCTTGAAGTTATCGAAAAATGTGATTCAGGTTTATTATAAAGAGCTTGGTAACACTTTGGTATGAATTATAAAAACTTTCGTTCATAAATATGGTATGAGATAGTATGCTTGGTGTCACAGGGCAATCGATGTTTGATTTACCCTATTCAAATGTTCTTGTCATCATAAAATTATTAAAAATAGGTACGAAAATTGCGATGAGTATCAGCTACCTATTCAAAAAGCATTTTGAGAAAGCCATCGGTAAAAAAGCCATGTAAATGTCACAAAATAATTCCAAAACGTTATAAATAAATAAATATTAGACACCAATCACATACTCGTACATTGATTTGATCCCAAGGTAAATAGCTAATGCCCTTGTATTTGGGAAATCAGTAACAATGGTGGTACCACAACATCCAGAACTGAGACAGTACATAAAATAAAGGTTGAAGCAGATCTAACCACTCTTAAAGGGAACGACATCGTTTTGACATCAAACAGGCATCAACCATACGAAAGCACGTGACGTAAAGGGATTATCAATTGACATCGGCACAGCATCGGATCGGCTACGGATAGCAGACGCCTCTCCTACGGATCGCATTTGCTACAATTAATGACAGTTATTCTTGTGATTGACAGCACGTTTGACAGGGTGGATGGGTTTTTGACGAACATCGGACGACTAGCCGTAAACGCGTTACAACGCAATCGCCACTGTACAAGAGTGGGTCCCGAGTTGGTCTCAACACAAGGTGGTTACGCTTCGAAGTTGATAGGTGTCAGCGTTGATGTATACCTCTAGAGTTCCATAAAAAAAATGCTGAACGCCTCAAGTTGATACAGTGCTATTTCCTTTACGGGTGGTTAGATCTGCTTCAAACTTTTTGATTTCTATATTAACACCACCGGTAGCTAACTTAACACCGGAGACGGTGAGGTCTTAAAACCCGGCGTGCTTAGCCGTAACTACGGACGTAAGTAAATGAATTGAATAAATAAAATAAATATGCGCCAGACAACACACCAATTGTCTGGTTTCGTGGTAAGGAATTTTCTTCCTTGTGTCACGAAGTACCAGACAAATATTATGTGGGGAGCGTCTCCCATAAATACGTAAATACACATAACATCAATGACTTAAGTACAAATGTTCGTGCTCATCACACAAACATTTGCCCCTTGCGGGATTCGAACCCGCGACGGCCGGCGTAATAGTGAGGAGCGCTAACACCAAACGCGTCGTCTGATGAATTGGTTTAATTTAATAATTATAATGATTCAATACGGTTCTTCATTCATGTAAGTCGACGTTCAAGCAAAAGAATGCATGTCGATTCATTAAGCAAATGACAATGCTGTCATCAAGAACGTTAAGATAGTAAACGATTTTCTTTTACTTCAACATTGAGCAGCGTATGTAGAACCGTCAAGCTATTCTGAAATTCAGCCATACCTCACTTGATGACCTTGCGTGTTCTATTTCAGAACGTCAAAATGCACCACACATAAATATTAAAAACTCCCATAAACTTCAAAGAGAACAAAGAATATGCGTAGCAACGGATGCTACTAATATATTACACAACACAGACGATGAATCAAACGTCATAGTAATTTAAATCATAGTAACGCTATATCAGTTAAAAATATTCAATTCAAATCTTTTTAAAAAACTGTTTAGCGAGTGCATGCGTTGAGCGAACCTCCGTCGTCTCACTTAAGGTTAATTGAGGGAAACCGCGGAGGTTTTAGCGGGTAAACCTGGATGAACCAAGGGAGTCCCACATGCCCTCACCCGGGCAGCGGGTATGCATAAAGCATTTCCTCCGCGAAAAAAAGGGATCGCTTGCAGGAGATAGAATGGCTCAATTTTGCAGAAACATGTCACGAGCAAGTAATTAAAATTAACGATCTAAATCTCTCAAAATCAATAAATAATTAAGAAATCAAAAATTGCGCACGAGCGAGACTCAAACTTGCAACTTTTAACAACTGTAAGAAGAATCTCGAGGCGCCAAAATCAAATCACAAAATCGAAATAGTTTCCACATTTCTGCAATCTTATTCCTCTATTATGTAACACTGGGTTCAATGTTCGCGAATAGCATTCGGTTCGTTGGCTCTCATATCGGCGACTACCCAGCTAAACCTCCTTCGTACACCATAGAGTTAAGAACGAACATACAGTACTATACTAGTTCTAAAGAAAGTGCGCCGTTGGTGTAGTAGTCAATTTCGCTGGTACTGATCGGGTTTGAATCTCGTAATCTGTTTCTGTATTTTTTTGTCATTAAGATACTCGGGAACAGCTCGGAGTCAGGAAGTTGGTGGTGATGACACCTCCGTGCCTCAGAAAGCACATTATACCGTTGGTCCTGAGCCTGAACTCCACCGGTCATGTCAGATCCGCCATCTCACTGAATAATGAGAGTGAAGGAACAGAAATTGCACTCATGTATTATACAAGACAGCTTATTAAAGTTCTTTATAACCTTTGAATTAACAATTATGGACTTAGAATCAAAAGTTCCGTATAAAATTATTCCAACCTTGGCAGACTTGACAGTACGACCTGTGGTATTAACTTCTAAATTCAGTGCAAATTCAATAATACCCACTCTGATAGTTTATTGGTCTATAAGTCAGTTCTTACCACTGGGAGCTGGATTATGTATGTTTCTACATTTTTCGAGTTTTTAGACGTAACTTTTCCAAGCCTAGTTGAAAGAGCTGAAATTCAAAGAAAAATGTTGCGAGGGAGTTTATTTATTTACCTCATTTTGAGCCGTATAGTAACTCAATTGTTGTATGTACTGAGGTTTAGTTGAAACATCTTAATTTAGTCAAAACATCAAATAGATTTATCGAAACTTTGTAAAAATGGGATATCTGGGCCTTAAGTTACTATCTATCTTACCACATACAAACGTAAGGTAGTGCAACGAGTCTGAATAATGATTCCTGTATATTTAAGAACAAGATAAATAGTTTAAAACTGTAATCAGACTTTTGTACTCAGAGTTTTGTCTTCTTTAATTTTGATACTCGTTATGATTGCAAAATCGGCTCAGTAGTTTAGCCACAAATGTGAAACACACAAAAATACCGGCAAACATAGAAACATAGACTACTAAAATCATAACTCTCCCGTTGTCAAATTATTTTTTAAATTAAATTAACAAAGACCCATAATGAAAAACACACAAAATTATTTTCTCACTGAAGTTGACCTTTCTCAGCCAGTCAGATATTAAATCAATAATGTAGTTACTATCTGAATAAATTAAGCTTTATTATTCATTTTATCATAATCTGGTAAGTCAGATTAAGTAGCAGACTTATGAATTTCACTGAACTGTGAAATCTAACACGAAAGTTTCCAGACACCTCACAAAATGTAGATCAGGAGGCGTACTTTATCGAAAAGTGATGTTGGCAAACTCATAATCATTTTAAAATACCTATTCAACAATACCCCACACGATGGGATTGGCAAGAAAAAAAATATCTCCACGTTACATGAGAGGTACCTCAATAAAACATATTTTTCAAAATTTTATTTTACCACTTCGGCGGAAAGATTTGAATGCTCACTTATGCCAACTGCCTCGGTGGCGCAGCGGTGAGAGGGTCGCATTTTAAAGCGACGGCTGCGCCGGAGGTCCCTAGTTCGATTTCCGGGTAGGGCCAAAAATATATACTTGGGTTTTTCTGTTCAGAAATTCTCAGGGAAGCCCGGAGTTTGGAAGTTAGCGGTGTTTCACCCCCGTGCCTCGGAAAGCACGTTAAGCCGTTGGTCCTGCGCCTGATCTCTCTCCGATCGTGTCAGATTGCTGTCCCATCGGGCTATGAGAGTGAACGTAATAGAGAGTGCACCTGTGTTTGCGCACACACTTGTGCACTATAATATGTCCCGCGCAGTCGGTTAGTCGTTGTGACTGGCCACCGTAGTCGAAATCGGCTAGGGAGACTATTATGCCAAATTACAGTTTTCTAGCACCTCAGGTCTCTGTGCTGGACTGCGGACGGACAGACGGACATGGCGAAACAATAAAAATACACTTTTTTTAAATCACTCATATGGTCTAAATTAAGATATGGAAATTGCACACGCACCGTAAGTTTACCAGTAAGTGTTAGTAGAAATATCTTTAAAAAGAGCATTTTAAAAAAATATCACATTGTGGATTCTTTACTGTAAGCAATACAAATAATGCACTTACGATAAAATCTAAGAATTTTAAGCAAAAACGTGTTTCTTAGAAAAATGTAGTGGATTGGTATGCCATTTTGTATCACAAGTCACATAATTATCTTATCACAAGGTAGTTAAGTAAATAAATCAATGAATTCTTTTTTTAAACTAATTATGCATGTATGAATAACTTAAGAGAACTTTCAGGTAGGAGGTAATACTATTTTGAACATGACAAGAACAGTATTAACTACAAGGTAAAGGTAGAACTTACAGTTTTTCCGTGCAAAGAGACCTGTGAAACTAGACAGTTTATAAATTAAATAGGCACTATATTTTGTGCCTTAAACCCACCTGTCTGACGATAAATTTCAACTTAAAAAGTTTCATAAAGACTTAATAACTCCACCAAGTTTAAATCATGGAATTTCGCCCGCAAAAGAAAAAAGTAGGTTATAAAAGCAATGAACTATTTTATTTATTTATTCTAAATTGAATCTGAAAAGTTTAACGCTACAACTACTTTGAGTTTTATTATTATTGCTTTTCTAATGACCGTCTTTTTGATGATAAAAAGTAAATAATATCATCCAAGGATAAATTATTTATTTATTCAAAATACAATATTATAATTCTTTATACCAGAGCACTTATTTGATAACAAACTCTTTGCTAACAATGACTCATTTCGCTCATTCATAAATAATTGCGACCTTTCCCTACGTATTTAAGCCGAAAATCTCGTTTTCATTTAAAGCTGCAAAAATGTACACAAAATAACGTGAAATTCATTTACGGACCCTTCCCAGAATATTTTCATGAATTAATTACTGTAAATTCTTGTAAATTTTTTTTTTTTTAACGTATGATTTCCACACCTATCAACTTGTAAAAACAAACTTGCGTTAATAATATTAAAATTACATATTGTAATACATTTTATTTTTCAATTTGTTGTATTGCTAAGTTACGAAGTTACGGATAAACGTATGGTACTTATTTAAGTACTTAGGTACAGCTTAATAAGTATTAGGGAAGTATACAAAAGTTTTGTATTAAGCTGGTACCAAGGATTCTTATCGTTTCAAAACAATATTTCATAGCCCAAAAGATTTGACGATAAGACGGTTATCGCAGTATAATAACAATATTAATGAAAGTCACCCGCATAACTTTGTTCTTAGTTTAAAACCGTTTAACTACCAATTATTTTGGGTCATTTTAATGAAGGGAATAATTAAATGTTTCTAACACACTTACGGTCATTGAAACGAAATGTAAATAGTATGTTTAACTCTGGTGAAAGCACCCATTTCACTCTCGAATTATTCAGAAACATCTCGAGTGAAATGGGTCGCTTTCTCCCCATGTATAACAATCTACTATTCTGCTAGTGCAGTTTCTTGGATGTTCAAGACAGATATAACATATACGTTGACATTTTAACCTCAGCTAAGATGTTTACCCTGGTCTGCGCAAGTGGTCCTCAGTCTATGTTTACCTAACGTAACTATACTAATGCGTAAAATTACCTAATTTCCGAGTAAGATATTGTATTTAAATTACTAATTGAATCTAAATAAGAAAAAAGTGTATAACAAATATTATTTCTGTTTGACCGACCGGGGATCGAAACTGGAGCTTTGAAAAGCAGCATCCCAACCACTCGACCACGTCTTTTGTTTCAAAGTTAATTTACACAAGTTTACATAGTATAAGACTTAGCGAGTAGACAGTCTATTTCAGACCAGGAAATAGCCTAAAACCCTTGGGAATCTTTAGTTCCGCTAAAACAACAAACTTTTAGACTGACTGGAGTATAAGAAGTGCCCAACTTAGTTGTTACGTGTGATCTATTTAAATGTATTCAAGTTACCTAAAAAACAATAAGATATTTTGGGTGTTCCATACCTACATTGTATGTATAATGTAGTTAGAAGATAATATAGTATATCACGAAAGACATTTAACTAAAAAGCGAGAACCCCCGATTCTGTAGAAGGCTAGAGGAAAACCACAACTCTATTTTCCCTAATTAGAGTTTTCATGGACAAAACTCCACCAACAAGGGTAACTCTTTTTGATCATGATCATTTTACGTCATAATAATACAGAATGATAAAGAAGTAACACACATATCGACTAACCACCATCAAACTTATACCATATGAACGTTCTGCACTTGACTTTCCTTTCAGAACAATTGTTTATTCTATTAAAAACATCAAGTTCACTGACCCGTATCTGCCATAAACGTGTCTTTCATTCCCGTTTTATATCTAAGATCCAAAGTAGATGCCGCTTTTAAATTTATTTTTAACCCCATAAAGCCCAAACCATTTGTCGAAGGGAGATTGTTAGTATCCGTGACATAATAATAGAATTGTACAAGTTGACGTCTGGTTGAAACGAAATATAAACAATTGGTTGTGATGTGTGTCTGGGGGTCGTGTTTTAAAAAGTGTTTGAACAATTTAAAGAGTTAATGATGACTGAACTCTGAAACTTGAAAACATAAACTTTTGGCATAAAAATAAATGAAGCAAGTTACGTTGTGGATATTATTTTATCAAGAGCTGTTGATTGATGTAAAAAAAAGTTTCATTTGCGTCTTAGTGGTTGAATTTAACAGATTTGAAAGGAAGGAACGCCCTGTGATGGCATAACGCTGCTGGCATTTGATGTTACATAATAATACCTACATTGCTTGAAATATCGACCTCGAGCTGAAATATCGTATCCACCACAAATAAATATATATCACAAATTAGTGACATAATATTGGATCTGTTATTGTGTCTGTAGCATTATGCATTTTAAAGATAAAGTTCCGTCACACATATGGGAATCGTCAACAATGACTTTACATACAAAATTTATCAATTCCTCGAAACTCTATATTCGTGGCCCATTCTGAGAAGATTCAAATGACCTATTGTTATAACCACATACGACTCATACCGACCATAATAAGTGGTCTGCCTGTACTGCCCAAAACCTATTGAATATACAAATAAATTTAGTAAACGTTAGACTGGGTAAAAATTCGAGAGCTGTCATCTACACAAATTACTCAAGTGTACTTTAAATACACAGTACTGTTTTACAATGTCCTAATAGTTTCTGGAGGCCAATTCTTGCATGATCGAACTTCGTTTCGTGTGGTAATTCGATTACGAGTATCACTGTTTTACCGAAAAAATCGAGTAATATATCCACGTAAAAAAACTACCGCACAAAAGAAATCAAAATGCATAGAAATCGTGACCCGGATAAAGCAATAACTGTATTTTTTTTTGAAAAAGAAAATTAGATCGGAAAACTTTTTTCGTATTCGAACTGCATGAGAATTGGCCTCCTGGTTAGCGTTATCTGCCCAATACTTCAAATGAAATGAAGTGAAGTGAGTGTGCACCTCACTCGGCAGGGGCCCACTGAAAACCAGCGCCAGGGCCTTCTGGGGGCCTGGCATATGCTGAGTGAGGTCCTCTTGATTGGGACATTAAAGACACACAACGGAAATTGGGTTTGCTTCTATAGAAATAATAATGGAGTTCTCGTCCGACCTATCTATGTTTGTCAGTTTTGTTTGTTTATGTTGCTTTTTAGGGTTCCGTAGCCGAATGGCAAAAAACGGAACCCTTATAGTTTCGTCAAGTCTGTCTGTCTGTCTGTCTGTCTGTCTGTCTGTCTGTCCGTCCGTATGTCACAGCCACTTTATTCTGAAACAATAAGCATCACATAGCTGAAACTTGGTAGGTAAGTGTATCTTGTTCACCGCTTTCCGATTCAGATACAAAAAGTAAGAAAAAATAATATTTAAGGGGGGCTCCCATACATGAAACTAAAACCAAAAAATTTTTTTTTACTCAAACCTATGCGTGTGGGGTGTCTTTGGATAGGTCTTTGAAAATGATGTTGAGGTTTTTAAAACCATTTTTTCTAAAAGTGTAAGGTTTGAGATATAGACGCTTCCAAAGTGGTAAAATGGGCGTCCCCCCCATCTAACTTTTGAACTAAGAAAGTGAAAATTTTGAAAAAAATATATGATGTAGATCTCAACAAAAACTTGCAACGAAAATTAGTTTGAAGGAGATCGAACCAGTAGTTTTTGAGATATTGCACATTTTTATCAACCGCAAATATAACTTTGTCTTTCATACAAACACTATGAAAAACAAAGTTATTTTTGCTGTCACAATATATTGTGATGTTTTCTTTAAGTGAAAGTAAGTGGACCCTGAATTCAGTTAAGGGTGGCACGGAACCCTCAGTGCGCGGGTCCGACACGCACTTAACCGGTTTTTTGTCTTATTTCATCTGTTTTTTTTTTTTGTGTTCAAAATTGTGTCTGTTGCTGTGTGTATATGATGTCCGTGATTAATAAATGTATTTTCTTTCTTTCGAAATGACATTCTATTTTTTAATTATTCGTTGGTTAGTGCCTATTTGACAATGGTGAAACAGGCACTTAGAAAAAACATTGTTGAATGCAAAGGCCTACAAAAAAAGTAGTCAAAACCATAACACAATATACAACCAAATCTCATTTCGCATTCATACGATGTCGTAAAAATAATAAAATATGCACGTGAACTATGTCCAATGTGACAGAATAGATTGCAAAGGGTTTTTCTACTTATTTTGCACTTTATTACAATAGCATAAAGTCTATCATTGTTTTTGTATCGTGAATTGTATGACGAACTCAAACACTGTGTTTGGACAGGTAAGTTACATTATTCATAGGGGGGGATTAAAAAGAAATATTCTTAGACTCGATGGCACCATTCTCATCATCATCATTATCAGGCGAAGGTCATCCTTCTGAACATAGACCTTCCCCAGGGTTTTCAGCGACCGGTTGTGAGCGGTCTGCATCCAGTGTGATCCTGCTATCTGTACAAGGTTGTCTGTCCATCTTTTCGGTGGACGTCCTACGCTGCGCTTTTGGTCGGAGGGTCTCCAATCTAGAACTTACTTTTCTGCCCCATCGGCACCAATCTATACATGTTAGTTACATTTTATAACTTAAAGAACGGCCGACCTATTTGGCTGAAAATTAGTGGGAAAGTAGTTAAGAACCAGGAGAAGGACATAGGATACTTTGTATCCCGTTAGACAGGGCCGGGGCTGGGATCGGACGGAGCCGGGGCGAAACAATGTTTGCTGGAACCGCTTAACTTTTATAATTACGGCGCTAGGCGAGACGGGGCCGAGGTGGGACGGGGCTGGGGGCGAAACAAAGTTCGCTGGTTCCGCTAGTCTATGATAAAAAAAGTGTAACAAACTGAATGATTATATTCTATTATATTGTTATAAAATGGCATGATGATAGCATCATACCATCATAATAATCAGTGAATCTCACGATCATGACGTTTCCGACCGATAATTTGTATGAATTCATATAATTCCGTTTACAAGGTATTTGCTAAGCTACTCGGCAAACTGTCATCCTAAACAAATACATTAAAAGCCGTTGTTTGGGTAGTATTGTTTCATCTTCAAATATTTTATTAATACGTATTTTCTCTGACTTAAACAACATTTGCTTTCGTAAAAACGAAAAGTGACGGAAATATGTTTGGTTTACCAAACCATTTTACGTACTGACTAGAATTATATTTATCTAACTAATCATACTTAATTCTGAAGTTTACGCGAACTACTCCTTGATTAAAAAACTAATTAACTATTAAAAAATAAATATCATCTAAGTTTCGTGTATCTATGATTGGTTATGTAGTAGAAACATACTTGGCACATAATAACTAAGGTACCTGCCAACCTCAGTTTAAACTTGATTTCTGATTTTAGGAACCATAAAACCCAGTTTCGACAAACACGACAAAATTTATAGGTTTCGCCACAGTACAGACTTATGCAGCAAGTCGATCCAATGATAGGCATTATGCCTAGAATTAGAGAAAAAACTCTTATTTTCCAGTCCCAGTTCCAGACACAATTAATTTGTGTCATATATGTAGAGGCATTTGTAAGTGTGGATAGTCTGATAAAAATGACGCCAAGTAAAACCGCTTTATTTTATTAGTTCTTCAGTAGTACCTAAGAGCAACTATCCAAGTTTTGCTAAACTTGTAACGGAATTTTACAAGTAAAACTGGAGTTACGTGCGTTATCACGAATGGACCCCGCCTTCCTGCTTTTTACTTATTATTTTATTATTACAACAATATCCACACTTCCACAGCTCTTGAAGAACAGTTTCACCAATTTTTCATATACTAATCATACAGCCAACATTGGATTTACACTTCATAAAACTCGCCTCTACCTCTTTTTTGCACGGTCTGGGGCATCCCCTGGGGACATTATTATTGGCTCGCATATCATTCCTTACGACGTCTAGCCAGTACTTTTTGGAACCCGGCGGGGGTAGCATGGCTAGACATTTGTTCCCCACATAGCTCGCTTGTTTCCGCAAAACGTAAGGACCTTACTGCATCATATCTCTATTGTGTATGACATTACTCCGTTTCTATTCCAGTTATCGTGACATCACTGCTGCAGTCCATTGAGTCAGACTGCGCGGCACAAACTGTTTATTATTAAACTATAATTATGAATAAATAAACAGACGCACTATCAGCTAGTTGAATGAACAGGGAAACGGCATGTCAAGGGTTATCGTTGGATAGCGGCTGAATCAGACAGTGTTTGAAAGTCGGCCCCAAAAGTAGAGAGAAGCCGATGTTTTTCGAGTGCTGACTGCTGCATGAATTAAAGTTTTTTTTTATTGTGTCTATGATAGGTCACATAGAGCCACAGGTTAACGTGCATGGGCAAAAAAGTTGCTTTCCGAAATATTTAAATTTTAGACGTCGCCACGTGGCGTGAATGTTTTTTTTTTGCAAAATGCTGATACTGCAAGCAAAAAACATTTCTTCTATGCTTTAAAAGAACCGCACTATTATATTATTTATAGTCAAATTAGGTACTCGTAAATGTTTTATGTGTCGTCTGTCGAAATTCTTATGTTGGGTGGATAGGTATGATTTAATCACAAAAAGATTTATGTATTAGTAATTAAATGTTATGTTTCTCAAGCCTAAAAGGGAAACAACCTTCTGGTCAAGTATTGCCTATTATGAATACCCAGAGGTAAATAGAGGTTTGGCTAACCGTTATAAGTAAGTGCAGTGTGTAGGAAGTGGTCATACAACCAAATTATTCTCCTTAACCGATAAAAACTTGAATGAAACTCGAAACTTAAGAAATGAATTTGTAAAGATTTCACATTAACAATAACCACAACCTGAGAACAATAATTATTTATTTTATTTTGTTTATTTATTGAGAAAATCAACAGCACATACATTGCTATGTTATTAATCATTTTTTTTTATAATTTTCTGGGTTGGGCAATCCAAACATATAAGTTATTTGACTGTTATTCACTCGTTATAATATCCAATTGCACGTAAAAACTAACTTCTTGACCTTTTGTTTAAAAACAAATGAATGCAGATACTTGTACCTGACCCACAATACTTTTGCTGGTGGATAATATTTTTAATCGATTTTGGAATATAAAGTAAATAGTAGACAACAAAACGCAAGTGATTCAAAACAAGATCCTATATCCCACATACACACACACACACCAGTAAAACACATTAATGTAAAATTATAAAAAAATATCTGCTATTTTAAACTAAAATTTATTAATGTATGTATTAGGAAAAAAAATGTTAATAAAATTATAGAGGTGGGCGCTAGCAGCTGTGACACTGTCGCTGTCTTTTGACTCCTGCCACAGAATATATAATCTCCTGCGGTTGTTAAAGCAAGAAAGTTTCTGTTTTAATTTGTATCTGTTGAAATGATAAATAAATGATGAAATTATACAGAAATTAAACTAAAATAAACACTTAGCACACATGAGTCGACTGTAGAAAAGTGCAGTATTATTTTCGCCTGTGGATCAGTAGGCAAAAACATCATAATAAGTATACAACAGCTGACCGCTAAATCGGTCGCAGTGAGATCACCAAGGCCACTATAAATTCACATGACATTACTATGGTGAAGATACAGTAAGTTCCTTCATAGAAATTAGTGAGGCAAAAGATTTGTCACCAAATCATAAATAGGTCAACCCAGATAACCATACTAGCTGTCTAAGTACTTTTTTCTGTGCAGCAAATGAGGCTTGTCTATTTTGTTTAAGTACCTAACATTCTTCTTCTTCTTAAACTTAAGGTTTCGCTCTTGTCGGTGTCTTCTTGAAGGAAAGAGGGGAAGAGGAAGACCAAGGAGAAGTTATTTCGATCAAGTAAAGGAAAAAGTAAATGTGATGTCATATCAGGAGGTCAAGAGAAATGCGTACAAAAGAAAAGAATGGCAATTACTCTACCTAACATTAGATTGTTATAATTGTATGATTTACTTACCCTTACGTTTAAGCTGCCCTAAAAGTGCTATACCTTCTGGGTACACTTCATATTACACTTATGTCACCTTTGTAAGTTATTAACACCTAGTATGCATGCATGAAAAAATGAAATGGGCTATTTTGTTTTATATTATAGAACTAGGTGCTTAAGTGCAAATTAAGGGATTACTACCTTACCTTTGTGAAGGATGACCACTATTTCTGAGTATGTTTAAAAAATCCAGGTTTTTTTAGCTTTGTAATTCAGTCAGGCGTTCTTGGAGCTACTGTAACCACTTTGATTGTGTACTATATGACTCAAGCTCAATGAATACGTGTCTGAATAAACTTAGGGAAGAAATACTACAAAAAACGATTTCAAAAACCTCCATATGATCACTATTTTATCTTGCACATTACGAATCCATGGTTCATTCAGCAGGAGATGTCTTACGGCTGGCTATGATGAATCTGTTGTCAATTGACTCCCTTAATATTGCATTAAATATTAACCCCTTTATTCATAATAACTCAAACGGTCTTTTAAACCTATTTTAGCTATTACATTGTTTTGTCTCATTCTTTCTTTGCGCTGTCATCATTTGACAGAAAGTGACATAATAGCTAAAATAGGTATAAAAAATCGTTTGAGTTATTATGAATAAGGGGGTTAATTTAAAAACGGCTGAACAGATTATGGTAAAACATGTCATCTTTTGACTTTTGATGTATACATTTAAGACATCTTAACGAAAATTGGGTCATCTGTTTAGGAGCTACGATACTGCAGACAGATACACAGACATACACGTTAAACTTGAACTACCCCTCTCTTTTTGCGTCGAGTGATAAAACAGTTTCAAAATAACTAAAGCTACATACATAACTTTAAGGTGATTTAGCTTAGCTAAGATAATTTGTAAACAAAGTTCTTTAGGTAGAATTTAAAATCTACAAAATACTTGTCTCCATTTCGGTCACTGCCACTCAGTCTACTATTAAATACATACTTTACGACACAACAAACAGCTGGTCGTGACCGTTGTAAGCCCATGCTTATTTTGGAATTCGGATACAGCTGTGCTGAGTTGTATGCCTTTGTTGATTCTAAAATGTTTCATCTTCTAATATTAGTTCGAGAACGAATATATTCCTTTTAGCCAGTTGGAAATGAAGTACCTACAAATTGGGTGGCTAGTGATGTCGATAGCTCGATTCTTGGTGATAGTCTAATTGCTATCACAAAATATTAATCGATATCACTTATTATGATTATTTTCTTGTAAAAATATCTTTTCTCGTGGGCTTTACCACTATCAATATGAAAAATGAGTAATCAGGTATTTATTTTGTCCACCATAAGTTTTTTTTTATGTCTTAGGAATATAATAGGATAAAATATAAATGGTTATTAGTTAATAAGTAAGTTAGTAATTAAGGTTTAGTATACTGTAGTGTTTTCCGAATAAAATAAAATAAATAATTCTTTTTACGTATTAAACAATGCGGAAAAAAAACTCTGTCGTCAAATTGTTATCTCTTGTGAACGGGGCAAAAAGTAGCGATAACTCTATCGACAGCATAGTGATGGTCTATTTAAAGTAACAATATGTAGCAACACTGAGCCAGACAGAATGGCTCAACAAATGACATCATGCGCTTTTCAACACACTTTTACATGCCCAAAACAGTCGATGCTTTCCGTTTTGCACTGTGAGCGGCGTCCAAATGACTTAACGTTTGTTTGCCTAGCCACCCACGACGAATAAAAGTTCAAATATTTTCATATTCAACTCATTTCGCAATCTAAAGTACCTAGTTACGTCACTTCTTGACTCAGTTATTCCAGATTACACTTCTAGATTGGAGACCCTTCGGCCAAAGGTGCAGCGTAGGACGACCTGTGAGAAGATTAACAGACGACCTTGTTGTGATTCCAGGATCACAGTGGATGCAGACAGCAGTGGACGTCCTTTGGCTAATAATAAAGGTCAAATTCAAATTCAAATTCAAAATCTTTATTTCAATTTAGGTCATGAAATGACACTTATGAAACATGTCTCCTTATCTTTTGGGCCCTTCCAGCGCTTCGAGACAGAACACAGACAATAAGGCAAGTGCTGAGAAGAAACGCCGGAACAAACTCAGTCACCACTAGCTGCCGTAAAATCAAAATCATCAAAGGTAAGTACATCAGTTGGTGCAGGCTGGACGGACCACACATTCGTGTCGTTTAGATAGTCTTGAACCTTAAATAGCCTTTAGACATAAGCGTGTTTTTAACGTGTTTCTTAAATTTATCATTCGGCAATTCGACAAGATTGTGTGGTATATTATTAAAGAATTTTATACAATTTCCCATGAACGAGTTACTAGTTTTAACTAATCTGAAGTTAGGAACGACAAGCTTGTGTTTATTATGTTATGGTAATGATGACGTCACTTTAAGTAAATACTAAAGTAAGAACAGTCCATTTTTCTTCACTAGTCTAATATTGTAAACAATCTTGATAATTTTAGCGAAAATATTTCTTTTAAAACAAGATAAACACAAAGTTACAATAAACTTAAAATAAGCTAATTCATCGTTCAATTTAATTAATTAGTCAATTAATTTTATTTTAAAAGTTACAAAAATAATTGTTTACAAGGTTGGACTAGCATAAGGTACATGGTAGCAATCCCGTATCTAACTATTCTAAGAAGAATAGAGTTTAAAACAGTCAAGTCTTTTTAAGTTAGGTAAAAATAGAATCACGTTAACACTTGTGTGCTAAGGATATTAATAGCTAAATGCTCATTGAGTTAATGTCATAATTTCTTTTAAAAACAATACAGAATACAGTCACGCATCTATAAAGACTTGCGGTATTATGTTTACAAACAAACTGGGTTTATTGATGTCATCTATTAGTGTCACACATTTTCACAGAACAGCCAACGATGTATGAGTTGACATCATCTCTAATCTAACATTGTTTTAACTCAAAATCCACGTGATGCGTCCTACCAACATGTTGTAATAGTTTCATTATTTCATGATTAAGCATGCTGCCTCGGTAGCACAGCGGTTAGAGGGTCGCATTTAAAAGCGGCAGAGGTCACGAATTCGATCCCCGGGTCGGGCCAAAATATGTACCTGAGTTTTTCTGTTCAGAAATTCTCAGGGTAGCCCGGAGTTTGGCAGTTAGTGGGTGTTTCACCCCCGTACCTCGGAAAGCACGTAAAGCTCTCTCCGGTCGTGTCAGATTGCTGTCCCATCGGGCTATGAGAGTGAAAGGAATAGAGAGTGCACCTGTGTTTGCGCACACACTTGTATAATATAATATGGACATATTATAATATGTCCCGCGCAGTAGGTTAGTCGTTGTCAAAACGCCATAGTAGTTAGAAATTCGGCTAGGGGGACTATTATTATAATATTATCTTATGATTCACAATCACCAACACTTCTTGGTTGGATACCTTTTTTGCTTCCTGTTGACTAATCTACCTTTGGAAACGAATAAATTATGTTTGTCAGACACATGAATGACCAATTGTTTGTTATAATATAAATTACATTTTCAATTTGCTTGTAATGATCGCAGTATCACACTGGATGCAGACCGCTTGCGACCCAGGACGATAACCAGCAGCACCCCCCTTATACCCCCTAACACTGGAGGACATGGGAAGTCCCACATAATCCTTTGGTCTCCCCCGGGATCAGAGGTTATGCGTAAGGCATTTCCCAGTCGAAAAAAAAATCGCTGTGGAAAACCGGTGGGGGACTATGTTCAGTGGACGTCCTTTGGCTGTTAATGGTGATGATGATGCTTTTAATCCCAAATAAATACTAAAATTAATGCAGATCATAACATTTTTGAATATTTTATCCGAAACAGTGTAACTTTCATAACTTTCGAAGTAAAATGTTTATTTGTTATTGTGTTCTCTGTTGTTTCAAACTAATGCAAATTCCATGCAAATCAATTCCTTTTCCACTGAATGTATTCATAACTGTCCAACGCGAATAAAATGCTTTACTGGACGACACTAACTTTTAACAAGTACCTTATATCCTGGGGTTCAGTATATTTTTCCTTTTAATAACCCTCGACTCAAAAAAAAGATGTTATAAGTTTAACTTGTCGTCTGACAGTGTATCTGTCTGTGGTATCGTAGCTCCCAAACAAATGAACCCATTTTTTTTCCATTTTGTCCTGAGTATTCTTGGCCATGTTTCATGAAAATCTGTTCAGCCGTTTGAAGATTATCAGCTCTTTTCTAATTGATCTGGGGATTATGAAAAGTCTATCCCGCAATCGACCATGTCAAAATTACACGTGTGATATTAATATCTGGATAGATACTACAATAATTCTCCGAATCAAAGTCGCTGTACCTAAATTACATTAATCGCTACTATGCACAGTTAAGATATCAGGTCTGAAACTAAATGCTTATTACTTTTCGATAATGTGTCGTCTGGAGAACTTGCGTACCTATTATTTAGTAGGCAAGTTACAGTACCCTACTCTAACTATATAATTACTATTAGACAGGATCTTACTAAGTCATTGCGTTGCACATTTTCCACAGAACCCTAATCTACAGAATTCAGGATAAGTAAGTACAGACCAAACCAACTTTTTCGCTTTTGAATACCTAATTTTGGTTTATGGTTATTCTACTCGTTGATCCAGGTCTTAGAGACGAATGTGGCATAAAATTAAATGTTGACGCAGTAGAATGTTTTTATTAAAACGTAACGGTATTCACGAGACATCGTAAATGTTTTATATTATATAGCAAAAAGTGAAGATGAGGTTGGCAATAAAATGAAGTTCATGAATAAAGTATAGCTAAGGTAGAGTCTCAAAGAAATGATCTCTCTGATAGAACCTCTTATAGAGAGAGATGAAAATAACTTCAATGATACTATCTAGTAAGTAAGCAATAAGTATTTATTTGCGAGAACACAGTTAACAAGATCTTAATATAAGATGAAATAAGAAACCAATAATTGCGCCCGGGCGGGACTCGAACCCGCAACCTCTGACCAGAAATTTCGGGCGGACGGACCAATAGGACGGTAGCTCGAATTCGGTTAACCAGCAGAGGGTGCGGGTTCAAAACCCGCCTGAGTGCAATTTTTGTCTTCTTATTTCATATTCATAAGAATACAAAAATAACGCATCATCCCAATCAAGGTATAATGTTTTTCATAGTAGACTTTTAAGACCATGTCCATTATTAGTAAATAGACCATAAAAAAACAATTTGGCAGCAGAGTAGCATTAACACAACGCCAATGAGATGTTTCCGTACATTATTGTGTTTGGCAAAATGACAATTGCAGTCGGAAATCGTTCGCGATTCAATATCGCTTTAATCGGTAATTTTATCATCGAATTACCCTCATAAAAATGGTTTATGTGAAAGTTCTGTAAACTGAGTAGTAAGTAGTAGAAATAAGTAAATATTTGATCTGTGTGCTTCAGTGCTTTTCATTCTACAGGCACTTAATAAATATATATTACTCATTTACGCTTTTTCGAGGTTAAAGTAACTTGGGCTTTTGAGATTGATAAAGCTTTGATCATATTGATCAATTCAATTCAATTCATTTATTCATATAACAATAATACATTGTGTTTGAATTCATAGGACAAATAATACTAAGATAACAATAAAAAAAATTACAATACAAATGTCAAAGCACACATTATGCGAAAGTTTATTTGTCAACATTCAATTAATCAATGTCAACCGCAGGATAGTATTATTAAATTGTACCTACTTTATAATAAAATGTCTATGGTTTGATAAATGTCAAATCATATAAATTATTAATATTAGCAAAGTAGATTTATGTCAAAATTCAAATACATTACCCAAGCCAACACTTAATTAATTTAATGTCAACTGCCGGAAGGTGTTATAAAATTGTACTTTATATGATGTCAAAAATTATAAAATTTTATAATTATTTTCTTTTGGGATTTACAAATTCCTCTACAGAATAAAAACATCCTAAAAAAATATTCTAAAGAGACTTAAATGGAACCATAAAATTGGATGGGTACCTAAATAATCATCATCATTATCAGCCAAAGGACATCTGCTGAACATAGGCCTCCCCACGGCTTTTCACAACGACCGGTTGTGAGCGGTCTGCATCCAGTGCGATCCTAATTAATACTTACCTATTTTAGTTCAGAAAAAATATTTATAGCGAATGAGAGTTTATTTATAATGCAACTGAAATATTTTAAACCTAAATCGTTCTCGTCACCAAATAAAGATTGCATAAATGAGCCCTTGATTAATTTAACCATTAATCATCGTAGACAATGCTGCTACGTTTATGTAGCAATTATCATTAATTTGTATGCTCAAGTGCAATCAATAACACGTCATTGGTGATGACATACAATATGCAAGAGGGTGGTTATACACCGAGAGCGCACTATTGATTTAAGAGCTTCTTTATTTATTTACTGTTTGCGTTATTACGAGAAACCAATACGTTCGAAGTTATTAATAGTACTATCCTGTTATTTATAACAATGGTGAAAAACCACATCCATGGATATATAAGAAAGAAAGCTAGTAATGATTCCTATATTTACGTTTGTTTTTTTTTCTTACCTTTACTTAAGTTAATAGTGGTGGTCAAATACCTCATTAATAAAAAAATACCAGACTAATATATTTTTTTTCCATTATGCTTCTTTTCTTTTATAAATTAGAGCTGAAGTATATTATAAAACTTAGTGGCAAAAAGTCTCTCATTTATAATTAACTCTCGGTGTGTCTTCAACTTAACCATCAAGACGATGACTAAACTAATCGCATGATAATCAATCTACTAAACAATGTACCGATTGGCATGGTCAGTTATCTAATTGAGATACACTAATGCTGTTTAAATAGTTTATGTTTATAAACATCGAATAGCTAGTTTAAAACATCTGGGCCCCTATTTTTGAATCACTCGCTTGGATATGGCGAGTGATTTTCGTTCGAAAACGATTTTATTTCTATGACTTTTGACACTACGTCGAACGAAAATCACTCGCCATCTTGAAGTGAATGAATCAAAAATAGGGGCCCTGGTCTCTATAAAAGCTCAATGGTTAGTTCCGCTACGTCTTATCGTAAATGTCGTAAGCTCGATACTAGATTTTGTCTTTTTTATTTACTTAGAATGAGTTTGATTTTGACTCCAGACCAAGCATAGTGTTTGCTAAGAAGATGGAACTAATCCACATGACTGTTCTCTCTGAGTTGTTTTTGTGAAGTTGAAAAGCTCTTCAAACATTTTCGGTGCTCCAACGAAACACAATCGATGTTCCTCGAAACCCTTATTCTTGAAATAAGCATGCACTTTCATTCCCTAGTACCTTCTTGTTATTGTCATGTTTTTCAATGTTGTTTTTTTTTTGGTCGAATAAAAGTATTTTCTTTCTTTCTTTCTTAGTCGGGCACTTTTGGCGAGTGGTCGTGGCCTGTGGCTTGCCGTCACCACTCTCTTTTAGTGCTACTGTTCGTCTTGCGACGTTTCTCCATCTCTATCAGTTTTCCTGATCCGCTCTAAACAGCAAATCTATCCATCCTCATCCATCGAGTCCTTATTCCTGGAGATGACGTGTGAAAAAACTTTCATATCCGCAACTTATTCCCTACTCAGTTCCTCACAATTGATTTCTTTTTCAGCCCATGCATTGTCGGGTCTTTGAAGCCTAAACTTTTACTTTTTTACTTTGTTGTCTTGATCGTTTACATCTTTTATGACTGACTCATACAAAACTAAATACATAAATCAATTGTTCATCACGGCAGCCTTGCCCAGTGGAATGTATCAAATCAGTAAAAGGAAATATACAAACCAAATGTTTATTCGGTGTTGGCGTGCAGAAATCTATTTTCAAACTTATGAAATGGAGCATACTTCGCGTTCTATACTTATAACTTTTAATTTTCTTCTAACTGTTATGTTGCTATGCGGATATTTATTCCAATATGAATACATACTTTGTGGTGGTGGTGTGTGGCTCATATCAGCTCCTATGTGCTTAAGGTGAACCTTTGCCCAGTCAGTGGGATGTTTACAGGCAAAAGACACGGTCGTAAATTGCCCCAGAGTCGTTTTATGTTTGATTAAAGAAAAGCATTAAGAGACTTGACTATATTATTTTGCAAAAAATATATTGAATTTTTAATACAATATTGTTAATTTACTTTGCTTTTATCTAGCGGCATATAAATCAACAAAATAAATAGGACAACGATTGAACACAATTTCCTGTCCCCAACAATTGTTGTGTTTGGCAGAAAATAGCGGTTTCGAGCACTTATAAGCAAACTGGCGACCGCTTAACGAAATGGCATATTGTGTCATACAGTGTCATATAACTGGCAGTTAGTTAAATAAGTAAGCGCTCGCAATCGCTATTTTAAGAAGGAAGATGACGTTTGCCTCCCATAGGTTTTAAAACAACCAACCTCTTCCTAAAACTTGAAAAAAAAACTGTGACAAGGAACTTCTTTTCGTTGGCTATTGTTCGCTTCATCGTAATTTTCACGCGTTACGCACCCTAGTGGGGCAGTTTTCTATGTTTTAGTTTTGGTGGCCTAGATGGCGGTTTTTCGACACAGATGGCGCTATGAACTAGAAAGACCTGTTCTAGATAGTGTGCAAGAGATTGACCCCACACATTTTATTTCGTTTTATGTGAAAACCCCGCTATTTACGGCTTATATTACTTTATATTATTTTAAAAGGCGAAGAAACCAACCCATAAAATTAGTTTTGGTCGTGACGCATGGATTTTTACTTTGGGGCAAGCAATGTATGGCGGGTCGACCGTGTCCTTTATGTAATTCATGATCATTAAATAATTTTCACATTATGCAACTAATGAGTGAAGTGATCTCGAAACAGATGCTTTTGTTTACAGCTACGAGTTGTATGGTTGGTGTGTTCGTTGCATCAAGCTATGTATTTTAAAGATTTCTGCCTACTACCGTAGCATATCATGATTGCGCTAGGAACGTGTCAATCAATTTTTTTTTATGTATGGAAAAATATGTCATCTTTCCTACTAGACCGTTCCGTCACCGACCAACACCGTCGCGTGTCATGTAAGGAGCATGTCAGCACCGGCAAAATACGCTCTCGATCGCTCGCGCGTTCACTCCATATAATAAATAAATAAATAAACGTTTATTTCAGGCAACTGATAATGAAATACAGGCCCATAAAATAAATACCTTACAGACTAACATACATACAATATGAGCAAAATAAAATACAATTGAAAACAAATTAAATTTACACGCTACTATGTGTTGTTCTTGGTGTCGCGTAGACTTCCGCGAAAACGCCGGAATACGACACCCTTCGGCCAAAAATCTTCCTTCATGAAGGTCGTCAACGTTGCAGTCGGAATTCTAACCACAAAGGAATTAAAATTTACATTGCGACTAGACTCCAACTTGACGACCCGCAGAGTATAGTTGGTCTTCTTCTGCACGTATTCCATGACCTCCTCAGCCTTCGTGGTGTGATGCAGGCGAGAAACATACAACTGAGTCGTCGGAATCGCAGGACGCAGCAGCATGTTCGGTCCGGTTAGTGCGGTACCGCATTGATTGCGGCTGACGATACGAAATAATGGTGAAACAGAACGCTGTAGATCCATTCAGTCGGCATTGTAGACCGTATCGTGTTGCTTTTCGTGTTTGATACACTTCTAGCATGGTCATGACTCATGACATATCATGACCGTGTAATATAGCGGTGAAGAGGCGCTAGACCTTTATCGTAACGAAGACAAAAGTACGGTTCTTATTTTTTGTAGCTTGAGAGATTACTGTGAAGTTAAATAATATCCACCACACTCGTAAGCCAATACACAAACCGTTAGTGAACAGGTTTAAATAGTAATTATATTTAGTGAGCAACCAGCGATACGTATAGCTGGAATCTAATACTAATCAAATTCGCATTATAAATGCCTGAAATACGTAAAGGCTTTGAAAATACTTACTAGGCAATTTTTGACCTTCAAAACCAAAAGGTATTATTTTACAAAGTAGGTAATCCTTTGATCCAATTCTTTTACGAAGTTCAATTAGCTGCTTTGAATAGATATTAATCCACAAACGACTTACTTCTAGGGTTGCCGATCAGTAGTAACCTATCGATAGTTTTACTTATCTATAGTATTTATACTATGGATAGTATTAAACTGTCAAACAATGTAAACAGTTTACACTTTTCTATCTGACTGTACTTTTGATTAAAATTCAATTAATAAACTTTATCTCAAGAACACACCAGGTACGTAACACACTGACCTGATGATATTATTGCTCTCAAATATTTTAACCATTAATAATACAAGCTAATTCTAAACCCTTCCTTTTTGCCACTAAAGACTAACTTACAATAATGTGCAACTAAAGATGGTATTGAGCTCGACATCTCTATTCGAAAACAATTCTGGATGCAATCGGTACTATTTTACCGATACTTTTGTCGGCCAATCGACAGTTTAACTGTTGATTAATTCGATAATATCAATGGGTCAATAATAAGTCTAAGTCGATAGGATACTAAATTCACAACACTCTAACTTAAGTGATTTCCACAAGATCCTTGGCCGACATTTCTTTCATCTTTACCCAGCAGGCGTTTAGGTTTCTAGGCAATAACACTTTAGTGCCTATTACAATAAAGCGTTGACACACGGATGGATTTCACAACTAGTCTAAGATCCGGCCATAGAATGACCCTCACCCATCGTATTACGGGATGAAAATGATTTTTTTATAAAATTAAATGAATGAATTTTTGCACAAAATGAAAAAATTCTATATGTAGTACATATAATATTATTATATAATATTATTAAATATAATGACGATTTTTATATTTTTATTAAAAATATAAAAATCGTCATTATATTTAAGTGTATGAATATTTTTGTAAAGAAATAATTTATGACATACTTATCTTGAAAATTTCGTGTTTTTTTACATCAGGAGACTTAATCAAATAAAACAAAGCAAAAAATCAAGTTTTTCCGAAAAAAAAATTAAATGAAACATAAATTAGAAACATGAAATACAAAGCTATGATTTTGTACAAAAATTTAATACGGGAAATTAATTTAATTTAATTTAACATTTACGCGTTGGTTAGTTCAACGTCGTTGTATTTAAAGTTTTTTAATTTTCGAAAAGCCAATTTCAATGAACAATTTTTAAAAGTTTCATCGTTAAAATCCATTACAGAGTCACTTAAATCACACAGAAAACACTTTTTAGCCATGTTTGGAACAATATATTATCAAAAAAAAATATCGATACGTAGCAGCAACAGTTGCTCCGAAATAATGCTCAACACTTACTGTAGTCTATCGCTATCTTCCTCAATTTCACAAACAAAGATCATGCGTACTCTCTTTCTTTCGACGATTGAGCGACTTACAGCTGCAATGCTGCGTCCTTTTCTATCGCACTGGATACGTTCCTCGGACCTCTCTTTCGCACGTATTCAACCGCACGAATATTTCGTTTTTCAAAAATCGACAACCGGGATTTAGCACCAACTTTTTGCAGCCAACCTTATGTCATTATATTCATAATAAAATTATCTTTATTTTGATATAAGGTTTATCGCGTAACTGGATCGTTGCAAATTACTAGTATCGATTTACCTGTATATACCTGCCTACCTGATAATTGCACCGGAAAAAAAAAGTCAACCCAGCGTTTGCATATTCTATGAGCTACATACTTTCGATTAGTATACAGTTTTTGCGTAAGGGAATGAGTGTAATGTTTAAAAAAAAATCATTTTTTAATTATTAATTAATTACACTTTGCACCAAATTTTTCAGACAACCTCCTGTAAATAAATTTTTTAACATAATTTAATTTTATAAAAAAATCATTTTCATCCCGTAATACGATGGGTGAGGGTCATTCTATGGCCGGATCTCCTACTAAACCGTGAATGCTGCGTCCGAAAAAAATAACCACAGTTTATGTACCTCTATCCACGTACGTACACACGTGATCATTATTATCAGCGCAAAGACTCGCGGCGGGCGAAGCAATAAAAAGTGAAAAAAAGAGAGAGCGCACATCATTTTCTCTTCTGCAATTGCACGCACTGTATTGGAATGACGTATTCACACAGACACAGAGATGCGCATTGTTTGTACTATGGAATAAGGGGTTTCCTTTGTGTTTTTAAAACCATTTTGGTACGTGTTTACTTTTGCAGTTAATCGTTTAAGATGAAATTATTACCATGGAATGATCAAAAATTTTTAAGCTATAGTCATCCTCATCATTGTTAGTCGCAGGACGTCAACTGCTGAACATAAGCCTTCCCTATGGTTTTCCATAGCGACCGGTTTCTGCATCCAGTGTTATATTAAAGGTCGGGCCAAAAATATATACCTGGGTTTTTCTGTTTAGAAATTCTCAGGGTAGCCCGGAGTTTGGAAGTTGGCGGTGCCTCGGAAAGCACGTAAAGCCGTTGGTCCTGCGCCTGATCTCTCTCCGGTCGTGTCAGATTGCTGTCCCATCGGACTATGAGAGTGAAAGGAATAGAGAGTGCACCTGTGTTTGCGCACACACTTGTGCACTATAAATGTCCCGCGCAGTCGGTTAGTCGTTGTGACTAGCCACTGAAGTCGAAATCGGCTAGGGGAACTATTATAATATTATTATTATAGGGAGACCGCGAAATTGAGACCTCGCCTGCGGGGCCTAGAGTTGCGCGCGGTGGAGAGACACCCGAACCCCTGACGCACCCCTGTACCTCGCAGGCGAAATGTCAATGAAGGTTTACTTAAAACCCGGATTATCATTACAAAATTTTCAAGACGTGCATTGTAAAATAGTTGGTAAACTTTCTGGTTTGGCAAGTTTCCCCGAATGCACTTTCGTTTTAGATTTCATTCAAGCATAAAAGCGTCGAAGTTCGTTAAATTTGTGTAATAAAGCTACCACTTTCCAAGCATTATTATGAAACTTGGTTTCTTCAGAAACTTCGTGTTCTGGCTACGTTAGATATTAATTAAATCACCCTTGTGCAAGTAACACTATGCAGTTAAGTGGAAAGTTTGCGAGGAAAAATGTGTAATATTCAGTTATTTACTCCTTGAACTTTAAAATTGAAGACTTTATTTAGCTGAGAGTATAAACTTGTTTTGAAGTGAGAAGTAGAAGAAGTAATAGTAAGTAAATTTATCAACTTAGGGCCAGTTTTCTCACAAAATAATGGTCATTAAAATAGCCATTCTGATATTTGTTTATGGTATTTTTTTCTTTAAAACAAACACAATCGTAAATACTCAATCGCTGGTAACGACATTTTACCATTACTATTGATCACTCAATTGGGCCTTAGATCTTTTTTGATCCACCATCTTTTTTTTTACTTTTTGGGGAACTTCGCTTTTAGGTGCCAAGATTATTATATCATGAATTCTACACAAATTCGCTTCGCTTAGTTCGCTTAGTTACCGTCTCCTTGGTCGAATTGCTCCTTTCTAAGGGCTCGCGGGTTCGATTCCGGAGCCCTTGTAACTCGAATTTTTGTTTGAGTGAATTACTAATAGGAACAACATTGCCCCGTGTGTTTGCAAAAATAATACACACACACACTGAGATCATCCGCTGAAAGAGTGCCTCTCATTCCTGGAAGAGGTAATATTCCTCGCTATATCGCGTTTTATTAATTTTGGAAGTATACTATCCGGTAACAGTATTAGAAAAAAAACCAGTTAAGTGCGTGTCGGACCCGCGCACTGAGGGTTCCGTGCCACCCTTAACTGAATTCAGGGTCCACTTACTTTCACTTAACGAAAACATCACAATATATTGTGACAGCAAAAATAACTTTGTTTTTCATAGTGTTTGTATGAAAGACAAAGTTATATTTGCGGTTGATAAAAATGTGCAATATCTCAAAAACTACTGGTTCGATCTCCTTCAAACCAATTTTCGTTGCAAGTTTTTGTTGAGATCTACATCATATATTTTTTTCAAAATTTTCACTTTCTTAGTTCAAAAGTTAGATGGGGGGGGGACGCCCATTTTACCACTTTGGAAGCGTCTATATCTCAAACCTTACACTTTTAGAAAAAATGGTTTTTGAAACCTCAACATCATTTTCAAAGACCTATCCATAGACACCCCACACGCATAGGTTTGGGTAAAAAAAATTTTTTTGGTTTTAGTTTCATATATGGGAGCCCCCCCTTAAATATTATTTTTTCTTACTTTTTGTATCTGAATCGGAAAGCGGTAAACAAGATACACCTACTTACCAAGTTTCAGCTATGTGATGCTTATAGTTTCAGAATAAAGTGGCTGTGACATACGGACGGACAGACAGACAGACAGACAGACAGACAGACAGACAGACAGACAGACAGACAGACAGACAGACTTGACGAAACTATAAGGGTTCCGTTTTTTGCCATTCGGCTACGGAACCCTAACAATTTACTTACTAGTAACGATATATGTTATAACAGCTAAAATTTTACTTATGAAAGCAACTTTTGGATACTTCAATCGACTGTAGGGTTTTTGTAATTTTGTATATTTGTTTTCTGAAATTTGTCCCATTGTTTACCAATGGGGGATCTGATGATGAGATCTTGGTTTAATCCAGGGAAACCCTCAAATTTTATATGGACGTATAGTGTTCTTGCACAAGTATCATAATTGTTACATGTCACTCCGTCTGATAGTTACCATTTTGTGGAAGTTTTCATCAGTTATGCAAATGTTCCACCACGGATTCAACTTTAAGCATTCCCAAACGGTTGACTGGTAGAGAATGCTCTAAGGCATTAAGTGCGCCAATTTTACAACTCACAGTGCAATACAGTAAAAATAAATAAATATAAGGATACTCTAGACTGCGCATGCGACCTGTAAGGTGCAAAACTATCGCCATTACGAGAAATAGTAACGAGTTGGAATCGTTTCCGAACAGTTCGGGGTAACTGTCGTTAGCGAGATTTATTCGAGCCACCAAACAAAGGTGAGGCTCACGAAGAAACTGCAAAGAATAACTTGTTAGTTACTTTAGGAAACTCAAGTTACTCACCGAGTATGTATAGCCTGCAGATTAATTTAAATATCAGCCTAAGAGACGACGCATATCTAACAACACTTAAAGGGAACGGCACGGTATCAACTCGAGGAGTATTCATTGTATGGAACTCCATACTGCGACGTTCACCTATGTAGCATTACCACCTCGGATCGAGACCAACTCGGGTACCAGTATCATCCAGCGGCGCTTACGGATAGTCATCCAATGTTCGTCGAATATCCGTCTACCTTTGCTCTACTTCTGCTGCCAAACGTGCTGTCATTCACAAGAAGATCTGTCATAGCATTCAAACGCAATCCATAGGCTGCTGTCAGTAGCCGATGCCGCGCGTTGCTGCATGTCGATTCACTAAGCATGTGACAATGCTGTCATTGAGAACGATAAGATAGTTTGACGATTTTCTTTTACTACAACATTGAGCAGCGCATTTAGAACCGTCAAGCTATTCTGAAATTCAAGCTCGACTTCAAGCACAGCGGTGATGTTGCCATTAGT